>JAHXMU010000103.1:111175-137171 GCA_019455685.1 Philornis downsi | reverse complement strand
CCTCATCAAATGCATCATTTTCTATCGTCTGTATGCCATTCCCTGATATCATTGAAAATGGCCCATGGATTTTCGGGCACTGCACTGCCTTCAGAACCCATGCGCCATTTGACCTCCCTTCAAGAATTGGATTTGAGTAACAATAAAATACAGACACTGAGTGATACCAGCTTTCATTTTCTGAAAAATTTAAGACTGCTGGAGTTACACGACAACCGTATCGAACAAGTAATGAAAGGAACCTTCCAGGTGAGACAACCAGTATAACAAGGCGATTATAAATATGTGCTCATATCTTGACCACACATTGTTTCTTTCCTACAGGGTGATATCCATTCAAAGTTAGAGGAAATATCATTTCGATTTAATCATATGACACAAGTATCCCAGCATACATTTTTTGACTTGGAGGTCTGTGCTGACTTTTGCGAACGTTATTTGCATTTTGATATTATGGGCTTTATCTAAATATTTTTAGGCTTTAAGAAAACTCCATCTGGACGATAATAAAATTGAACGTATTGAACGTCGTGCATTTATGAATCTGAACGAATTGGAACACTTAAATTTACGGGGCAACAAACTGAACAACCTAGCTGAGGAATCTTTTCAGGTAAGGAGACAATTTGGTTTCATTAAAAATAAGTGTATTAATATGAACTCTAGGTTTTTCCTTGGAAAACTATTTTTGAATGACATGTTTTTATTTCTCAGCGTCATATATTTAATTCAACGATTTTTTAACTTATCTAAGCCTTCAGAAAATATGACTTATTCAAATGAAGAAAAGCGCAACAAGTTGTTTGAAAACCATAGTCGGATACATTTTTTTGACCAATTCATTTTCATATCTCAACATAGATTACTTTCAGCTCTTTCCATTAAATTTGTGAACCTCTCCCCGAAGAATGATTTTTTAAGATTTAAAACGACATTGAAATTTGTTGGACTTACATGTCTTGAGGCAAGGACATTTTCTTCCTCGCCAAAAAGGCATGTTAGTTCGTTGTAACAGCCTATTAAGACCGCAGTGTGATCGCCATCGAATTTGTTTTACTTTGTTGGAAAGTAGTTCATATGAATCAGTCTATATGCGTCCAAAAATGTTTGGCCATAACTTTTCTGGTCAATTCACCCGCCGAAGCCAATTGTTTTGATTAATCTAACGATTCCTCAATTTTTAAAACCCCTGAATAAAATGGCAGTCCAACAATTAAAATGATAGCGAAATATGTTGCATTTGGATTATCGTGAGGGAAGGGCACTTCGTTCTTCTTTAAGTAGGCGGCTTCGTTTCGATAATGTTTTTCAAATAGTCAAATAAGGCTGTGGTGTAATTGCCATTGGTTGTTTGCCTTGTCAGAAGGTGAATCAAGCCGCTTGCATCCACAAATTATTGGTCATTACAGATTTCATGGTCTTCGCCTTCTTCAGAGTTGGTTTATGTGAAGTCCTTTGTTTTATTTCGTACGACGATTGTTTAATTTACTGAACCTTTCTGAATATTATGACCGTTCAACCATTGACAAAATACTAGCAGTTTTGACTATTATTTCGTCTCGTGTATATAGCAATAAAAATATGTTGCTTTTACAGTAATAAATCAACGCAGAAATTCAGTTGAATTATATTGAATCTCCTAAAAATTTGTTTTGAACTTGTCACATGGGTTATGGCCCTCCGTGCGTTTGTTGAAGGCTTAAGTAGATGGCTGACATTTCGCAGGAAAGTATTTGAAAGGCATAGGCACGCAGAGTTCAAAATTTGGCAAAATCGGGTCAGTTTTAAACAACTTTCCATACAACGACTGAACTTACCCCTAGAAAAAGGTTTTTTCAGGTTTTCATCTTCTTTATAAGAGAAAGCATTAATTGCTAACAAATACTAACAAAAATTTCAATTTCACTGGAAAAATTGATTAATTTGATATATTTTGTATAATAAGAGATCGTTTCCAACATACCCACTTATTCGGCGATGAGTTGGTACTATGGATACGCACGTGCTGAAATCACATTTAGGAAAATGATAATATTTCTGAATTTTTTTCAAAAATGTTACCACCTATTAGTCGACTAAAGCCAACATATTATGTGAAGGCTTTTATTTGATTGATGAAATTGGAAAAAATCGCAATTTTGTTTTTTTTTTTATTTAAAAACTTCAGTACATCGTAAAAACATCCCAAATTTAAAAAAAATATGTTAATTGTTAATCTTTAGCGAAGATAACATTATAGTATTGAGTCCGTCAAGCAAGGCACAAATGTTGCCTGATGGTATTTTGTACCATTCTCTACGAAGAACAATTTTTAAGGCGTTGACCGCGTCTCAAACTTTTTAGTTCTTTTCCTTTTCCTGCAGAATAGATCATAATGGACCCCTGGCTTTAAGTCTGGGTTGTTGTGAAGAAATGAAACTGAGAACTTTTTCCTTTAAAAAACGTTGGGTTTCATGGACTTTATGGGATGGCGCGGAAACGTTTAATAGTTTCTACCGAATTGTTTACACGCACAAGATAACAAAGCATCATTTTAATTTTTTTTTCACGGTAGATTTGTTGATTACTTTTAAGCCAAAGCATCACTGTTGAAGACGCCTGCTTTCGCAGAGCAATTCCCTGGTATGAATTGTCTTTTAATTTGCACTCTAACCATACTCGCATACGTTCACTTCATTTGTTTACATGCTGCTGAGCCGCAAAACTTTATTCACACTAAAACTGCGAATTGCCTTTCGCGCAGTTGTTAATCTTGTATTTTTGGTATTTTGTAAGGCTTTTGTACTTCATTGAAACTTTTCGCCAATTAAACTGCGGCTTGCCATAGATTACTTTGAAATTTGTTAGTCACTTTCTTACCTTCTAGCGATGTTGCTGTTTTTGGATCTCCACCTCCATAGCTAGTGTTACCATTCTAACTTGTAATTGTCCTATATACAAAAATTTCGTTCGGCTCTAAATATCGTAAATGAGCGCAATATCATTCGCCGTTTGGTTGTTTCAGTAGCCTGAAGCTGGTAACACTTCGAGCGTTTACCCCCGCATCTAGATGGAAAATGTCAATAACAGCACAAAGGTTATTTTCTGCTTCAACAACTTTATGAAAGCTGCAGCAGTTCAGTAATAAATTAGAAACATTTTTCATGCGAACTAATATCTAGCGTTTCATCTAAATAGATGTTGCTGTTTCGCCAAGTTGACTCCTCAGATACAAAAATTTTTGTGAACTCTATCCAATTATATGTATATATATTTACTACTTTTTTTTTGTTAACTTCGATATATAAATCGATATGATTCTACCTACTAGATAGACGGCCGAAACTTTCCAATGCTAAGTTCTAAGAAAAAATTTGATGCTCTGCATCGTCGTTATACAATTGATCCTTCTAGGTAATTTTAATTATAATCAGTTTATTAACTAGTGACATATGAACTGCGTCTAGTGTCAGTAGTTTGTGTACAAGTAAAATTGGATAGTTGAGATAGAAAACGCCAGCAAATTATTTAAGATTTAGTTCCAAAAATTGTAGTCCTAGGACGACGAGATGTTGAACCATTAGGAATTGAACCGCTGTAATGGATTGCTAGTTCGACAATATTTTAGTTTGATCAAAGAAAAACCTATGCTGATATCTGACAATTATTATGTAACAAAATTACCTAAATTCTTCTGCAATATTGCCAGTTAAATTTGTAATGAACAACGAGTCCTGAGTTGTTTTACTTGACACAAACATCCACAAAGTTAATAATTGTAAATCTAAAGCTATATATGAGTAACCACATCAAAGGGGCGATAATTAATGTTTCTTAAGAATGAAACTGCAAATTGATGTTTCTAAAGAATGGAAGTGGAAATTGAACTTTTTTGTTATCACCTATTTTTTCCGCAAGAATATTTTTCCGAGAACATCCTTCTTGAAACATTATCGAATTTGGAGATAGTTTCTTCTAACAAGTAAATCGCCCTAGATGTATTAAAACAAACTTTCCAATACACTTTTGTAAAATCGTTCCTAGGAAGCATTTCTTAAAATAAAAATAAAATATATACTTAACAATTTACTTAGCATAATTGCACAGAATATATTTAAAATTGTTCTTTTAGCTTATATTTAAAAAACGCTTTCGCTTAATACTAACGCTGTAATATGTTAAAAAAGAAATAAGGAGATGAACTTAGTTTATGTTGTGGACAAACATAGCATGCATTTCATAGTCTCTGGAACTGGCAAAATATTCCTTACAAATAAAGCAATTCCATTGACTTCCTGTTAAATCTCCAGGTTCGGCCTTAACAGTGCTCATCGGTGACGTCATGGTATAATCATTATCATCTGAATATTTGTGGGAGTGATTGGATATTATAGTTTCATCTTCATTAAGTTGGTCGGTAGTAGGTGCCGGTGGCATCCAATCATATTGACGACTGTTTTCGGCGTGCATAGGCTGATGTCCTTCAAAAGAATGTGCGCCAAAGCTGCTACCGCCGTTATTTGCCAGAAAATCATTGCGTTTCTGTACTATTTTTGTTTTTATGCCACGCAAAGGGCCGTTATTAGTAATAATTTTGTATGCGGGCCTCACAGACTTTATCGTCAGTGGCGAGTTGTAGAAGCTGCTGGAGCTGGTGGAACTGCTGGGCGATGGCAGTGGAGCAAGTATCTGTTGTTGTGCATCATCGTTCGTTGTATAGCCGTCAGCTTTCTTTGCAGTGCTATAAATGTCGCTCATATAATGAACACGCATATGAGAATTACTGGATCTGTAGTTGGTAAAAACTTTGTGACAAATGTTGCAGGAGAATGTGCCATCATCATGTTTAGTGGAGCTCTTTTATAAGAGAAATAACAGAAATATTGGATATAATTTTGCAAAAGGTTAAATTTCTTTTAATACCGTATACTTTACCTTAGCCGTTTTGTAATAGTATCTTTTTTTCTTGCTGGGCTTCCTAATTGGCATAATATGATGGCTGGATGCTGTTAGTAAGGGCGGCATTTTCCACGCAGTTTGGCCGCTAGTACCAGAGTCTTTTAACTCATTTGAAGCTGGCCCTGAGTGGTTGATTATAAATTGTTTTGCTGCCGAACGGAAACTAATACCATGTACCTCTGGCATATGTTCTCTTAGGAGTTTTGGCGATTGGGAAAACTCTTTAGAACAAATAAAACAATAAAAATGGCAATCGCTGCCAGACCAGTGTTGCAAAATTGCCTTATTGTCCTTGAAGATTTGCCAGCAATTGAGACATCGTATATTTTTCTCATTATTCAGGGTAATAAGACGGCCGCGCCGAAGATGTTTGGGTAGCAAACGTTTTTCAAATATTTTCTCGGTGGAAATTTTCAAGTGCCTGACTTGGTGTTGGGCTAATGCTTCTTGGGATGAAAACCATTCATCACAATGAGAACAATTCTCTTTTCCATCGACAATATAATCTTCTGTTGCTAGATTGGAATTATTTTCGGCTGGCGTTACTTTAATGCGCTTAATGGTAAATCCATTGAGTTCCAGTTTAGTTTGTATATTCTTGACCAAACTTTCATTTACAGGCTTTTGAATTTCTTTTGGTTTGACAATCGTGGATTTGTTGACGGTAGACAAGTTTTCCTCACAAGGAGCTATTAGTAGTTTCTGGGCAATATTTGGATTTATATCGACGTCATATGTTGTTTTTATTGACTCTTTTGTAGCATTGATAGATTTCTGAAAAATTTGGGGGATTTTTTGAAAATTTATATATTTTTCTTGAACGCAATATCTTTGCCACAAACTGAAGAAAGTGGGATATATTATTGCAGAGCACAAATATTATTATATACAAGAACAAAATTATATTGCTAATTAACCATCGAGTATGTTGCACACACAAAAAAAATTGTGACTGGAATTTTTGGATTTATGGCTGCAGACATATTGTTGTAGATATTTACGATTTATTGTTTTTCTCTTCCCTCGCATTTGCTTAAAGTTTAAACCATTTAATTAATAACAAGACTGCTTCAGAAAATCTACTGCAGAAAAAATTTCCCATAACTTCAATGAAAAAATTAACGTCGGTTTAACCCTCAGCTCAACATCAATTATCAATAGCAGGTTAATGGAACCATTATATCTGATACCCTAGAAATGTTACCTAAAAAACGGCCCAAATAGTTTGGGCAAGCTTTTATAATTAAACTGGGGAATATTTTTTATGTGTTAAACCGAATTTTGTTATTTTGCTGTGCCATGATATTGTAAGATTTCGGCAGTATGTAAACATATTTTTTCAATATTTTTAAAATTTCATAGATGGACAGTGAATTGCAGTCGCGATCGTGAACTAGTCATCGTTAGAGAGAAATCATGCTGCATGTTACAAATTGAAACGAATTAAATTGAGGTAATTAAGGTAAGAGGATTGAATAATACTGAAAATGGTTCATTTTCCATGACCGCTTCTTCTGAGGTCCATAGGATAATTGAGTGTACATCGAATCTTTTTCAGGTTCTTCGCTAAGTGGACATTTTGGCTTCGATGTGTTTTGAAATAGTCAAATAAGGCTGCGATATAATCGCCATTTATTGTTTTTCTTGTCAGAACGTAAGTCAAGTCGCTTTCATCCACTAATTTTTTGCCATAACCGATTTCACAGCCTTCGTTTTCTTCGGGTGAAGCCCCTTGGTTTGTTTGATATTCTACAATTTATTGAGTCTTTCCGAACATTACGGTCGTCCAACTATTAAAACTTCAGCAAAATTCGTTTCCATTCGTTTTGAAGGGCATTTTCTTCATTGACATGTGTGAATGTGCCACAATCTGTACTAGATCGATCAAGAATATGTGCACTATATGGGTATTAGAAAAATATTTCAAGCTGTTACAAACGGAGTGGTGAACGCTATAAAAGAAAACATTTTATTAATTCACGTGTAAAATCTTGTGGGCCATTTCCATACTACGTTTAAAGTACTGGTCTCGTACTATGCCATTTTATCTAGCTCAGGTATAACTATTACAGAATTACTTCCGCAACATAAGTGGGCCATACTAGGCACACACATACATGCTTAGGTATCTGAGACGATTCCTAGATGGTTTTCGCTACTATGCCTCTACAACTTCCATTCAAATATGGAAATCTATTTTTCGGCATTTCGATTTTTTGCTAATATATGAAAAGTAAATTTTTCGACTTTTTCAAATAGATGAAAAATAAATTTTTCGATTTCTTCAAATATGCAAATATGAAAAATCGAACAAAAACCGACTTTCCGATTTTTCAAATATAGGAAAGGTATATTTTTCAAAACTATAAAATAAGTCAAATTGATTAAAAGATATATATTTTTGGTATGCAAATTAATATCGAAATGTGAGCCAAACGAGACACGAATCCTGGTGTGAATGCGCAGAGATTGAAATAGGCATTTTACATCTTTTAAGGTAAGGCTTGATAAGCAATAAAAAAATGTGACATAGAAAATGGAATATTATTTATTTGCCGCCTTTGGTTCTCCCAATATTTTTAATTGTGTTGGTGCAGCAATCGTTGTTTACGTCCTTTGCATTGCTTTACAAATCTCGATTGAATTTGAAACAATTCATACGCTAAATACGCCTTCTCTTATCCAAATAGCTTACGACTATCTTTTTTCAATTCCATTAAATTTGAACAAATTTGGAACAAATGAATCATTGGATAAAGTTATGTATGTAGGTCTGGGAATGAAAATATGCTCCTCTTCCACACTTCTTCAGAAGCCTTCAATATGAATTAATCCATTTACAGAAATTTATACTTTCTCTGAAATTTCTAATTAAAAACTTTATCATTGAATAGCATCATAATAAGTTACAAATTCGTTTCATTACTGTGCGTTAGATGTGCGAGTTATATGGGGCGATTTTTTAAGATTTAAGTTTTTCAGGTTGGCAGTATTTCACCATGGAAGGACTAACAAACGAGCAACGATTGCAAATCGTTGTAATTTATTTTCAAAATTCGTGCTCTGTGACAAATGTGCATTGTTTGATACGACCATTTTATGGTAGTCATAATCGACGTGCTTGAGACTCGCATATGTAGAGTGCGTATCGAAGAAAATATTGCAGCCGTAGCGACTAGTGTTAATGACGATCGTGAAATGTCAATTCGTCGCCGTTCTCAGCGATTGGGCATATGTCTTTCAACCACAAGGAATGTGGTTTCATCAGGACGGTAGAACATCCCACACTGCTCATGAAACAATGGATATGTTGAGGGATGAATTTGGTGAGCAGCTTATCTCTCGATTTGGCCCCCAAGATCTTACGATTTAACGCCCCTTGATTATTTCTTGTGGGGTTATGTCAAGTCGTTAGCCTATGTGGACAATCCGAACACTATTGAAGCCTTACAGGACAACATAACACGCGTTATTCGTGGAATGCAGGCCGAAGTGCTCGAAAAGTGACGAAAATTTGGACCTTCCGAATGGACATTTTGAGACGGAGCCGCGGACAACATTTACATGAAATTATCTTTAAAAAATTAAATGGCAAAGACAAATTTACCGATTCCAATAAATTTTAATATATGATGCAAATTTGAGTGTTATATTCGATTTTTAAAAAAACGACGATTAAAAAATCACCCTTATATTCGCTTGGACTGATATTGATACTATTTCTCTATGTCGTCGCTGCTGCAAAATCTCTTATATGTTGAAAAAAGCTACATTTAACACATCTAGCAACAAAAAGGCATCTAGATGCCGAAGGTAAAAATCGACTTTACAACACAAAAGATGACTTTTCAACTTTGTTGCAAAACAGAAGTCGATTTCCACCTTTGCAATTTTTCCTACAAAAAATCGATTACTCGAAATTCGACTTGTTTGAAATTAGATTTATACTATAATAATATAGCCTAGAACTAGTACGTTCTCCAGATGGTTCATAATTCTATAATCTATAACAACCAAGTTGTTTCACAAACATTGGTTAAGGATTATTAGTTTTCCTTGTTCGCCTATCATACAAAATAATGCAACGCCAAATCGGACCCCAATATTTAAATTATTCTCTTACAAAATACATAACCTTGTTGGTCTTGTCGTTTTGAATGTAAATTAAAATTTATATTCATTGTTTGGAGCCCCTCGCTACCTGCAACACTCCCCTAGCTCACTGAGGAAGCCTCACTTCGGTCTTTGCAAATTATTACACAAATCAGAATGTAATCAACTGAAATTTTACCTCGATCGAATTCATTATACGAAAATACTCATGATCTGGCTGTTCAACTTTTATCAGGTTCATCAAGTTTTTCTGATGCCTCAGCACTTGTTGTATGTCTCTATACAGTGAGCCGACAGTATCGATGCATTCGGGGCAAATGTGTTGCGGCAATGGATCATTTTCATACAACTGCAATTCGAATGGGGAATATAAAACGATTACTTTAGGGGCAACTAGCGCACTTAACTATCTCAGTCTCTCACCACAATGGGATAAACTGTTGAGATTTGATGCAGCAAGTCTTCCTCCGGGTCCATGTCTTGGCCGTCTGCTTTGTTGGCAGAGAAGATGTCAATATTGTGGTAATTTTCACTTCCACAAAATCGGCAAATCTTCTCTTTCCCATATCCGCAATCGGAGTAATGCATTGAAGTTTCCATGTCGTTTCGGCGAGAATGCATCAATTTTGCGTTTTTTGTTAATAATAATTTGTTTTTGTTCTATTGTGGCGTTATTAATTGTTGTTGTATGCGGTGTAGTTACTTTTTCTTGCACACACAAACACAAAAATCTCATCGGCTGTCAAAGTTGTAGAACAGCTGATTGCAAGTGTAAGGGAAGAGAGAAAGCATGAGAGAAGCAGAGATTAGCAGAGACAAAGAGAGAACTTGATGGCTTTTACGATAAATACCTGCGCCACTTTGAATTTGATAGACTTTGAGGTTTTCTGGAAAGTACTCACTAGGCGGAAACGAAGAAAACTGTTAAAATGTATACAATAAAAAAAAATAACCCCCGAAATTTCATTATAATTGATTGAAATAATAAAAATTGAAAACATTTCATTGCCATTCAATGATGTTGAAAAATTGTCAACTACAAGTATTTGAACCGCACCAATTGTTTAAAACAGGATAGTAACGTTTAATATTTATATAAATAAGTAATATTTATATAAATAATGTTCAATAATTATTTGTTGGTTTTTATTATATTCATTAAAAATTATAATTATTAAGAAATAATAATAATTATATTTTAGTTTTATTAAAATTTATTTTTATTAAAAATTGTGGTATTTTTATTTTTATGAACTAAAGTTAAAGATCATTAATTTATTTTTATTTTGAAAATCAAAATTAATTTTTATTTTTAAAAATCACAAATAAAAGTCAAAAATTGATTCTTATTTTCTCAATCATGAAAATACAAATCAAAAATGTTGATACTCGTACATGTTTTTCGAAAATGGATGTCTTTGTTGGTGCTAAAAGCCATTAGAATTTTTTTTAAATCGGGCCAAAAAACCTTATTTGCGGTACTGGTTTAAAAGGCTAGTTAATTAACAAGAAAACGTTTCGTTTCACCGAATCCTTGGTTTTATTTCTGGGAACGTGAGAAAAAATTTGAAATAAGAAATTTGAGTAGAATAAGGTTCCCTTATTCAAAACGGGTATATGTAGTTTATTAGTCTAAATACATTATCCTTGACTGGAATAATGGCAACTGAAAAAAAAAATAGTTACAATTGGTTTCAATAATTGTAATGAAGTTTTCAATTAATTGATTCACCCAATGAAATGCCTCCATGAACGAAGTTTTGGATTAAATTTTGTTCAGTATTTAAAGTGAAATTGAGGAAAATATCAATTAAAATTTTTCTAATGGGAAAAGATTATTTTGTTATTAATTTTGAAGAACTAAAAAATTGGTTTTGTTGTGTTTTTGTATTGGTGAAGTAAAGCCGTCTTCACAATGGTAGGGATATGCTCATCTTTTTTTATGCCCACCTTTTCCGCTCAAGGTGTCTCACATAAAACGCCTTAGTTTTTAATACAAAACTTTTACGCAAAAAAATATTACCTACTGCAACTTCAATTACATTTTTTTGAAACAAAATAACGCAAATAAGGATTACTAATGGGAATTTAAACAGTTTGTTTAAATCATTTAGAAAATATATGCAATATAATATTGCAATTGTAAATATTTCATATATGGTTATGGACAATAGTATTATCCTTATAACACTTAAATTGTAAATGTAAGGTGTAAATTGTATTATCATTTATTTAAAATTAATTTTATTTATTAAAATCTGCAGTTTTGTTAATCAGTTTGAGAAAAGAAAATAATTTAAAAAAAAGTAGTTCACGAGTCACTGAAATTTGATTTGAATTTGGTTTCTTTGCCTTGAAGGACCACAAAAAAAATTGATTTGACAACGCACATTCAAGATAGAGAAATCAAATATTCAATGAAAATGTTTGACTAGTGATCATCGTCCGCACAAGGCTGGTGTTAGTAATTCCCAAATCAAATTCTATAGGTTATAAGCATAAATTCTATAGGCTATAAGGTAAGTCCAAAAATGCATTCGCAATGGATTTTGTTATTGGAAAGATATTTACGAAATGTACCCTGAACACATAACAGAAATTTTTGTTACTAAATAGCGTGTCAAGCATATATTAGAATCTGTCTGCTAGAGCCATCCTGATCCTAATTTCTGGGCTGCCTTTGTAAGTTGTATTGGCTGTGGAACCAGTAGATAAAATAATCAAATACTCCCAGTTTACGGTGAATAATGTTCTCGCCGTGTCGAGAAGGTTCTTTGTTCGTCGAAACAAATATTTTGGTTTTATCTTCGTTAACAGCTAAGCTAACTTTCTTGACTTCTTTTCAATGCTTGAGAAAATTGCAGTAATATCTGGCAGCTTTAACCAGTGATGTTAATACCACTAGAGTACGTGGTACTTTGTAAAAAATTTTGTCGGCTGCAATAAACGCAGTAAGCAATAAACTTTCCTCGTTATAATCTCCACAACTATATTCAAGTGATTGCGCGATAAACTATCGTCGCATTTTAGACTTCTTTAAGTGCAAAGTCGCTAATAAGATCTTTGCTAGTCTTCATTAAGGACAAAAGTACACCAATAAGTTATATTAAAAAAATCTGATTTTAAGGGATGTATTTGAAGCCGTTTAAAGCGACATAGTCCAGAGACGGAATATTTTACAAACCATCTTTAATGATGATTTAATGATCACGATAACGACCATTTTTGCGACCCACATTAGCATTTTTATGCCATTTGGAAGATATTTCAATAGTTTTCTAATGATACATTATTTGGATCCGGTGAAAAATATTGTGTGTAGGCCAAATTGTATATCTAAACTTTTAGTATCCAGAAACGGAAAAGGTTTTTATTTTTCGTGTTTACATAAACTAGATTACAGCCTACGTTTGTAATTTATTCATATCTTTACAAATTTATCCATTTTTATGATGGCGCTGAGATTTCCATGAAAAACTTATCTGTATGGAGATACTTGAATGTTGAAAATTTCATATTTATTTATCTTCAGAATTTACCGAAGTTGGAAATCCTAGATATGGCTTTCAACAATCTGCCCAATTTCGATTTTAATTACTTTGACCAGGTAAATACAATTTTCATGTTCCATCATTTATCTAAGTATCTCAATTGTAGGTCGGAACTTTATCAAATCTAAATGTGAACGTGAGTCATAATCAAATAAAAATGTTGGTGCACAATTCGTCATGGAATGGACGCAATGATCACGGTAAGAGAGTGCTCCTTTTAACCCATTTATATAAGGCCAATTTCCAAATGTCTTTATTTTAAGGTTCGATGTATCATTCAAATATTAAACTCTTGGATTTATCACACAATAATATCTCGATAATATATCCGGGATACTTTAGGCCGGCCGAAAGTTCATTAACTCATTTGTATTTGGGTTATAACTCGCTAATGGTAAGTACAGATTCATTAAGGTAAATTTAATGTTTCGAGTTCGCTATTACAGAATGTTACGCGTGATGTCTTTGGCAATATGCCACACTTGCAATGGTTGGATATCTCCCATAACAACATACGAGAATTGGATTTTGATGCCTTCAAAAATACCAAAGAATTACAGGCAAGTACATTAAATAGATTGGGGATAATGTCTTAAATTTATAAAGATTTATGTGCAATTTCAGCTGATTTATTTTCACTACAACTTTTTGACCGATATACCTCAAGAAATCTTCAAGCCCATCCACGCCTTAAGAGTTGTCAACTTTTCTCACAACCATTTGCGTGGTTTACCCGATAATTTGTTCTATAATGGTGGCATGGAGAAGTAAGTTTGAATCTTTTAATCGTATTCTGCATTATAATCATTACTTATTCCTACCTAAATAGACTGGATGTCTCTCACAACATGTTGCTAAAAATTCCCTCGTCGTCTTTGTCGAGTTTGGCCGCCTTGACTCTCTGTGAATTACATTTATCGAATAATTTCATTTCGACCATTCACAGCATGGACTTGTCGAATAAATTTAGAGTGAGTTGTAACACATTTATCAAAAAATGCACCACCTACTTCTATCCGGTAATGAAGATGCCAGTACAAAGTAAAAAATTTCTCTCTTAACTAATATCTCTCTTTTCATTTCCTTCCTACATAAAACAAATATATAAAAAATCCAAATCAAATCCTTGATCCCCGTTAGCCACATAAATATCGGGTGAACTTCTTTCTTATCTTTGTATCAGTTGACTGGTGTAAGACAATTAGCCTAAGTCACTTTTCACTTTCGATTTCGATTTTTGCAGTCGCTGCGTTACTTGGATATTTCGTATAATTATTTGTTGCGTATCGATGATGCGGTTTTTGCCACAATGCCGAAATTAGCTGTCTTGGATTTGTCGCACAATCGTGATTTGAAGGTAATGGACAAATCATTTATGGGCCTGGAAACAAGTCTGATAAAGTTGGGCCTAGAAAATGTATCACTGAGCACCGTTCCCGAGATACGTTTAAAGTATTTACGTGAATTTCGTTTGGGTTATAATGAGTTACCATCGATACCTCAAGAGTTGGCACATAATATGTCCAATTTAAGAATGTTGGATTTGTCGAATAATGATCTGACCAATGTACCATTAATGACGC
The DNA here is from genome assembly GCA_019455685.1 of Philornis downsi. Lineage (NCBI taxonomy): Eukaryota > Metazoa > Arthropoda > Insecta > Diptera > Muscidae > Philornis > Philornis downsi. The sequence goes on along the minus strand of JAHXMU010000103.1, from coordinate 122,986 downwards.
AATTATTGCCGCATTTAAGGTAAGTTCAATGATAGCGGTGGGAAGAATATATGGGCAAGTATTATAGGGCTTATTTATTTTTTAACAAATTAGCGACAGAATAAACATTTTCATTGAATACTATTTGTTATAAAACTGTAGCAATGAGATTGCAAAAAAAAATATATGTAACAGTTTTGACACATTTTCGGTCATTGAAATACAATGATCTTTTTCCAACCCAACGCCCAATCTGTGATTCATTCTCACTTTCCATCGTCCACGTCCCACTTGTATTTTTTTTTTTTTTTTTGAGACCGAACGTTACACAGCCCAACAATATTTTAGCCAGCGATTTGAATCAGGATTTGGGAGTAACTCGCTTTATAGAAAATGGAGATGCGGTCTTTATAATTTGTTCATTATATGATCGGGCTATACATATGAGCTATATGTGGAAGATATGTTGATAGTCGTCTAATGATGTTCATATTGTTTACATCTGGCGAAAAATATTGAATGTGTGGCGAACTGTAATCAACATTTCGGAAGTCCACAAACAGAAAAATTTAGGCGCGGTCAACATTTTCGTACTACCTCTAGGAAAACATTTTTTTCAAAAGCAAACATTTCTATCAATTAGCTCAACCTTGCGCAAACTAAGTTAAAGTCCCCGTTATTTCTTGGGGAAATGGTGCTTTGCACATTTTCTCAGTAAGGTTACTCCATCCTTGCTGCCCCGATCTTTCCACAATCTAAGAGTTCTGCCAAAAGGTAGAGGGCAAATGTTATAGTAAGAGACTTCTCTCTTAAAAGAACGATGACGGAAATCTGATCAGATTGTGCCTCCAGAAGGCAGTCGAATTTCGATGAAGACATAGACTGGCCACTGCCGACGCAAAACAATAGGTGAGAATATCAATATAACGGTAAAGATGTAAGAACCTGATTTGATTAAATGAAGGAATGCCCAAGAATTGGCATCTGTGCATAATGTGTCCTGTCTTTAGAACGCGCTATTAGGTTTCACCATGTGTACCTATTACGACGGAATCAGTAAAGCTGCAGTAAAAGAAATTGACCGAAAACTGTGAAACGTTACTACAGTCTTCTCCGGTATTATGGAGGAGTCAACGAAATATGCCTATTTTCATATTACTTTTTTGGGACGTGAACGTCGCCAACTAAAAATTTGATGAGCTGAATGATTTTATTTATCTCTGCTCCGCCGTCAGTAATTGAAATGATGCCTAGATTATTGTTTACAGATAATTACTACCATCGGCTTGACAAGTGATTTAATGACAAAACGCTATCCTGGTGGACAAAAATCCAACTCTACTAGGCATTAGTCTTATTAGCTTTGCTATACTTTACGGCATAAGCAGCTGAACCTCTTTCAGGAGTTTTTGAGCGAGAAGTGTTCCGCAAAGTGTTATATATGGACGTATTATCGCCAATGGAGCATATTCTTTTAACTATTTTGCGTTTTTTAAGTTTATATTATAAAAAAGGCGACCATCTGTGTCATGATGATCATGTCACAAACCCATGATCGTGAGTTCGAACACCGATGCAGACAACTATCACTATTTGAGCGGCGATTATCTCGTCGTTAAACTATATGCTCTGTTGATTGAGTCTAAAAATAGAGTGCGGGTAAGCCCAGTGTATGTGAAAAGTTCTTCCGTATGTCATTTTTGGAATGCAAGAGAATTTGTTCTTCTATTAAAACAACTATTCCTTGCATCCAACGAATGGGTTGGAATAGGGCTTCGTACATTCAAAACAAACCTCAAACACTCAAAATATTATTATGAATCTAAATATTTAACAAATTTCAAATAATAATTTAACCAGAGGCTCTTACACAATTTAAATCTTTTATTCCTTTTTCCATAATGTACAGAAAACTAATGTTATCCGGCAATCCCATAACCTCCCTGAACAACAACAGCTTCGATGGTGTCAACGAAGATCTTGAGATGCTTGACATATCCAATTTCCGTTTGCATTATTTTGAATATGGATGCTTGGATGCACTGCCCCACTTGCGTCAATTGAAATTAACAGCTTACTCTCATCTGGACAATTTCAATATTCCTTATCTGCTGCGTAATCATCATAACATCCGAGAGCTGTGGATAGAGGCACCACAACCGTTCACGCGCATAGTGAAAAAGGGTTCTGGGCCAACACAAGAAATGACAACCGTTCAAATGGGTATGCCCACCGATTTGACCAGAGAGATGGTAGGACATTTGCCACAAAAGTTAACAAACATCACATTTAGTGGGCCACAATTTACGACACTAAATGAAAACATCCTGAAGGTAAGTGCGATAGTGGAATGGAAGACATAAAGATGGAAGCACGTTTCATTTTCTGTTCCGTTTTCTAGGGCATGAGATCTCCTTATTTGTACATACAAATCTATAATACTTCGCTGCAAGAGATACCCAAGAATTTCTTTAAGAATATGGGAAGAGTGCGTAATATTTCGTTGGATATTCGCTATAACAATCGCATGCTGAAGAAGATTCCCAATCCCAATACGGGCACTGTACCATATTTACCGAATAGCGTTTTCCTAACAGAACTGACAATGTCCAACTCGGATTTGAATTGCGATTGTGATTTAGGGTACGATTTTAAGGCAAAGACCTACAAGTGATGTCTTTAATATACATATATTACACGTTTTTCAGATGGGTTGAATTTTGGCAACGAAAACGCCGTCAATACATTTGTTCTTCTCAGACTTGGACTGATACCATATTCCGGACATTCATGAACTCACCCTGTCAGGTGTATGGCCGCTACACTTGTGATGATCACGACGATGACTTGCGCGAAACTCGGTGTGATAACAAAGGAGGTCAACAATTAATGGAGGTAAAGAGTGTATTCCATATTTCGATTAATTAATAATATGATAACCTGATAACTCGATAACTTGATACCTTGGCAATTTGATAATTTGATGAATTGATAATTTGATAATTTGGTAACTTGATAATTTGATGATTTAATAATCTGATAATTTGATGATTTGATAATTTGGTATTTTGTAATTTAATGATTTGATAATTTGATGTTTTGATGATTTGATAATTTGATAGTTTGATGATTTGATGATTTGATGATTTGATAGTTTGATAATTTGATGATTTGATAATTTAATAATTTGATAACTTGATAATTTGATGCTTTGATGATATGATAATTTTATAACTTGGTAATTTGATAATTTGATGATTTCATGATTTGATAATTTGATGATATGATAATTTGATAATTTGGTAATATGATAATTTGATGGTTTGATAACTTGATAATTTGATCATTTAATAATTTGATTATTTGATAATTTGACAACTTTATAAATTGATAACTTGATATCCTTATATCTTAATAACTTGATAGTTTGACAGCTTGACAGTTTGATATATTGATATCCTCATATCTTGGTATCAAAATATATTGATAGCTTGATAAGTTATTAATTGTAAAATTACGTATTTTAATAACCTGGCAAAACTTCCGATTTCTTTCAGTCATTAAAGGCCGATTTGGAATGTGGCTGGGATGGTGCAAGTTGCCTGGAGACTTTTATAACTGTTGTACTGGCTTGCACTTTTCTATTGTTCTTAATGTGACACTTGTATTGTGTGTACGAAATATCTAAGGAGTTTTATGAAGTTTTAGATAAAGTATATGGCAATGATATGTCATAAAGTTTTTATCTACTAGTAACTCAGAAGAATTGGAAAAAATCAAAAAAATTGACTAACTTTTTATTGAGAATAATGCAAATTGTTCCCGACAATTTTCAAAACTTACAGCGTTGTCTCTTTCCCTTAGTAAATGGAAATTCGAGCACTTTCTAAAATTGAATTGAATTGAAAACGGTAGAAAAATGGCCTGCTTTACTCCTTCGATAACCTAGTACACACAAATGATCTTGCAAAATACCTCTTAGCCGAACCTCTAGCCTGTCACAATGTTTATGAGTCATACTTGGAACGAATTTAATTCAGAAATACTTCGAATTTATTTCGAATATGTGTTGCAATGCATATTGTGATACAAAATTTGTATTATCAACATCTGAATCATTACGACTGAGTGTCAATTTAAATTGAACTGTTTGTAATCTTAATTTCTTCTTTTTTTATGTATGTTTTGTATACCTCTAATATTATATATAACCAAACTTATTTATAGAACTATAATCCTATAATCTGTATTAACGATAACTACGATCTTTGATAACTATTCTCTTTCACCTTGTATCTTTGAACTAGCATTAGCATTTTATTATGTTTTTTTAGCACGACTGTATTTGTAACCCGCTTAAATAAGATGCAACGCAATATTTAATCGGTTTATGTAATTTATAATTTATATACTTATACTTATACTTCTATTCTCAAATAAAAGTTTTCAACAAAAAAAAAAAAAAATTAATTCACTGCCTTTCATTAGCATTTCTCCCACATAAAAGCATGATATCTGTAACTATCAGTTCATCAAAATTTAGCTACCTGTAATTCTAACAAATGTCTCGCCGAATTCTATATTTAAATTCAGGTTATATTTGCATTAAGTAAAATCATTGAGAATTTAAATTCATTTCAATATTTAAAGTTCGGATTTCAGTGAAAAAAAATGTATGTTGTCTTTGAAATGAACATAAACTTTTTACATGTTCAATAATAATATTTGTTTCTATTTTTACTACTCGAAGGATGATGGTTATGTATACATCATTTAATATGACCAAATTGCAACAATCAGTAACTTTTGTCCACATATGTTTCATATTTATTCAAGTCAATTGAGGGACTGAGATTGCTATTTTCGAAGACAATTGACGAAAGTCTTTCTGGAACTTCTTAAAACTTGGCACTGATTGCCAATCGGTCGTATTGCATTGCCTCTCCTGGCATCCCTTGGTGCAAGGTGATCAATTTAATGAAATTCAGTCTTTCATCTGAAATTTCTTAGCGATAGGTTGCGGTAATCTAAACATTTTGCTTTATGATTGGTTGCATTTGAAAAATATGAACCGATTAATCGCCACCCATTTTTAAAAATAAGAAACAGTTGTGACCGACAATTTAAAAAAAAAAAAAATACTAATATTGGTTTTTTTACGGTGACAGTAAATCAGTTAAATTATAAAATCTTGATAATCATTACAAAGCAATTTAAACGACAAATATGTAGGTTACCGCAACCTATCAATTATGAATTATAGATTGAAATTTGAATTTCAGTTTAGTTTTTAGAGGCGGCAACCATTTGCTTTAAGGATCAGTCTTCAGAAAAGGGGAACAAAGTATATTTTTGCAACATACAGGTTTATATTTTGAATATTTCTGTTTATAGTTTCAAAGACTCAATTTGACATCATTCGTAATAGCTTTGAAAGGATATTAAGAGATCGCGAAATACCGCAGACAATGAAATAAAACTAAAATCCTATTCTCGGTTATTGCCGCAAACAAATTATGTTATTGGATATGTATTGGATACATTTTATAGGAAATTATTGCACGCTTTGACGAATAAATGTTAGAATTGTTGGAAAAATGGAAAGATTTACACTTTTTCAAAGATCGATTTGATTCTTGTATGGGCAAGTTTTTTCAAATAACGTATCGATCCACTGCCAGTTCAGTGGGTGGTGTTGAAAAAGTCTGTTTCTCATAGATATATGTAAGTGTTTTTTCGTGGAACATTTGTATTTTTAATATTTTTCAATAACAATTCCCACGCTTTGCTTTCAATTAACAAATAAATTGTGAAATTGTGAAAAAATTCAACAAATTAATCATTTTTCTGAAGACGGACGGATGGATGAACACTTTGTGACGATTTTTTAGAGAGAATATTTGTCTCATTTTCCAGTAAACAATATTTCTAGTATTTTTCAATGAAAACCCAGAAGAAAAGTACTGAAAGGAACCATTTTTTCGGATAACGTTAAGTTTCTAAATTGGTAGCTTTTTTTCCTTTCCGATTCGTTGTTAATGTATAAAATTAACCCATTTTTCTAATGAAAATTCGTATTTTTCTAAATTCATGTTGACCAGTTAGGGCAATCCCAAAAAGAAGTATGTATATGAATTGGCATGCTCTTCTCTGATATCTGCAAACATCCTTTTGAAAAACTATTACTAAATTGAGCCTTTAAAATCATAAAATACTTAGAACCTAATTCATAATAATTTATTGAATATTTGAAGAAGACTTTTGCTATACAAATTTCATTATGAAACCTTCAATAAATATTTAAGAACACGGCCCTTAAAATATAAGTTGGTACGTCATAAAATTGATAAATTTACGGAATTTCAATCTTTTTTAATCGACTGGTTGGTGGTAAGCTATATTTTTGTCTCTTGGATTGTTGTATACTTATGTACGAGTATGTTATGTATCTACCGAGGTGGTAATTTTTCCCTATTGCGACCACGGCGGGCGTTTGCTGCCCATAAATAAATATCAATATAACCCATTTGCACAGGAAGAAGTCGTATTATTTTGCAGCATTTTTCAATAACTATTCTCCCGTCTTGCCTTTAATTGAAGACTAAATTGTAAAATTGTTAAATATATTTGAAAAATTATCATGTTTCTTGAATGAGCAAATTCTTTCTTACCGGACCTTTTTTGCTAAATTTTGTACTTAACCTGCCTACGTCTATAAGATATTTTTATAAAAAAAATATCAGCTTCTTGGCTGAAATTGATAGGCATCTATCGTGTTTTCAAAAGCCACGCGGACGGATGGATGGTCATGCTTTATGATGCAATGTAAGTGTCATTTTATTCAGTGACCTTCTTTTATCCTTTAGACAGTTTTTTGATCCCAGATTCCATTAAAGACTGGTACTTTCCGGCAGAATACTGCCAACATTCGGCTACATTCAACAAAACGGTAAAAGTGAAATTATGAAGGTGCAAAATCAGAATTACAACGTGGATGTGGTATCATCTCCCATTCAAGCTCTAATACTACTTTCCAAGCCTATAAAGATGTTTGAGGTCTAGCATTTCGTGATGAAAAATCATGCTTTTTGATTTACTAATTCATGCATTTTTCCTTTCATTAAGCTTCATTAACTGTTGACAATAGATATCAGAGTTTTTGGTGCGGTTCTTTGAAAGGAGTTCACAGTAAATTACCTTCCTTAAAATCCCGACAAATTAACATATCAAAATTTTGTTTATGCAATGGGGGCTTCGACAATGTTTGAGTACGTTCATCTTTGAATATTGTAAAGAATCCACTTGTATCCTCATTGGCTACACGTTTTAAGAAGTTATCATTTTGCATTTAAGCAATAAGTCCGCCTATCTGCTTTGTTTAGTTCGTTCGGACACAAATATCGACCTTTTCAATGAGTCAAACGCGTTTCCAACAATTACAAAGGTTACGGGCGACACATCCCGGTTTCTGCAATTCCTTGAACAGAAATGTGTTGAAAATGTTGTGATATATCACATGTTGAAGGTTGAAATGTGTGCTGTTGATCGGTGCAATATAAAATTTAATTAGCTGTGATAAAGCATTTCAAAAATAACAAAATCATCAACGTGGGAAAACCGAAAATATTTCCTTGCCAATTAATTGTGTTTTATTTCTAATTCCCTTTTTGTGAATTGGGAAACATGCTTTCTGGATATAATTAAATTCAATTTCAAATCTTAAAATTTGACCACTTACACCATTGTTATTTCTTAACAATTTCCAAAAGGCGTCGAAAACAAAACCACAGTAAATTCCTCAAGAAAGAAATGTCGTAAGCTTTAAAAAGTTAAGCCTAATAGAGCAAAAGGTTACGACCTTAAAGTCAATTCTGTATTTGCACACAAACTGCGGTTATGAAATGTTTAATATTAGATTTTATATAGTAAATTTAATCGTTTTTATTACACAATTTATCTTATAAAATTACAACAACATGTCCTTAATTAAATTATTATAAAATTTCTACAAGAGACAAGACAGCCAGCGGCGACCAGTCCGATGAACACAAATTTCCTCTTACAAAGCAAATGAATGTGAAAGAGGGAGATATTTCAACAATTTAGTTTTTTTTTATGGTGCCACCTATACATAACACCCTTTTAGGTATCGTGGTAGGGAGAGGATGGACGATATAGACAATGTCAGGGTCACTTCGTGCCTGCGTAGCACAGTGAGAGGATTATAAAAGTATTGTACAATGAATTACATGCATTTTATGCAGGCTACGATGTTTAGTTTGTTTAATGGACTCGAATTCTGCATTTCGGCAATTAGATTTAAATGAAAATAATGGAAATCGGGTCACGTGTACGCAGTGTGTTCTTCAAATGTGCAGTGAACACTTTTAAAAGTTGTAATCTTAGACAAGGGAAAGAGGCGATAAAATGAAGTCATAAAGCGAATATCACGGACGCTGATGGTCTGCTGGTAGAGGTGTTTAAAGCCAGTGCCGATGAGCTGATAAACAGCATGCTTCCGCTCCGAAAATTATTTTACTAAACGAACGTCTGCCCGATGTTAGGATCTAAGGATATTCTGTTTTGTGTATTAAAAATACTGTTGAATTGGGAGTACCAACCATTGTGGCGTTATCCTCTTATCCATCGAATGTAAGAACCTGTCTATTATGTTATGTGAAAAACTATCCGACATGATTTGATCTTATAAGTATGGTTTTAGACCTAGTGAATTGACTACTTATCGAATATTTATGCTATGATAAATGATGGAGATAAACAAAAAAAAAAAAAAAAAAAAAAAAAAACAAACAAACTACACTACATATATCAAATTTTCTCATCTAAGCTGATATTTAAAATATTTTGCTGACACAGCAAACGAAGGCGATAATCTCTCGGGTGACACCTGCAAGAATTGAAGAGATATTACTGCAGTCCTCTCGAGCATTGAGAAAGAGTTTTCAAACTTTGATCTGGAGGTAAAGGAGGACAATATTATTTATTTCAACGACAGTTGAACGATATGTTTACTGACATTCGCGATAATACGGGATTGCCTTGACTGAACCGTATTGGGTGTTTCAGCGTGAAAAATCTTTGACAAAGAATTGAAAGGAATAGATTGGAGAGATGCAATCAAAACTCGATGTGATCAATTGAGGAATTAGCTCGGAGAAGGGAAGAACGAAGTATTACGTTTCTGTACAAAATAACTGATCTATCGGACTTAACTCACAAAAAATAAACCAGAGGTCTCAGTTTCATTACCGAATACAATTTTTCGGTAAAAGAAACTGTATTTTTTAATGTTTGTTTATGGTCAAGTTTTCCACAAAGTATGCATTTTTATAATAAAATTTAATAATTTTTAAATGTTGCTCGACTGTAAGATATTCCATGATGAAACGGCTAAGTTTGATTCTACTAGCTAGTCACGAATCACATGGAAACTGTCGAAAAATTTATACACTACAAAATAAATGGCAATAAAGTCACTCAATATAAGTTTGTCTCCTAGTATATGCAATTACTTTTCTTAAGTTTCTGCAGCATAAAAGATTATATATATGCAGACCTGTCACAGAAGTCCATTTTGACCAAAAGTGGAACTAATTCCGTATTTTGCTTCTTCAGAAAACGAAAATCGAGAAATTCTTTTGGAAGGAAATCTTTGGGTTTATTACGTGGATTTCATATTTTCATTTAGAATATGTAGATATTATTACTGTGAAGAAATAATATTATTTTTAAATTATTTTTTTTTAATTTTCATATAATAAAAATTTATTATAATCAAAAATTACACTAACAAAAAAAAAATTAGGAAAAATGAAATAACTTTTTAAACAAAGTGCGGTTTCGTGGTTTCGTGCAAACCACTTTTTTTTGAGCTAAAATTATCAAAAATGGTTTTGGATTTATGTATTAGTACACGGTGAAAGTGTTGCGTATTCATAGACGTGTGAAAGGCAATGCTGGCTTTAAAAGTTTTGAATATACGGGTCTGGTAATCGCTCACATCCGTTTGCGAATTCATCATAACAACCAACAGTAATAAACGTCCTGGAGGAAACCAGGGTAATTAACTCTTGGGAATTAAAAAAATTGATCGGAATCGGATGAAAGTAAAAAGAAATCGATCGGAGTGGTAACTGCAGAATGAACTATCTGAAAATGCTATTCCATATATATATATATATATGTATAATGTCAATATGTATTAACTATTTTTTATTTGGAAGACATCACTCATATCCTGTTGATTATTGTCATTATTACCAAGAGCAGATTTCATCGGGAATTTTGAATGCAGAGACCGTCACCGAATCGAAATTAAATTCGTTTCATTTTCCGGAATCTAAATCAAAAATATACAGAGTTTTTATTCTGATTCCGTCAACCAAATCAAAATTGTATTCTGTGTCTGATTTATGAAAGCAAAACGAAATTATAGTCAATTTTGTCTTTGATTCAATTTATGTTTGTATTTCAATTGAAAATTTGCAATTAAAAAAAGTAAAATTTTTAAGTGGTTGTGAAAATTTCTGAAAGCCTGGTATGGTAAATTCTGAATAAAAATTATGTCAAGCATTTTTACCTTCCACAGTTTGGCGCCAGATCTTTTGCTCTGCTGATTCTCGAATGAAAATATCCGTTTCATTATATGAAAATTGTTTTGATTAGTTTCAGTTTCTGCAATCTAAATAAAAAATATACGAGTATAGAACATTTATACTGATTCCAGCAACCGACCCAAAATTGTATTAAATTTTGCTTCTGTTCGTACAAGCAAAACTGAATTATAAACAATGCTGATTTTGATTCAGTTTATGAAACCTTATATTTGTATTTTATTTGAACATTTTCAATTAAAAACAAAGTTTTTGAGAAGCTGTAACAATTTGTGATAGCCTGGTATCGTAAATTCTTAATATAACTTATGTCAAGCATTTTTACCTACTGCAGTTTGACGCCAGGCTTTTTGCTCTGTTAGTTCTCGAATCAAAATACCCGTTTCATTATGTTTTGATACAGAAAAAGGATCAATGTAGGTTTCTAATTTCGTTTCAGATAAAAAGGAATCAATGTATGAAGTGAATTGTTGTTTCAAATACGAACTAGAAGTCCCTGTTTGAATGCTTGCAGTAAATGTTTTCTATTTCAATAGTTCAAATTTGTTAGATGCGACGTATCACACAAGTTTGAAGAAATAGTTATCATGTCGAAGAATTGTATAACAACTGAATTTTATACTTAGTGTAGGAACAAGTAGAAGATGATGATTCTGATTTTCCATCGCATTATTTTATCAATTATGTCGAAACTTTGTTTTATGATTGTGTTTTTATATTTGCAAAACCTCTAATTATGCTTTAATAAAATCTCTTTCCCTGTCATTACCATTATCCATCCAATTTGCTTGCCAAACTTATTCAAAAACCACCACTGTGCGGAGTACAAATAGCTTTTTGTGTGTGTGTGTGCATGTGTATTTGCTTCCTTTTCCGTTTATGGTATTGGTACATTTGCATGAGAACTGGCTGGATTCATCCCATTTTCCGTTGCTTTATTTATTAAATTTCCCTTTAACAACAGACCGGCCGCAAGGAAGTCATTGTAGTAATGCTGAGCCACCGCATCACAGAATATGGTTTGTCCTGTTTCTCTTATGGTCGCTTCTGTTGGATGGCAATGACTGGTGGCCCCGGTGTTGGTGAAAGGCCGGTCAGTTTGCTTGTGTGCTTGGTCGGTGGTTTATTCATGCAACAGTCATCGTCGTCGTTGGCATCATCATCATCATTATCGTAATTCTCATTATCATTCCATTAC
>JAHXMU010000103.1:46242-101175 GCA_019455685.1 Philornis downsi | reverse complement strand
AGGTGTATAATTGTATCCAATTATATCAGACACTTGATGTGCGGCGAAGAATCGTGCATTATGGCACAAGCTGACGTCTCATTTATTCGAGTCTTCAAGAAAGAAATACTTCAGAAAATATATGGACTCATCATTGTTAACATAACGAGTATAGGTATCTTACGAATCATGTGATGATCTGTATACAGATATTGACAAAATGAAACGTACTAAAATTGAGCGATTATTAGAATTAAAAAAATCAAAAATTCAGATTCATTTGAATATTCGTGAAGACTTCTGTAAAGATTTGTAATTTTGAAATAACTTTTTTCTTATATTTAGCATTTAACAGTAATTTTTGTAGGATATAGCATTTCTGACATCCATAGAATTCGTACTTGGGAACTTTTTCTGCTCCTGAATATGCACAATCATCATCAAGGCGGGATATTTCACGACGATTTATGCAAAGGCTTCAATGGATGGCCGAGAAGACGATGAGATCAAAGATACATTTTACGGGTATCTGACTGAAATTTATAGCTACTACCCTGGCCGCTGATTTAAAATCACTCAGGAAGTTTTTAATGCAAAAGTCTAAAGGGAAAATGTTCTGGACCGATAATGGCTTTAGAGTGGAAAGGTTCGCTGCGGCGAGAAATATGATAACTGGTACGAGATTTCGGATCAAGCAAGACAACTTGTAGTCTATATATATATTCTATCACAAATTTACTTTTGAAAGACAGAAACTTAATCACTACTCTATCTTCACTTGTTTTCATTATTGTGAAAAGAGTTATAATATGATATGCAATGGTTCGGCAGATATCACACAACTTTATGATAATTAATCGCTATCCTTTTTATAACATATTTTCCAATTGCTAATACATAAAGATACAAACCATCACTGCCACAAGAATCATTACATTACCGGTAATTGTTCAAACGAATAATCTGTGGCGTCGGATGGGATATATAATTAATTAAAACCGAAATAGAAATATTTCAAAGCTGTGCTATTTGTTGTTGTATTCACAGGAATTCAAATACTTTGATACGCTTATACAAAGCGCAATCCAATGTTTTAAAAAGGGAAAGGAAACGGAAAAATTAAAATGAATGTTGCAGTCGCTTAAATGAAAGGAGACCGCGATTTCTAATATAAAAACGCGATATCAGACAAAAGGTCAAAGGAAATCCCTTTCCATTTTTTCAGGTTTTGGCTGAGTTTGCCAGAATCTTTTATATATTTTTTTTTGTTAACATTTATCTTCATTAAATTTTCACAAGACACTTGATTCCTTTGGCAAGAACGCCGCCAAACAGCAAGAGAATGCAAAAGGATAGAGCAAACTTTATATTATTCCCTTTTTTGTTGACCCCAACCCCAAGGTATAATATTATTTACTGTTTGCACAAACCATCCGTGGCTGAGTCCTTACAATATAAAAATGATAAAAAGAAATAATGATGAGGCACAAGCTAATGACGAGAACGATGGCGACGGTCATGATGATGATGCTGATGATGACATGCAGCAAATGAAAAAGTTTACCTTGTACACTATTGCGCAGTAATTGCCAAAAGAATGCCAACAGACTCTCTGCGCCCTCGCCACCATACCTTTTGACAGTAGGAAATTTCATTGCCATAAAATTATCCCAAGCCTGTGACTTAATTAGTAATTCGGCAATCTGCTTGCGATGTTCGTTGCTGAGATATTCTCTATATTCGGCATGAAGTTGCTCATAGTGCAAAGCCAGCCATTCGCTCTCCTCTAGATTCTGGAAGATATAAAAACAAGTTGAGGAAAAACAAATTACACATAAATCTATATTTGGTAATACAAAGTTTGTTATTTAATATGGAAAAGTTTTTTTATTGCCACAGAAATATGGATGCCAGAGTTGCCATGGCTGGATACAGTTGTAAAGTAATAGGATACAGGTGTAAAGCAATTGTTGTAAAGTAATTCAGTATCTGCGCTAACAGAAAAAAAATGTTTTTAACCATCCTTTATTAACAAAGGGTGAGCTATATATAGGGTTATCCATTTTTCGTTTTTAAGTAAAGTTAAATAAAATACACATAAAGCTTTGATTTTGACGGAACTTTTGTTTCATTATGATGCTTGGACTTTGCCATTAGGTACGAAATATAATGTAAATAATTTAAATGACTGCCTCTGGATTAGTTGCAGCAGTGTATCCTTTTGAGATAGAGGGTTAACTATTTTTCGATTTCGAATGTAAAGTAAAATAAAACGCACATAAAGCTATGATTTCGACGAAACTTTTATTTCATTATAATGCTTGGACCTTGCCATTAGGTACGAAATACAATATTATTTAAATTACCACCTCTGAATTGGTTGCAGCAGTGGATCCTTTTGAGTTAGTTTTTGACCACTTTTTCATACATTTCGGGTGGTACTTCGGCGATAACTTGACAAATGTTAGTTTTAAATACTCTAACGCTTGGGGATTATCCGCGTAAAAACGGTCTTTGACGTAGCTTCATAAGAAAAATTTTAACGGCGTCAATTCGCCTGATCTTGGTGGCCAATTGACGTCACCAAAACGTGGAATTACGCTTTGTGAAAACTTCTTATGCAATAAAGCCAAAATTCGTCTTGTTCTGCATCTCGTCGCACCGTCTTGTTGAAACAACATATCCTCCAATTCATAATTTTCAATTGCAGGCCAAAAAAAGTCAGTTATCATGCGGCCACTTTCACTAACAGAAGCGATATTTTCGGCAGTGCATACATTGCGATTATGCACAAGCTTGATCGCATCCGTAATGCAGTCTCTTCAGTCTCTTCCATTCTCTTCAAATGTCTTTATAATCTTGTAAATTGCTTACACAGTAGGTCGATTATGACGACAATAATCGCAACGTAATACACGTTTGAATCATCACTTTTGCAGTAAGTTTTAACTATTTTTAGGCATTCTTCGATTGTTGAACGATGCATATTCGTAAATGGCAAGCCTATCACTAAATAAATAACATTTCTGATGATAGGTACTTAACAGCTGACAGCCTTGTCAAACTGTCGGTTTTGAAATCACTAAATGGATAATCCTGTGTATAGGCGCTTCAAGTATTATCAATTTCAAGCTGCTATAGAGCCAAACGACTAATGTCAGCGCGCTCATATTTTTATAAGTGTTGGTTTGTTCGGTAAGCTAATACACCATTTTATGCCGCAGTTAAAAAAGATATCGAAATAGAATTCAAACAAAACTGAGTTATTACTTTATAACCGACGGGCAAAATCACTACCAAGCATTGTTAATGTGCTGTGGTATTTACGTGTAAACGAAGTGTTTGTGTATCGGGACATTGCACGTTCCAGTAATACTGGCAGCATTAAAAGACGACATGGAGGTGGTTATCCAAAAATAGCAACATCGTCAGGCAAATTCTGGCCTTCGCCTTTCGTACTATTTCTGACAATCCCTAATCTAATCCTAATCTAATCCTCGGCAAAGATCAGTTCAATTTGTGAAAATTTTTATAGTGTCTACTTCTAGTATGGGGCGAATATTATAAAATGAACAAGATTGAAGCCTTATAAAATGCAAAAAGTGCTAGATTTAATACCTGCACAAAATGAGATTGTTTCCCAAAAATAAGTTTTTTTTTGGTTTATACCTATTTGGACTATTTAGATGTGATATAACGGTGAATATTACGTTTCTGTACTGAAAGGCAAGCACTTTTAATAAATTTAGAAAATTATAGAGGCATTTTTATAATTTAATCATTTGGCTTAACTAAAAATTTGAAATATCGAACTGCCTTGACTTCTTAAAAAATAATTTCTTGAAGTTTTGATTAGTTTATGATTTTTTACTAAAGGCCTTACAAATTTACAATAACTCTCGGGGTTCACATTAACATATTGCTTTCGTTTTATATGTTGTAGAATTAGTGAGACACACATTCAAATAGGAAAAGAAAATTTCGACTTTAACGCCAATTCATGAGTCTTTATCAATTTTCTTCGAATTTACCATAGAAGTTGCCACACCAATTACAATATAATTTCTTAAAATGGCAACACTGCTTCGATATAGTACACTATGGTGGCATTTATTTATATGGATAGAATAAGTGCCTAAAACAACTAGGTGTAAAATTTGGAGAATTTTTGGTATCATTTAGTTTTTGGTATCGGAATCCTTAATAAATATCCGCAAAAAAGTTTCCAAATTACCGTTTTATAAGAACTAAATTAAAAATACAGAATTGAATTTAAAATACTAAATAAAAATTACGAATTGTGTTAATTAACTGGTTTTATGTAGACATTTTTTGATACCCGCTTTTAGTAATTGCATTTAAAAAACAGTTTTGGGGACTAGTTCAAAGAAAATATGCTAAAGACGGCAGATGTAGAGACTCATCTTTGAAACCTGTCTTATACAACGACTGCAACTGTTTTTAGTACAAGCTAATACTATTAATTTAAATATGATTATAGTAGATATCTGATAATGAGTATAATAAAAATTTTCTAAACGCATTAACCTCATAAATACGATCAGGAATTTTAAAGACCTACAAGCACAATATAATAATATTTACTTTTTACTCTATGTTTTTGAAAAGCCGGTTATGATGGCAACCGTAAGCCATTAGTTTTTTCTTTGAACAGGTTTTCCGACTTAATCACAAATGTCTCCCTAAATGTTTCTCGGTATTGGTTCTCTAAACTTGAATCATTCCTTCGGTTCTAAGACAGACGATTCGTCGATATGTTTATAACTCACGTTTTTAGCTGATCGGTAAATTCTTTTAATTCGACACCTGACAAATTCGGCAAAACTAGCCACCAAAAAAAAAAAAGGATCCAAGGACGCAAACATTCATCAGATTTTGTGATGTGAAAGTGGTGACTAATTGGCAAGTCATTAATGAAATTAACATAGGGTTGTCAAAGGAGGGACGCACTATTTTGAACACACCTCTTCAGTACATGTATTCCCGAGTGGTGCATGTGTGATACAAATTCAAATCGTTGGTTGCAATTTTTCTTTATTCAAAAGAAAATGTTTCTGCGTATGTCACCAGAAACACATTCCATGTATTATTGCATTAAAATCAATTTTGAAAAAGTATCCTTAAGTGTTGCTTTTATTACAAAATTTGCGGCAGATTCCGTTGGATTTGGTACTTTTCATAAAAACCAGTAAACTGAAACGATAATTCCGAACGTAAATTTTTATTGGCGGACTGTAGTAACTAAATTGGTTGACAATGCTTTGAAGTTTTTGAAAAAAAAAACAAAAATTAATAAGCACGCCCCTTCTGCTGCCTCCCATACAAATAACGGATGTAACCCATATATTTGTAAGTTTATATCCTTTTTGTGGCTGTATTAAATTCAACTGAATTTCGCACACGTTGAGTGTTTCCCAAAGTGGACTCTCAGAATGATAACGGGCAGCATTACCGCAACTCTGTTGGTGTCCACTATGCAAATTGGACGATTTTTTGACATTCAGTCTTTCCTCTGTGATTTCTATTTCCTAAATATTCACTAAAACTTGAGAAAGATCGGCCAAGGTACCCCCTGTTCCGTAGAATCGCAATACAGGTAATGCAGTGTGGCACACGAATCGTGCTACTGTCAACTGTCAATGGTAACCGTTATTTGAAGATGTTGAAGGAGTTTTTTTTATGCAGAAGATGTATCCGTTTCAACAGCATATGGTTCCAGCAAAATGGAGCAACGGTTCCAGCCAGAACGGAGTTCCAATGAAAATTTGCTAACAAATTATTATCTAGAAATTCCACTTTCCAGGCCCAGACTTTATTCATGGGGTTATGTTAAGAAAGACGTGTGCAAAATGAAACCAAGGAATTTGACTGAATTGAAGGAGTAATTGAGGCTATCCCGACTTCAACTCTTAAGGCCGCAATGAATAATTTTCTGATCAGGTGCAGCATAAGCGTGAATTAGTATGGACGTCATTTACGGTTTATCATCTTCAAAACCAAATAGTTATATAAAATAAAATTAAATTTTCTACATAGTAAAAAAAACAACAAAAATAAATGAAATACATTGATTAAAAAAAAGAAGTTATTTAAATTTCTTTTTGTAGTGCAATTGCTGCGCCACCCTATAGGATATACATATGGTTTGGTAAGATTTAAATTTTAAATAAAACACAGGCATTTTAAAAAAATCGTGAAACTTTATTATATCGTAAAGTAGACAGAATGAGGTTATGTATGGAACAACATATCGGGCAGATGGCCGCCGCGGCTTTGCTGGCACACACGCGATCTTTTAACGAAAATTTCAATGGCCGTTTTGCATAAATGCTGCGGTATTTCATTAATGCAGCGTCCAATTTCCTCTTTTAAGACTTGAGTCGTCGTCGGCTTATTCGACTTCAAAAAACTCTAAAGAAAAAAAGTCTAATGGTGTTAAATCGTACGATCTAGGCGGTCAATTCTGGCCTCCAAAACGCGAAATAACACGACCTTAAAATGACAGATGCAGCAATTGAATTGTTTCTCTGGCTGTATGACATGTGGCGCCGTCTTGTTAAAACCACATGCCCTCCACATTCATTTCTTCAATTCTAGGCACGAAAAACTGGTTATCATTTCGTGATACTGAACACTATTGACTGTTTGCGCTTGACATGCCTCATTTTCATAAAAAAAGATCCAATGATTCCTCCAGCCCAAAATCCACACCACACAGTGACACGTTAAGGATGCATTTGCTTCTCGTGAATCACTCGAGGATTTTCCAAACCCCAAATGCGACAATTCTGCCTATTGACGAAGCCATCAAGATGGAAATGGGCCTCGTCACTGAAGATGATTTTATCGGCAAAATCAGCATTTTCATGTTGTCTCTCGAATACCCAATTAATGAACTCCCTTCGCTGTCCATGGTCAGCTGTCTTCAGTTCCTGAGTCAATTGAACTTCGTATGCATGAAGATGCAAATCTTTCATCAAAATTCGCTGCATAGTGGATTTGTAGACACCAATTTGCTGAGCTCGGTGTCGAATTGAGGTGGATGGAGTTTGAGCGACATCTTCTCGGTCGATCGACCTGGTCGAAGGCGCGTTGTTGTCTTTACAACACTATCAGGCCCAGTTTTGGCAAATTTATCCATTAATCTCTTTACAGTTGACTCTTTTGGAGCATTATTGTGACCCCAAATTAATCGCAATTTGCGAACTGTAGCCGCAAAACTTTCACCAATTTGGTTAAACAATTTCACAATGAGAATGCACTGTTCATTCGTGTAGCGCTCCATTTTTACTAACCTCGTACCTTCTACTAGCCAACAATAACAATTGTCCAAATATCAAACAATGACACTTCGAATGGCGCCAAATTTAAATCTTGCGTTCTTGTTGGGACACCCTTTATAAGCGAACTATCAAATAGTATACTCGTATTATTTCCCCTAACAAATAGATTTCGCAGTATTACATAATAACAAGTTTTGAATGAATTGTTAGGAATTACAAATGGGAGTCGAAACGATGTTTCCAAGTATAGTACCTCATTACCGTGGTTTTATAAATGGAAACACCACAACACCAAATGCGGAGTTTGTGGATATTTACTATACTGGAGGAATGCTCAAAATACAGTAAACTACGATTTCGGACCTAGATGTCCTACACCTAATATGTAGTTGCCTGATTTTTTGTTCAATCTCGTCCAAGGAGAATAATATTAGACAGGATGAACTTTAAAATTCCGAAGATAATTTTTCGTCGTCACCCTAAAAGCAAACAACTTTCGCCATTAAAACAGCTTAGTACTCTATAGATGTGCAATAAAATGCTTTATAAGCATAAAACACGATGACAAAATTCTTTTTGGTGCGGCAGAAGATTCTTGCTTGTACTCATACAGACACATGGACAGACAGAGAGACTTATACATACCTCAATATATGCAAATTCAGCGCTTACTATCGTGCCACAGTAAATTTCCTTAAGTACTTTCTCCAATTCTTCGACTGTTGTTGTGGCAGTGGCCAATTCCGGTGCATTCAAAAGACCCAGAGGTTTTACACTCTCCTTAGTTTGAAGACCATAAAATGCCGGATTTAATTCATCCAATGAACTATGGGATATATAATACAAAAAATTAAGATGAACACAGGGTGATGAAATTCATTGAAAATATTTCTCATTTCTCTTTTTCTTGCAGTTATTGTGATTGCAAAGGATGACAAACCATTTAGCAGGGTGCGAACCGGAAGAAAAATCGTGCTAATATCCAACAATAACAAATCTTTAATTTTTTTTATCAATAGAGTTATTTAGCCAATGAATTGCCGGATAGAAGGCGTCCACAGATAGTTAGCAAAGAGGAGGAGATAGAGTAGGAGGAAATGAGGTTGGGTTTGGGCGAAATAAACAATGAAATGGCAAATTCAGTGGCACAAAATTATTTTTTTTTGTGTTGGTTATTTTTCTCCTTTCTCTTCCACTTTGGGTTTATTACCTTTGTTGACTTTTAATGCTGATGGGATTTACGGCTGCCAATTTGTGGCCATATTTGCGATAAGCTTCCACCCAACGGTACACATTACCTTGGGCATTTCTGGACTGCATCACATCCTCGGGTACTATTGGGTTTATACGATGTATGAATATTGTTCGTTGGTTGGATGTTATTTATGTAAAGAAAAAGATTAGGGAAAAACATGAAAAAGAAATGTAGTTTTGCAATCGTAAAAAATCGTAATGTTGGCATTAATTCATGTCTGTGTAACTCGTTGTCTGGTTTGACAGTTAAGTTAGTTAGTGGTATTCTTTGGCATATAACTTGCAAATGATCTAAATTTCTTTATAAACTTTTGTGGAGAAAATGGCCATAAAGTTAGGGAATAACATAAAATGAGGTCAGCGTGAAATAGATGTTGTTTTATATACGTACGTTCAAATCTTACAAAAGTTCGATAGCAATAAATCAATACGATAAAATTGTAGTGGAATACTTTTAGGTAAAGTGTCGGCAATTTGATAAATGGACAGGCGCTAAGTTTGATAGGCGCCACAAAGTTTGGCCGGACCTACGCTTATATCGGGTTATCCATTTTTTGTCTTCAAAAGTAAAGCTAAATAAAACACACATAAATCTATGATTTCAATGAAATTTTTATTTCATTATAATGCCATTATGTACAAAATACAATGTCATTTCAATTACCGTATTGGAGGCCGCAGTGGACCCCTTTTGAAGGAGTGTTCGAGGTAGTTTAAGTGTTAATTTTCGACCACTATTTCGCACATTTCGGGCAACTGATGTGAAGATTTTACATGAGTCTCGCTGTGAAAGCCTTACCCATGGTGTGCCACCACACAGGTGCTGTTTTCTAATCGTTTACTTTTCTTCCTTGGTTATGTGTTCTTTCTTTCTTCTAGCGACAGCAAGCGCCCCTTTGGTTTACTCAAACTAATCCCGAAGGATTAGCCAAACTACCAGAGATTGGAAGTAGGTCCCTTGGAAAAGCTTCCTCAGGTCCCACTCCCTCACTCGGCCAAAGTACCTTTGTAGTCACTTGGTATGAAGTGAACTACCTCCCGGGTAGGAGTTGAGGTATCTGGGAAGACCTCGGATAGATATGAACAGTGTTTTCCAAGCTAATGCCTTCCTTCACCAACGCAAATGAAGCAACGCAAAAGCACTGAAAACACTTGTTCGGGCAACCACAGCTAGCACGATGCTCCCACTAGGGGTCCAACACCACTGACCAGAAAGGAACAATGTTCCTTGGGCCCGTGGTCACCCGTGCTACCAAAAGAGAAGAACCCTCTGGTTTGGGTTTTGCAGACAAGCTACTCCAGTTTTGCTTTATCATACCTCGTATGGAAATGGTAATCCATTATCTACGGCATAGATTTTCAATGTCCGAGGAGAGAATATCAACACAGCAAAGCACACCATGCTCCTATCATAGTTCATTAACCAGATTTCTCTGGTCATACAACTATATTTACGGAAAAGATAAATCTTGTGATACCTTCCGACGGCCTCTCTATGTCCGCACCTGTTGCCAGGATGTGTCTTGTTTAACTATGACTCTCCCCTTTACTTGGTTTTCGAAAAACGAGTTCCAAGATCAGTTTGATATCATATTATAGGTGAATCCCAAGACATAATCCACCTTTTCCTAGGGAGCCTGGCACAAGGCCACACTACTTTGTTTTTGTACGCAAGCATCATACCCTTTGCCTGCTTAATTACAGGATCAGGTAGAGAGGCCTGCGTTTTAGGGGTAAGCGGTACAAAGCAGGGAAACACCCGCCTACCCACGCACATTTCGGGCAGTATCTCTGCGATAACTTGACGGTTGTTCGTTTTTAAATGGTCCAATGTTTGGGGATTAATCGGATGAACACGGTCTGTGATGTAGCCACACAAAAAAAGTCTAACGGCGTCAAATCCTATGATCTTGGTGGCCAATTGACGTCGCCAAAACGTGGAATTACGCTTCCTTCAAACTTCTTATGTAATAAAGCTAAAGTCGGTCGTGTTGTGCGGCTCGTGGCACTGTCTTGTTGAAACGACATATCGTCCAGTTTATAATCGCCAATTGTCGGTTATCACAAAAAAGTCGGTTATCACATGGCCATAGCGCTCTGAATTGAAATTCGGATTATCCGCCACACTTTCAGCAACTGAAGCGATATTTTCGGCAATGCGTACATTGTGATGATGCACAGGCCTGACCTTGCATAAGAGGTCGATTAGGCCGACCGCAATCACTCCGTAATGCACGAAAAAAGCCCATGTTTGAATCACCACTTTTGTAGTAAGTTTCAACTTTTTTACGCGTTCTTCGGTTGTTTCAAGATCCATACATGCAAATGGCTAACCTTTCACTACATAAATAACACTTCATATGGCAGGTATTTAACAGCTGGCAACTTTGCTAGACGACGGTTTTGAAACCAATAAATGGATAACCCTATGTATGTTTCACTATGGATTGTAATGCACGGTGTCAAGAGTGGTCTGCTATCTGACTTGCTAGACATTTCTTATGTTATAAACTAATTGCTGAAATTAGTACATAACACATAGCATACAATATACAAAATCAGTATATGAATTTCAATGAGATGAACTGGCCTACATATAAATACCTTTACCCAGCATCCTTTTGCGTTGGTGCAAAAGCAGGCGTAGTGCCAAAAAGGGCGTGATAAGTTGCTAGTTTCTTGTCAACAAATACTTAAAATTAATGGATAATACTGTACTTAATGTAATTGAATGAAGTATATTAATCCAGGAGTATATGGTTATGCCTACATCGTTGGGTTGGCTGGCTCATGGAGTTTTAGTCGCTATGAATCACTTCGACGGGAAGCGTCGAGCATTTTGCTTACGCGCATTTTACGAGAACTCTCGTTCATATATTGCTACTAGGCGACTATATTGTGCTGAATATGGACTACGGCGAGTTAGTGAAGCTCCGAGTGCTAATTTAATTAAAATATGGGTAAAGCGTTTTGAAGAGACCGGTTCAACATTTAAACCACAAGCAAATGGTCGCCCAAGAACATCTAGGACCGAAGACAATGTTAAGAGAGTTATGGAGTCAGTGCGAGGAAATCCACAAATGTCGACTCGCAAGAGATCGTCTGTCTTACAATTATCGCGACGAAGTTTGCAACGAATTTTAACATTGGATCTTAAACTGCATCCATATAAGCTGCAATTAACACAAGAATTGAAAGAGTCTGACTTCACAGCAAGGCTCGCATTTGCTAATGAAATGCTTAATCGATTTTCCAATTTCGACAATATTCTTTTCTCTGACGAGGCTCGTAAACCGTCAACATTGTCGTTACTGGAAGAGTGAAAATCCCAAAATCAAACACCGGAAACCATTGCATAGTCCTAAAGTGACAGTATGGGCAGCAATCTCTGGCAGAGGAATAACTGGTCCTTTTTGCTTCGAAAATGCGCGGGGCCAAAACGTCACGGTTAATACGGAACGCTATGTTGAGATGTTGGACGGATTTTTGGCTCCAGAAATTGAAAGTTCAAGAATAGTGAATTCCAGAACTTGGTTCCAACAAGATGGAGCTACCTGTCACACATCAAATGACTCCATGGCGGTGGTGAAGCAGATGTTCCCTGGCAGACTGATTTCGAAAAGGGGTGATATCCCATGGTCCCCACGTAGTCCACATTTGACGCCTCTTGCCTTTTTTTGTGGGGATACCTCAAACACAAAGTCTACAGTAATAATCCAAGAAACATCGTTCAGCTCAAGGAGAATATCCGTGGTGAAATGGCAGTCATTACACCAGTATTACTGAAGAAAGTTTACAATAATTTTCGTTTACGGTTAGAGGAGTGCCGTCGTAGAGAGGGTCATCATTTAGATCATGTTATTTTTAAAAAATAAACTCCATTTATTACTCTACCTTTTGTATTTATTTTTTAATCTATTTTTTAAATATGCACGTTCTATTGCGCCACCCTGTATTTAAAAATGTAAAAAGACTAATTCTAATACCTTAAAAGTAGTAATAATAATACAGAAACAGTTTTTATCCACAGGTAATTGAATCACAATATATTCATCAGAAAATACGTACATTTCTTTTCTGAAGGTTTTAATACATAGCTGTGCTAAATAAATCGGTCCTTTTCCCTAATTGATGGTGAGTGTGCATGCGCATCGAAGAAAATTCATTAAACGTTAATGTTTATGAGAGAATCGTAAAAAAAGCCCAACAGTTTTTGACAAATTTTAACATTTTCTCTTTTGGCCGGCAGCCTGGTAAATCAAGAGGCCCCAGGACAGAGTTCCCGTCTGATCATTTGGTGTTGGGCCCCTAGTGGGAGCGTCACACTGGTTATTGATTGAAACCGAAATCACTGGTAGAATCTTAGTGCTCGAATGTGGAGTTGCATTTTACAACCGGGTGCTATAGACCTATAGAGCAGCAGAGGTGGTGGAGATTATGTTCCACGCTAGCATAATCAATTTGGTATCCTCTGGCTGGAAGAAAAGGCTGGCAATTGCGGTAACCTGCCCTCAATGTAGATATCAAAAACATGTTCTACGAATATTATTCAATTAAAAAATAAGCTTAACAGCCTCTATTCTATTCTATTCTATTAGACGGCAATTTTATTTTTTGGAAAGGTTCAGTAGGGTGCGTGAAAACGCGTTCTTCGTGGAAAAGGTACCCAGAAAATATGATAAATTCATTCAAAGGCTTCTTGTTGAAATTTAATCGAAATTTTGTTGATATATTATATATTAAGGCAGCGATTTTAAAAAATTAGGGCTTTAATAATGAAATAAAGATTTATAAACAAAATTTCAAATCAAAAATTTATATTTTAAATTTAAGAAAAAGCAAAGACGGTCCCTCTGCGTGGAATTCTTTTGAGGGTTTAGCTTATAATATTTACGAGTATATACAACAATAAAATATTTGTAGTTATAATAACCCAGTTCAGCATTAAATTTATAACCACATATTTAGAACATTTAGAACATAGAATTTGATCGACTTAATTATGACGGCTAAACTAAAAATCGGCCGTAATTTTCCAGATATTATGGAGCAAAATTCTATTTCCCATTATCTACCGGTAAAGTTCTTTGAAGCGATTATTTTATCATAATTAAGCGTACTTGGTACATGAATTTGATCGTCTTAATTATGGCAATTAGACTGAAAATCGACTGTAATTTTCGAGATATTATGCAGCAAAATTCTATTACAAGTTCTTTGAAGCGATTTTTTTGATCATAATTAAGCATAGTAAGTAGAGTGTTGTTTGTACGTTTCTTAGCTTTCAAGGACTAAGGGTATGACATTTGAAAAGCAGAAATGGCAAATTCATATATGTAAAGAATTACTGACTTCAAAACTACGATACATTTTCCTGTGATTTTAATTACTGAGATATACACTTTACACTAAATGTCAATTTGGTGTAATTTCTTGAAAGGTTTCTTAAAGGTCTCTTAAATTAAAACCAACATAGCTAACCAGAAAATATATTTGAACTCTTCAAATCAAAGCTTATAATTTATTTTTTAAAACTTAACAGCAATATTAGGGCGACTCTTAATAAGCCTCAGACATAGCCTCATTTATTGTTTTTAATATTTCTATGCACAATATCTCGATAACTGTACCCACTAGAGACAAGTAAATATAAATTTAAGAACACCTCACAATATACATTTTTTACTAAGTCCAAACTTTTCGTTGGGTTCATGACCATCGAATAAAAAGAAAAACTTTCAATTTTTTTTTTTTTTTACAGCAAATACTTCCACTATTTCATCTATAAGTTAATTAATCTAAAATGTATGAAAATACTTTTGGAAACTGCGCGTTGTGATTCCATAAGAATATATATTCAGAATTTTGATAAATGCCCAGTTTTGATAAACCCAGACACGATTTAACCGGTATGTAAGCAAGTTCAACTTAAGGACTCAAAGTATATCTGAGGTAGTTTTAAATATCTGGTTTTGAAATTTCTGAAGAACGGCTCTCTTCAAAAAAAACCCAGTTCAATGTATACACCTGATTATCAACAAAACAAATTCATATCCAAGAATGAAAAATCGGTAAACTGAGTATTACAAACGAAAAGAATGTTCTTCCCTATACTAAGGAAGGTATTTAGTTATGGTACTATAACAATATATAGGTATATGTGGTATCCTATCACGACTTGAATAACAATTTCAAAGAGTTTTTATCTCTTATATGTCGCCTTTTTCGAAATATTTATTCAATATGACAAAAGTGGAAATAAAGCTAGCCAATTTAACTCTTATGTCCTTGACATAGATAGAGTTTACCACTTTAGGTAATATTATTAAACCGTAACCTACTTTCTTCGCCATTTGTATCAAGAATGCAGCATACATAAAGGCAATAAATTTAACAATAACAATTATAAAGCCTCTATTGATTTTCCGACTATAAGACAACTTTGAACATAGATGAGTGTATAACATCTACGACATCTATAGACACTTTATGTCCTCGGACTATAATGTTTGATTAATTTAAAAACTATCGAGTGACATGATTGTGATGTCAAGTGTGGCCAAGAGATTTCTCAATGCATGTGTGTGTTTGATTGCATGGATGGCTTAGACTGTGTACGAGATTATGTTGCTTTCAATCCTTTTACATCCTTCAATGTACGAATACGCAGAGAGAGAGATGATAAAGAAATCATGTCAATAGTCAGTACTTAGTTAACATGTGGGCATCTTTCCGAACATTTTAATGCTTGTATGTGAATGTTTCTGTTGTTTTACGTAGCCGTACATAAGATGATATAAGTAGTGCTTGTAGAAGTTTGAATGTAAGTTAAGTCTTTCAGAGATTGATATCAAACGAAAGCTATGGACATAATGCCTGGAATCTAATGAAAGAGCGTAGAGTTTAGTTTGCTTACTTGCTGTGAGATGATACAAACTGTTGATATTGCGCTTAATTTGTATGCGCGTGTATGCCTGTGTTGTAAGTAGTACTTCATTATGTGTTTGGCTATTCATTTATCCTTAATAGTTACATATTTGTAAGTAAGTATGGTACCATATAATGGTACAATGGTTCACATTAGAACAATAACCAAATGTTGGTAATTGTTTGTAATGAAATATAAGTACAAATTCTGAAGTCTCTGTGCATGTATGTACTACATTTTAACATACCAAACGCTTAGGTCATCGCCTGGGTCTGCTGTTTCAGAAACTGTTAACATTTGATTATTTACATTTCTTTAATTTCTTATGGGCTGATATTAACCCATTTTGTATCATATTTAATGCAAAATATTACAAAGATTATACATTTATTTTACACATACCTATTCTCAAAAATATATGCATTTATAAGAAGGAGCAAAATTGGAAATGATTAAAATGTAAAATGTTAAATAGTCGTAATAGGCTTTCGGTAATATAGTATACAACTGTAATAAGTTTTGATTAATATTCAATTTAAATTAAGTATGTAATATGATGACCTGAATGTGAATTGATTCGGTAACTTTTCAATAAGTAAAGTTTTCCTGCCGAATGTAAAATTGATACACAGTAGTTCTTTTGAAAAAAAGAGAATACAAGCTATGTAACATTCAAGTGTTTGGGTACGTTGTTTGGGAAACTGTCCACTTTCCACCATCTTAGATAAATAATAATGTTCAAAATTTGTACATTTTGCAAATATTAATATATTTTTAAATTTTTTGCATTTTGCTCAAATTCTCAGCAAGACGAATAAAAAAAAATACCATAAAAACAGTATGATATATGCGATAGCGGTCCCAAAATGGTGCCGGTAGTTTGAAACAAATGATTTTGGTAAAAAGTGGCAACCTTATAAATCACATGTTTTAAGTCTCAAGGCGCCACACAGTGAGATTCTAAGTGCAAAAAGTCTATTTTTCGACTGTAAAATATTAAAAATGTAATGATGCAATTTTGTACGGAATTGTTTAGTTAAGAGAAATTCATCATTGCTTTTTTGAAAAAAAATTATTTTTTATCGCAAAATAATTACTTAAAAATGCTTGGGAGAAGTAAAGCGCAAAACGACTAAAATTTTAATGCAACTTGAGGGCCTGTATATGCATATTTGTTGTTCGTTTAACTATTTTATGTCATGATGTTCTAAAAATATGGTATTTTGTGATTCTTTAAGAAAAAAAGACAACTGGATAGCATAAATAGTTTCGAAACCATTTAAATTTAAAAAAAGCCCTAGAAATTTCAGTGTTCTAAGTTTTCCTTGCATGAAAAAAAGATTAGCTCCGGTGACCTCCATGCTCCGACTGCAATAAAATGAGGGAAGGGAGTATATTATTGCGATTTATAGAAAAAAATCCTTATAATATTTTATACTGCTGAACAAAGTTATAAATTTTATGAAAAAAGTCACAATAAGGCGTCAACCTCGTAAACAACATTTGGAATTAGATGATATTGTAAAAGAAATGATAGATGAATAAGTAAATAAGTTTCCTTACACATGTAACTAATTATTTTATTTTAGGCAATCCTACTAAATATTTTTACAGAAAATAAGTCAGGCGGGTAGTGGGTGAAATGGTTATTTTTTCTGAGTAATATAGGCGATGGGTGTGGCCGATTTGGATGAAACCTTCCAAAATTTTTGTTTCCGTAGTACAGATGATCCATGCCAAGTTACAAAAATTTCTACCTAACAGAAAAAAATGTATACGAAAATTTCATTTTTAGTTGCATGGGCGGTGGCCGATGGGCGTGGTCGATTTGGATGAAACTTTATATTTTTGCTACTCTACGTCATAAAACGCTCCATGCCGAATTTCAAGACTCTACGACAACTCCTTATATTTATTGCACAAAAATGTATGAAGCAATCCCACTGCGCGCCACGTTGTTTAGTATTTTTATTTCCACCATCAAAAGTAAACGATTTCAGTGAATTTGTACACATAGAAAAAATTAGTCACCGTTATGTAATACAATAATTCTATTTGAAAGGTCTCAGTCCAACTAATATTAAAGCCGAGTTAGATTTTACTCTGGAGAAGTCAGCTCCTTCGTTTACGATTGTAAAATATTGGGTAGCAGAATTTAAACGAGGCCGTACGAGCTGTCAAGACGGACACCGTAGTTGTCGATCAATGGAAGTGCCCACGCCAGACACGGTTAAAAAGTCCACAAAATGGAATTGGATGATCGTCGGTTGAAGGTGCGCGAGCTGGATAAAATGATTAACCAAAAATTTTAAGATGAGAAAGTTATGTGCAAGATGGGTGCAGCTGTTGCTTTCAATAGAGGAAAAAACTGCGTCGTGAAGATGTTTCAGTAGAGTATTTGGCGATGTTTAACCGCAATAAAGCCGATAAATAAAATTTTTCGTCGGTTTGTAACCACGGATAAGGCATGGCTCCACCGCTTTACACCTGAGTCAAAGGAACAATCACAGCAGTGGACTGGAATGGAAGAATTGTGGCCAAAGATGCCGAAGACGGTTTTATCTGCAGGCAAGGACATGGCGTCTGTTTTTTTTTTGAGATGCGTATGTGATTATTTTTATTGATTATCTTCAGAAAGGATAAACCATCAACGACATATATTATGCTAATTTATTGCAGCGTTTACAGGTGATGAAATTATGGAAAAAGGCCGCATTTGGCGAAAAATAAAGTGTGAATGCTCCAGTTCACACATCCACTATTGCGATGATCAAAATTAATGAATTAAAGTTCGAAGTGCTTCATCACGCACATTATTCGCCAGATTTAGCTCCCTCGGGCTATTTTCTATTTCCAAACTTGGCAAGTGGTGAAAGATGTGTCAACAATGAATAGGTGGAGTCTGCGTTTGATGGCTATTTGAAGGAGTTTGACAGTTTCTACTATAAACAGGGTATAGAAGTTATCGAATACTTATCAAGAAATGCTTCAGTTCACACATCCCCTACTGCGATGGCCAAAACTAACGAATTAAAATTTGAATTACTTCATCAAGCTCATTATTCACCAGATTTAGCTCTCTCGAACTGTTTTCTCTTTCTAAACTTTAAAAAATGGCTCGATGGTAAAAAATTTGCCAATAATGAAGAGGTATAGTCTGCGGTTGATGGCTATTTTAAGGAGTTTCACAGTTCTGACTATGATAATGTATAGAAGCTATTGAACATCGCTGAAAAAAGTGTATAGAGATGAAAGGAGATTATGTTGAAAAATAAAGAAAAATGTTCCCAACTTTTTTGTGTCTTCTTTGTTGACTATCAAAAGGTTCTCTTGAGATGAGCTTTTCACCAGCAAAATTGTTCGCTACAGGCAGAAACAGGTTAGCAATCACCCGGTGCCAAGTCCCGGTTATAAGTTCGGATTGCCCGAAGTTCTTGGCTATCGATTTGTTCGGCCTGGCGTTGTCCTGATGGAATACAATTTCTCGCCAACTCGTCAAAGCTAGCCATTTATGGGCATTCGCTTCTTTCAGAAAATCCAATTGTTGATAGCATACGTCCGAATTAAGAGCTTGGCTGCAGAGGAGCAGCTTATAATAGACTCTGCCCAGTACGCCAAACACATAGCAAAACCTTTGTGACTGTCAATTCTGGCTTGGCTACCGTTTGCACTGGCTCAACCCGATTCGACCACGTCCGTTTCTCGTAGAAATTGGTCAATTTTGTTGCAAATCAGCGTTTGGCACATGGAAATTCCGTCCGTGAGTTTTTGTTGCGTTAACTCGTGTGACACCAATACATCGAGCTTGCAGAAGGATGAACTTGACGATTTCCACTATTCTATCAATATTTACGTCAATTGGCCTCCAGGGCGTAGTGAAACTTTAGCATCAAAATTATCAGAACAGAATGGACGAAACCAAAATTGCGCTTGATTGACTGTTGAAATATCAGAGCCTGATGACACTGTTGACATTTTCAGCAACCTGCCATGAATTTTCGCCGTTATCGAAGAAAAAATTTAAAATATAGAATATTTCCTCTTCGTTTTTGTCCATCTTTGGCTCCTGCTTAAACAATAATGAGTCAAGTAAGCACAAACCCAATGAGCTTATATTTATAAACAAGAGAAATCGTTGTCATGTTGCTAGAAAAAATCTTTTTCATTGTAATTCTGGCGAGTAGGTAGAAAATCGAAATATTCACTATTGCCAGAGAAAAATTTCACACAATTTTTAATACCCTTTTTTTCTTGGTATAGATATGTGTGCGGACAAAATGTAACCTTTTTGTGTTCATCATGGTATATTTTAGCAAAATTATCGATACTAAACAAAAATCATTTGGGTTTTAATGTTAGAATACACTTATAAACGTTGTTATATATTGATTATGCCATCTTATCGTTTGTTTTCTTTTTACTCGCTGACTTTATAACAACACGCACGAGATTCGTTCCCCCTTGTTATTATTATAAGCTGTTTGACAAAACTGTCTGAATAGTTGTTTTGAGCACAAAATGTAATTTGGGTAGAAACTATATCTTTCTACCGCCATTTAGCATAACCCATCCGCACTTATATAATACTATATACTAAAGCCATCTATCGGAAAAATATTGGATTTATTTTTTTTATACTTCGTATACGCAATCGAATGGTTTGTTCCACCGAACGATAAATAATTTTTTTTTCCTCAGTGTTATTTGTTTGTCTTTTCACTTCTAATGGGTTAACAAAATCTATATGGTTTTGTGGCTTTCGTTTCGACATGTGATGCATTTCATATCTTTCAGTTTAACCTCTGTGTTCAAGTTAAGATAACTTTTGTTTAAATTGAGATTTCTCTTTAGATGTATTAGTTAGAGGAGATTGTCTTTCTTGTTGTCGTAGTTATAGCTGCAGTAGTTATAGTTGCTGGCACTGGTTCTAACTGCTGGCTATTTTGTTAACAAAATAAACAAGAAGGAAAAATATTTCTTGTTTGTCTTCGATATGAACGTAATAGTTCGAATCCTTTCATATTCTTCCAGTATGCACAACTACTTGAGCGAGTACGATTTTATATTTGTGCGGATCTATGTATATGTTTTTCTTAGCTGTATACATTTTACTTATTGTAGTTGCGTGAATTCTACACAGTGTGTGTGATTTTTCTTGCTGGTCAGGAGAGTAAAGCGCTTGGTTCACTATTGGAATACTTCATTTTTTGTTTTTGTTCTGATTTGCTACTTTATCTCTAGGATTTTAAATGGTTGCATAGTTTCTATTGGTATTTGTTTGGTTGATTTTCATTTTGTGAAACTTCTGCTTTTCATTACTGTTGAGATTTATTCAAGCCATTTGTTTTTTTATCTGACGACTACACACTGACGATTCATATAAAATGCTATAGTTATTCATGAGAATTCTTTTAAAAATTGATTTTTAGCTTTTGCTTTCAGCTTTTTGTTAGAGTTTTATGCATTTTTTTAGTTTTCGTTGTATTTTTTGCGTTTGATCTTAAAAAAAAAATCAAAAATTTGTTTAAAGCAGGATATTTGTGGAATGTGTTGATATTATGTACAAAATTAATGTACGAAAACCGACGATCTGGCAAGGCTGCCAGCTCTTAAATACCTGTCATCTGAAGTTTTATTTATTTAGTGAAAGATTTGTCATTTACGAATATAGATGGTTTAATAAGCGAAAAACACGTAACTTTCAACAATTTTTATGCGTTTTTGGTAGTTAAACGATCCGTTTTCGTAAACCTGTGTACAAATAAAAAAAATGCAAAATATATGTCAAAAGTGGTCAAGGTTAGCATAACTAATTGATAGATATGGACATACGAATACGTTGGTTAAGGTTAGAATTTTCAAAAAATCAAAATTTATTTTGATATTTCGAAAGTATAAACTTTTAAGAATATACTGTCAAATTTTTGGAAGGATATTCCCAGTATTTTAGATTCTACAGACGTTTTAACAGGTACAGTCAGATTCGTCACGCGGCGGCATCGATGGTCGCACTGTACGTCGCGCGGCGGCCGTTCCGGCCCTTCTCGGAAATGGGACCTTTTGTATAAATATAAGATAGTAGTAGTAAATGTCAATTCTACTTTGCATCATTGTATCATTGAATTCAGTGCGATATTTTTGACATTGGAACAGCTATTGAAGTACAAAGATTGTGATGGTGCAGTGACAGTGAAATATCCACTCTCAAAACTTTAAACTCAATTATCTCAAAACTACTTTTTTCGCCTTGTGTTGTAAAAAAAAAACTATTCACCCTAATCGTCTGAAATTTTAATATGTTGTTCACAACATCAATGGCTATCGCCTGTACCAGAATCATGTTACTATTTCAATTATTTCTTTTTTTTTTATTAAAAACTAGAAAAAAACCCGATTTTTAGTGTCAAATTCAAAACCGCGCGATTTTGTCCATTTTTTTTTATTCTAAGACGGGACATAGCTACAGTCATAGTGGTTAATAATTTTTTCTGGTTTCTGCGTTTCAGATAAATAGTAGAATAGCCAAAATGGACAACACAGTCACGGTCCAATTTTTCGGAAGGGTCAACTTCAGCGCCATTTTTTAAATTATTAAAATTAAAATTTTTCTATTTTTCATTTTTGTATGTAAAAGAAGTTAAATAAAAAGCCAAAAAAATTTAAATATCGTTTTTCATTTTTTTAATTGCAAAAAAAAAAAAAAAAAAAAAACTTGAAAATACCTTACATTTTCGAGCTCTAGACCACCGGACCCCATTAAATCGGTCGTTTGTATGGTAGATACCATAAAGGGCCTGGTCACTAAACGGATTTTCTCCAGTTCAGTTACAGAGAGGAAATTGAATTTGGAAAAATTTGTGTACTTTTTTTTAATTTAAGGTACCAAAAGACGTAGGTCGATATAGTCCATTTACAGTCTCCGTCTACGATCTAGCAATCTAGCAAAATATTAGGCAGTGCCAAGTTTTACAAAGTTGCATAACGATTTACGACTATTATCGTATCCGTCAGCCCGGCAAATGGTCATCGCTCAATCGACTCAAAAAGCCATGAATCGTATTTTACTTTTAACGTTTTCCACTTGATGTTACATCAATATCGTAGATATATAATTCTATTCCTCCGGGTGAAGATATAAAGAAAGTTTTCAAAAAAATTTTCTGGATTTTTCCAAAGTTTACAAAATAGCGTTTTTTGTCCACATGGCGTATTGTGCTAGATCCTAGGTAAATTAATACGAAATTCGTAACATCTTGTTCGGCTTGATGACGGCAACTGCTCATTGCAGTTGCTGATCTGTAAGGCGTTCAAACTGAGAGTAAATTTGACTATTAGGTCTGACCAGAGGCCAAGAATGACAGGCAAATGCAAGGTCTTGAGTATCGTGCCTTATTCATATGCATCTTAATAATCTCATGGGGGTTCAGAAAGTCTAGACTAGAAAGTCAAGTTCTAAATTACAAGGTGTTAAACGTTTCTTCGCGCTCTGGTGAGTTTGGAAATCAGGATATTCCGGACTGAGTTTCCACCTGAACGGTTAACGCAGAGCTCTTAGTGAGGGAATCACGCTGTTGAAATCAAAATCCTTGGTAGAATCGTAGTGCTTGACGGTAGAGTGACATTGCATTCTGGTGCTGTAGATCGGATAAGATAAGCCTCACTTCTGCCAATGGGGAGAATGTGCCATACTGATATACACAAAGTTCAGTAGTCGAAGGAAGAAATAGTCGACAGTTGCGGTAGTTTGCTTCTAAAATTGTTGACTCCTATTACTAAATGTTGAAGTTTGCTTGGCTATTCGAAATGGGTGTCGTAAATCGCATTGTAACATGGCCTGTGAGATTAGTACCTGCCATCACTTAACACCATCGTCGGCCCTTACTTACTGGAGAGCACTATAAGTTAAGTAAACCTTTATCAATTCTAATTTGGCAATAGTAATAACATCTCAAGATGTGATTTGAAATTGAAAATTAGGCAAAATCATACTCATACAAAATTAAAAATTTTGCATAAGTAGATTTAAATTGTAACTGGCATAGCGCAGTATACGAGTACTATATTAATGTTCAAACTTTTGTTAGACTGGCGTACAATCTACTCCTTTAACGGATATGTTATGTGGAAAACTAACGTCAGAGTTTTCCACATAACATACTTAACACGACCGCGGTAGTTGCTAAAAGTAGTCGTATAGCTTTCTCCTAATACATGACATAATACGCTCAGATTCCAATTGTCATCTATTTTTCGGGCTTTTACTCTCTTATCAGTCTTTTTCAGCAATTTTCTTTGAACAAATTGTGACCATAACCGGAAAAAAATCCAGGCTCGTGTTAACAGAAGCTTCTTTATGAGTCATCAACCCTTTCCTATTGTCATTTACAATTTTTCTCGCTCTTGAGGTTTTGTTTGTTATAATCTGAGGAAAGTTTTCGAAATTTCAGAACAAAATAATGTTATCATTGTTTTATTAATCAAAATTAATCTAATCTCACATTGTATAAGTAAACACATACGAATAGTATATGTGCGTTGGGGTGGCAGCGAAAATCTATCTTTGGAATTTTGATATCCGAGTGGTCTAATATTTTGCAACGTGGTCGAAAACTGTTTTATGTAATATTTTGAGAAAAATCGGACTACTTTTAAATGTAACGAATTTGTGCTACAGGCCACGGTGTTCCTCATAATGAACATTTGTATACAAATATCTCCAAATTTGCATTTTTATATGGAAAAACTATATGAAAACTATTTCTCATTATAAAATAATATAAATTTGAATAAAAATTATTGAATACAATGATCTGAACAGCTATTTGGAGAAAATTGACGATTTTGTAGGTTTGTATAATACAACGAACGATGACAAAATTAATAAATTGGAAATGGATTATATGTTTTTATAGGATGTTTTAATGTGTACGAGCGCTATGGTATCTTTGTGGGACGTTTAAATTTGATGACCTCTGGAAAAAATTTACAAATTTGTCCTCTCTCCTGCTTTATCTCACTATAAAATGGCAGAAATTTGAATAAAATCCAGCCATTACACCGAATTTGACAAAAATGTTATATTAAAAAAAAATCAAAGAAATTCACTACTGTAAGAATACTTAAATATCTTCCATATTGTCATGGGCTCTAGAGCCGATACCTATCACCTATCATTATATGAACGGGGATCTTCTTTCATGTGTTTGATGAACACTTCGAACAAATCGAGTAATTGATAGATCTATTTAATACTTCCCAAACTGGTATTTAGAATTGTCATTAAACTGTAGACCCCGTTGAGTGACTCTGAATGAGACTAGAATGCATGAAGGCTACTGAATGGGTGAAGCTCTCTTGTATCTCATTCATTGGAGGCAAAGAAATTTGTTGAGATTTTTCACAAAATACAACCGACTCAAGTGTCCATGTAAAGAAGTTTATACGCTCCACGTAAATATACAAAGTTGGCTTATCCTGGGTGCTCCATCAAAATCACGATAAGGATTAGCTACAAACATGACTTGTATGTAAACCCTTACAACGCTAGTTTGACGCTACTGTTTTGAATAGAGATGCCACTGTGAGGACGGTTACAAAAACGTATATTTTGAACATCTGCAGAGCATAACAAATTGAATTGAAATTCGGCTTATCGACCACACTTCCATTAACAGAAGCGATATTTTCTGCAGTGCGTACATTGCAATGATGCACAGGCCTGATCACATCGTCGACACCATCTTGTCATTTTTCACATTCGTTAGTTTCCAGTTCTACTCTATAAGGTGCTTCTTATGGCGTTGTGTCGAAAAGCTAAGGAAAGCGGAATGGCTCGAATCAGCAATTGCATTTTAATGAATTTGCAGCCGTGTTGCAGTTTTTTTGTTTTCCTGAAAAGTACATAAAATCTCATTTGTTAGTTTAAGATGGTGTCGACGACATCTGTAACGCTTCCAGTCTCTTCAAATTTACACAATCTTGCCAATTCTTTGCTCCGTAATGCACGATAAGTGTCCACGTTTGAATCACCATTTTTGTAGTAAGTTTTTACTATTTTTAAATGTTCTTCGACTGTTAAACGATCCATATTCGTAAATTGAAAACCTTTGACTCAATAAATAACACTTTAGATGACAAGTATTTAACAGCTGACAGTCTTGCAACCACATACGTGGCTATTTAAACGCGATTCAACACAACCGCTTTTGGCTTTATTGCAAGAGAAGTTTCCAGAAAGCGTAAATTCACGTTTTGACGAAGTCAATTGGCCACCAAGATCAGGCGATTTGACGCTGTTTCACTTTTTTTGTGATGTTTTTTGAGTGTTCGAAAACTACCTTGAAAGAATTCACTGCTGCAACCAATCCAGAGGCAGTCATTTAAATGACATTATATTTCATAATGGCAAGGTTCAAGCAATATAATGAAATAATTCTAATCGAAATTAGAGCTTTATGTGTGTTTTACTTTACTTTATTCTGGAAACCGAAAAATGGATAACCCTATAATAAGTATTCTATCTCATTTTATTAAGTCATTTGTCCAATATAAGTATAACGTAAACAATTCTACGTTTGTTATTGATAAGAGTTCAAAGGGAAAGTAAAAGAGAATAAACAAATAAATATCTAAACAAAAGCCGGTTTATAAAAGAGCACATAAAAAAACTCTCTTAAATGCGTCTCGAGTAAACATATATGTATGTATGTACATAGCTACACGTTACTCAGTGGCGATTACCTCGCGTCCACATTTTTCCCGCTTCTACTGGCACTATTGCTTAGAACATTATGACAGGAATGGGCAGAAACTACAAAATCACACCATTTTTTCTCTAATTTTTCTAAAATACAGGGTGGCCCAGAATGAACGAAGTGGTGTGAGTTCCTTATAACTTTTTTATTATAATTTTTTTTTCCTTTTTTTTTTAGTATTTTGTAAAGAAGACTTGGAGAATTTATAATGGAGCAATACACAACTGAACAACGTGCCCAAATCGTTGAAATTTACTTTGTAAATCAACGGTCCATTGTGTTGACTCAGCGTGCATACCGTCGCGAGTTGCACCCTCTCAGTCAACAATAAATCGTCTTGTTGCAAATTTTCAAGAACAAGGAGTAGTAAGGAACCTTCCCGGTGCTGGCAGACGACGAACGGTACACACGGTTGACAATATTCAAGTGGTACAGGAGAGTATTCAGGAGGATCCACAAACATCAACCAGGAGACGTTCGACACAACTTGGCATCTCAAGAGGGTCGCTGCAGCGAATTTTGCATAGCATAAGAATGTTTCCATACAAAATTCAAATTGTCCAAGAATTGAAACCGACAGATTACCAGCAACGACTTGACTATGCAATTTATTTCCAGCAAAAAGCACAAGAGAATCCACAAGAGAAGAATAATTTCGCGTACAAGCAATTTTAATTGGCCTCCGCGTTCCCCGGATTTAACCGCTCCAGACTTTTTCCTTTGGGGTTGTTTAAAAGGGAAAGTTTATGTTAATAAGCCCAGGACTATTGACGAATTAAAATCCAATATTCGAGACGGAATTAACAACATATCACCGGAAATTTTGCGAAAGGTCATGGAAAATGTGTGCGAAGCAGAAAATGGCCACCACTTGCGGGATATCATTTTTAATACCTAATCTAAAAATATTCCCAATAAATTTACTGTATTAAAAAAAAATTAAAAAAATATGTCTTAAATAAAAAGTTATAAGCAATTCACACCACTTCGGCCATTTTGCCCACCCTGTATATGAAATATAGGATTTATGAAAAAAGCAAAAAATTTACAGCTTTAATATATAAATAATAAATAAATAAATAATGTAATAAATAAACCAAAAATAAAATAACGTGCTTTTCTTTTGCCAACTAAATATCGTTAGTTATTGGTCAAATTTGTTGTACCTTTATAATAAAATGTTATGTTATACATCAAGCTATTCTAAATTCCAGGATTACGATGCAGAATTTGAATAAACAAAGAATTTGATATGGCACGTTCGCATTTCAAATTAAGGTAAAACTGTTTTTTTCTGCAAAAAAAAGCACATTCATTGGAACGTAACCATTTTACGGCAATTGCATACTGGTAATTGCATAGATGGGCATGAGAAGCAGTTGATTTGTTAATCGATATATCCAATTAACAAACTGAAAAGAAATTCGATTTGAAAACATGCAATTGTAAGTAATTTCCTCTTAAAGTTTATTTTCTCGCAGTTTAGTATTTCAGAAGAAAGGGATATTCATTTTGAAATTCTTTTGCTCTAGGAAACAAGGGGGACTCTTTTTATATCTGTTCCGCATATTATGTATAAAAAAGGTCCCATATTCAATTTCTCATAAATTTGTATTTTGGCACATGTTTCTCTGCTGGAGCTTAACCATATTCTAGGGTACAATTAAACCAACTATAATGATCATTTTTTTTGTTTTGTTTGCCGTGTTTAAAGTACAAATTGATGAATTTTGAATTTCGGTTTATGTATTTTGAATTTTACTTAAAGCGATTTGATTTTGAAATGTGGTGTTTCGACTTTTAATTGGTGTTTTTTGAATTTTTGTTGAAGTGTTTGAATATTTAAATTGTATGTGACTTCTTCGATATTCAAATAAAAAATTTGAACATTAATTGATGCATTCTGATTTGCACGTTGATAGTTTGTTTTTCAATTGGCGTCTTTTTTTAATTTCAATGGAATTTTTGCATTTCAAGTGGAATTTTTGTATTTCAAGTATAATTTTAAAATGTCAACTGTATTTTTTCAGTTTTAATTAGCAGCGATGTAGACTCACTTCGTAGACGGATAAAGCAAACAACAAAACCAATTCCCCTACATGTCTCAAATGAAACATGGGAGAGCTTATAATATTCAGTGAGCCTACATTTCAATTCAATAAAATCAATGATAAAATGTATTTTTGTCATACAGGGTGGAGCACGAATCCTGCTACTGTCAACTGCCAATGGGGACCGTAAAGATGTTAAGGGAGCTTTTTTGTGGCCAGAACTGCGCCGAAGACGTATCCCTTTAAATAGCATTCAGTTATGCCAAAACCGGTTATGACGAAACTCCAAAGAAAATTTCCTTCCCACTTTCCGCTGGCCCCCAAGGTCACCTGACCTGATTGCACCAGACTTTTTTTATGGGGTTGTGTCAAGCAAGAGGTGTACAAACCGAAACCAAGGAATTTGACTAAATTAAAGTAGTCCATTAAAACCATAATTGAGCCGATCCCGCAATAATTTTTTGATCAGATGCCTCATATGCGTGTATGAGCATGGAGTTTGTTTACAGTCTGTCTATCGTCCTCGAAACCAATTAGTTATACTTCTTGGACTATCTGAATCTTATAAGCCTTCAAATGCAAATCACGTTTCAAAATTCGTCGTAAAGTTGTTCTTTTGACATCCAAAGACTGACTTCTCTTACATGTTGACTGTAGCGGATTTCGCTGAACTGAAACACGAACACGCTCCGCAATGTCGGCTGATCTTGCAGAAACTGGGCGACCACGAACCGTAATTTCTACTGTTGAGCCGGTTGTTTCGAACATTCTGATCCATTTTTGTATCACATTGGCGCTTGGAACTTCACTTAAATCGTGTAAACCGTGTTCATGCCGATACAAACGTCGTGCAGTAATCACTGATTTATTGTTTTCATAATACGCTCGGACACAAAATGCACGCTGTACTCCCGTGTACGGCTCCATGGCGACTAAATTTCCAGGAAGCGGCGCAGCGAACAACATATCCCCCCGCCACCCCGCGCCGCGCGTTACCGAGAAATTGAAGAATTAAATCGCCAACACTCATATGGCCCACCCTGTATAAAATAAAATTGAATTTTATATTCAATAAAGAAATACTATTTCATTTATTTGATTGATTAAAAAAAAGTTATTTGTATGGCAATTGGTGCGCCACCCTGTATAGGTATATGATGGATTTGCGGAATAAGCGCAACTTTACAGCATCGAGGTATTTATTTTGGATCGGGCAAACTTGTTATCGACTATAAGCTGTTTCGAGAAAAAGAGAATTTTCTTCCCAAACCAAACTTATGTAGGGTGTATTAGCTTACACCTCTGTAATAAAATCGACGAATGTTTATTATATTATTATATTTTGTTATTATATTTCATCTATGTATTATCTATCGTCATTAAAAAAAAAAATATTTTCTATTAAACAGAAGTTAATTTCTAATTGAAATGTAACAGTTGAGTTTCAGAATTTATTTTTAAAACTCAAAAAAAAAAAATTGTGTAATGATGATAATAATAATAAATTGTAAACGATTTCAGTTCTATTTGAAACTCGACGAATTTAGCCGCCAATTCAAATTAGCCAAAATGGAGCTGTCAAGCTACCGCCGAATTGGAAAAAATTACGAGTAGACGTTAATATTAAACGAATTGGTTCTCTGTTCTCAGCAAATGTAAGACTACTGTTGAACCATAAATCATAACAACTGTTGTTTATTTATTTGTTGTTCACAATAAACACAGAGAGGGTGAGAAAGAGAGCGTGAGAGAGAAATAATAAAAATGTCAATAACTACTGCATGAATTACATAAATAACAGCAGCAGCAGCAGCATGAAATTATGAAAATTGCAACAAAAACATTATCTTTCACTAAGTGGACAACAATAACAATATTATTTTGATTATATTAGGAATATCCCAAAAAGTTTTGAATTTTGTATAGGGGGGAAAGTATTAGTTGCGTTAGGGAATATGGTGCTTTTATGGTGCCACTTTAGATTTCTATTATCTTTAGAAGGCTGGCAACATATAATTTGCAATCCAGATTCGGAATAGGAGTCAACTTATCGTATTGTTATTACTGATGTTATCAGTGGAAATGTTCATGAAATGGTGTTGATTACTTTGACACCACTCTTAAGATAAGATTTATAAACCATCATCAGCAGCGGTCATAAAGAAGTATGTCCTTTGTGTCCAGGGCTGTCGAAAGTTTTACCTCTAAATTCTCGTTTTGGTCTAGGTCGGTAACCAAACACTCCTTTTTCACTATGATAACAGCAGCGCTGTTGCCATTGACGAAGAACGAACGATGAAATTCCTGTTGTTGTTTGATTCTTACTTAGATGACGTAGCATGTTTTAAACGATTTGTTTTCTTTTTTAATTCACTTGCGATAACGCACATGCAACGAATTCTCAATTTATATTCAATTAAACCGACTATATGTATAAAATATAAAAGACCTTTCAGCACAGCACTCACTGTGCGTTATCAATACTTTCGCTTTCGCTTTCGTAACCGAAAACCGGAGCCCACAAGAGCCACCAACGAACTGATCCATTGAATGAATTCACACGACATCTTCCAGCTAGCTAAGTGGGTGCAGAAGTTTGTTGCCTGTTGCTGATAAGAAATATATAGCTAAAGAGCAAATCTTGGCATGAGGTACTGACTGTATGAGCGTTTAAGAGTGATAGTTGCGGTCTGTGACTTACAAAACAGAATAATCTCTTTGTGCTCTTTTAATGAAACATATTTTTCTGAAAACACCAGAGTTGCCGATTTAGTAATAAATAATGTTTTTAGTAATCATTTCTCGGCCTCTGTTACAGTGTTGCCAGAAGTCGTCTGAAGGGTCCATAAAATGTGCACAAAATGAGTTTTAAATAAAGTGTTTAATGTCATTGCAGTCTTCATGTTAGAGGTTACAGAGAAAAAATTGAAATTCAAAAAATTAAACAGCATTAATGTGGCAATGATGTCAGATATAACAAATTTGAGCGACTATATGCAGTCATTTGTAAGGGTGGTATTAGAAGGATATGATTAACCGATCGATAGTTTCCGATTTTAGGAAAAATTATATATCATAATAATAGATGAAATATTGGGACGAATTAGGACTTACAGAGAAAAATTTAATTTCGGAAAATTGGTTAATCTGTGTGATATGATATGATATGATCCATTTACGATCCCCAGGTATGATCCTGCAAAATATGAAGCTTTACCAAGTGTTAAGTGTTATCGTACATACCGGCAAGCTAGCCAGACAGCCAGGTATCGTTGATCCGACCTAGAAAGTATGAAACATACTTGATACCTTAGACGCTTCCTTCTGGGTGTTATATTTTTGCTGTATCAAATGAATTGTACCTTAATCCTTCGGGAATATATATATATATATAATATGTCACAAAGTGTACTAAATTAAATGAAGTAAATAATAAATTTATAAGCTCTTAGATCCGGATGGCAGCACGAGTGAGGAAATCACCCCAATTATCGACGAACAGCTCCTAGCCAAACAGAGATCAGAGCAGCAGTATTGCGGCTTAAGAACAACAAAGCTGCGGGCGCTGATGGCCTGTCAGCAGGGCTGTTTAGAACTGGTGGCGATAAGCTAATAAATAGCCTGCATCAGCTCCTAAATACGATTTGGCTCGAGGAAAACATGCCCGATGATTGGAATTCAAGTGTACTGTGCCCTGTGTTTAAAAAAGGTGAACCAAGTGTTTGTAAAAACTATCGCGGTATCAGTCTGCTGCCCATTGCTCATAAGGTCCTGTCGAGTGTGATATGTGAGAGATTA
The DNA here is from genome assembly GCA_019455685.1 of Philornis downsi. Lineage (NCBI taxonomy): Eukaryota > Metazoa > Arthropoda > Insecta > Diptera > Muscidae > Philornis > Philornis downsi. The sequence goes on along the minus strand of JAHXMU010000103.1, from coordinate 69,107 downwards.
AAGCCGATTCTAACTGACATGATTGGACCTTATCAGTGTGGCTTTAGACTTGGCAAAGCAACAACTGACTAGATATTCACACTACGGCAAGAAAAACAGATCGATACGTACCACCTTTTCGTCGATTATAAAGCTGCCTTCGATAGCCCGATAAGGCAAAAATTGGAATTCCTACGAGTTTGGATTTCCTACGAAGCTTATACGTCTTTGTAGAATGACGCTGACTGACACGAAGCCTTCAGTAAATATAAGCAAAGATTTTAGCTAGCCTTTTTACACCAAACGAGGATTTAGGCAGGGCGACAGTCTATCGTGCGACCTCTTCAACACACTGTTGGAGATGATTCTGAGGAAAGATGCAGTTAACACGACTGGTACTATCTTCAATAAAAGTCATATGTTACTCGCATATGCAGATGACATAGACATTATTAGCAGACAACTGTGAGATGTTACTGCAGCCTTCTCAAGCATCGAGAAGGAAGAAGATAGAATGGGTCTGGTGGTAGACAAGGACAAAGCAAAGTTATTGGTTTCAACGAACAAATAGTCTACTCGTTTGGCACGCTGTGTGAACGTTGACAACTATAATTTTGAAGTGGTGAAAGAATTCATCCACCTCGGTTCCGCTGCCAACAAAACGAATAATGTTAGCATAGAGATAAAAAGAAGAGTATTGTTTGCTAACAGATGTTACTATAGGCTTAGCAAGCGATTCAATGATAAAGCCCTCTTTCGACAAACAAAAATCCGACTGTACCAGACTGTGGCTCTATCTGTCTTGTTATATGACGCAAGATCCTGGGTTATGACGCAAGCGAATGAATCAGTACTGGCAGTTTTCGAGAAGAAAATACTGCGGAAAATATATGGGCCCATCAGGCTTTTGAAATATATTACTTGGTGTGACGAATTGGAGGAGAAGCACAGAAGATCGAAGTGCTTAGAATTATTTTCTGCGGGGATGTCTATTCCAGTCGCCACCTAAGAAGAAGAAATAAACTCTTCGTATTTTCCCTATAATCCATAATAGGCTTGAACTTATCCGCCAATGTTGAAATTAAAAGCAGGGGTCACCCGGATGGTATGATTTATAATAACACTTAATGGGGGAAGAGTATTGGGCGTTATAAATTATTCGTCTCATACTTTCACTCAATTTTTGCAGACCATAATTATTTCCTTGGTCATTTAGTTCAGAGCATGCTTCCAGGGCTGGAAATTAACATTTCTGAAGAGTGTTGCCTGAAACTGAAAAAGGCCCTTCAAGTACATTTACATATTCAGCAACTAAGTTCCCGCTGTTTGCCATTAGATAACGACAGCTGTAGGTGCTAGTTGATTCTGCCATAATTTATACGTCATGACGCGAGCTTGGCCTATGGTAAACATACCGCTTCGACACAATAGTGATTTTCATTTGACGTCATATACTTTTGTGTGAATATGTATAATTTTGTGCCAAATAATCGTCATATGCGTGAAGTATTGATTTTCTTTTTTCAATCGAAGAAAACGGCGGCTGAAGCTCATCGAGAGCTTCAAAACGTTTATGAAATGCTGCTTTAAGCAAAACAACGTGTTGAGATTGGTTCAGTCGCTTGAAAGACAGTGATTTTGGTGTTAACGACTGTCTTCTGTTCACGTTAAGAAAGACGCTTGCTTAATGGGGATCCGTATCAAATGCAGGTAGAGCTTGCATCAATAGTATAAGTTACCCGCCAAGCCATTTCCAAGCGATTGCATGTGTTGGGAATGATTCTAAAGCAAGGAACTTGGGTTTCTTATGAGTTAAAGCCAAGGGATGTTGAGCGTCGTTTTTTCGCCTGTGAACAATTGCCACAAAGACTAAAAAAGAAGAGTTTTCTTCGTCGTATTGTAACGGGTGGTGAAAAATGGATTCATTACAGCAATCCAATGAAAAGAAAGTCATGGTGGCTGCCCGGTCGTGCTTCTACGTTGTCGCCTCGGACGAATATTCATATTTCAACGCGAAGTTTACGCTCTGTATTTGGTAAGACCAGGTCGGTGTTATTCATTACGAGCTATTGAAATCAGGCGAAACCAGCACTGGGAATTGTTATCGGCTTCAATTATAGCGATTGAGCCAAGCTTTGCGTCAGAATAGCCCATAATACACGGAGAGGCACGAAAAAGTGGGAAATGGGAAGTCTTACCCCATCCGCCACATTTTCCAGTTATTGCGCCGTCCGATTATCACTTGTCCCGTTCGATAGCCCACGGTCCACTCATATGACGACATCAAGAAATGGTTAGTTTTGTGGCTAGCCCCAAAAGATGAACAATTTTACCGTGACGGAACTGGAGCTTTGCCGGAAAGATCGGAAAAAGTAGTAGCTAGCGATGAGCAATACTTTCAATGAATCATTTGTAGAAATATTATCATAATAAAGTTGAATTTTTGTTAAAAAAAAACTGCGAGAACTTAGTTGCGCACTTATATTAGGTGCGAGGTGTGTTCAAAAAACATCAACAATCGAAAAAAATGTTGAGAAGGTGAAGAAAATTGTTAGGGAGAATCGTCGAATCACAAGAGAAGTTGTTGAGAGTGTTGGCATATCGGTTGGCTCATGCCAAGCAATCTTTTCGGAAATTTTGGGCATGAAGGGTGTGGCAGCGAAGTTCGTTCCAAAATTGCTGAATTTTGACCAAAAACAACGTCGCATGAGCATCGCGACGCGGAATTGTTGAATGACGTCAACGATGATCCAGATTTGCTTAAAAGGGTCATAACTGGTGACGAATCATGGGTATATGGTTAAGACATCGAAACCAAAGCGCAATCGTCCCAACGAAAGAGTCCAGGAGAGCCAAGACAAAAAAAGCACGACAAGTTCGATCAAATGTCAAGGTTTTGCCACTGTTTTCTTCGATTAACATGGCGCAGTGCATCAGGAGCTCTTACCACAAGGTCAAACGGTAAATAAGGAGTATTAACTTGAAGTTATGCGCCGTTTGCGCGAAGCAATACGAAAAAAACGCCCGGAATTGTGGAAAAAAATTCATGGCTTTTGCATCATGCACCTGCTCTCTCATCTTTGCTTGTAAGACATTATTTGGCCAAAAACAACACCGTTATCATGCCTCAACCACCGTATCCACCAGATTTGGCCCCCTGCGACTTTTTTCTGTTCCCAAGATTGAAGAGATCTATGAAAGGACGGCGTTTTGCGACGATTGAGGAGATAAAGACCGCAGAACACGCAAAACACTTGTCTTATTTATGGCTCTCACAAACAAACTAAACATGCTATATGGATAAAACCGTCAACATATCTTCGAGACGAGTGTACCAACATAAAAAAAAAATAATCGAAAGTCGAATGTGCGTAGCCGGCGAAATTTGAAAATTTCCCCTTTTTTTTTGATCAAACCTCGTATACGCTATTTGAATATTTACAGAAGTTGTTAACAAAACATGACCAACGCCTGATTATCAGTTGGTCTCTCCTGTGCCGTTGCTATACCAAAGTTAAGCAGCATCAGAAAGTTGGGTTCGGCCGTTTTAATGTGAATATAGAATGAAATACATAAAACATTCTTTAGTTTAACGATTTTGCTAAAATAGCATTTATCTATGGGACTGATCTATTCAATCTCCAATGTCTGATAATTGTACAGTAGTAGTGACTCATTGCCTAAATATCTTCATATAAGCCGGATAAGAACACGTTTTCCGAAAACACAAATCAGCGGAAATATAAAAGTGCAGGAACTCACAACAAATCTCTATAAAAGTAATGGGAAAAAGCTCCCTGCCCGATTCAAAATTTATCATAACAATTTTCGAATCTAATGATAAGATATGATTAAACAGAAACTTTTTCGAAGTAACAGGTGGAACCAATGCCTTTTGCCAAAGTACGATAACGCTCCGACTTTAGTCTTAATATAACGGTGGAGCTGTGTTAACGCATTTTCAAGCAAACGGTAAAGTGAACGGCAAAGTCTTCTAAAATATCTGCAGTGATTAATTGTAGCAGGAAAAGGGCCCATAGAAAATATATCAAAACACAGTAAACAGTTAAGAATTTGTTATCAGTCTGATGAAAGTGTTAGGCATCCATAAAGTTGATAAAACTCAAAGGAAAACAGCATTTTAACGATATTGTGAAACGGAATAACGTAAAAAAAAGTTACAAGTGATGATGTCATGTGGATTGAAAAAAAGTTAAATATTTAATTAATTTATAAATTCTACGAAATTTTCTTTTTAGCGAAAAGTGATTAATAACAGTTCTAAAAACGAACAAATTTATATTACGAACCGAAACATAAACGAATATTAAACACACGATCTAATTTAAGTTACCATTCATTGAAAAACGATGCGCTTTAAACTCTTCTTGGCCAGTTTACTGGCATGTGGCTTTATTGCCTATGTTATTGCCAACGAAAACATTTCTAGTGAAAATGAGAGTGTCTCCTCCCCGGCCAATGGCAAAGATAAAAGTTTAACTTCTACAAGTACAATGGCGTACAAAAAAAATGAAGCAGTTGAAATGTTAGAAGTCTTGCCAAAACAACAGAATCAACCAAAACAACAGAATCAGCCAAAACCCAAGCCTCAAATTAAGCCAACAACTCCCAAGATTGGCACTGTCAAAGTTGGAAACAAGACATTGCAACGCTCAGGTGCTCTCACGATGTTCGATGATTATTTGGGAGAGATGGGCTTTGATATCTACGACAACAGTGGCTACAATTGGAGTAAGTAGTACATAGAGCAATTTTTTTTTCTGCAGGAAGCAACGGGCTAGTGTAGTTATTGCATTTGGTAATATGTGGATTTATCTGCATTGATTTCATTGTAATTTCCGTTAATAGTAGAATTAAAATCGATCATGCCTAAAGTGAAGTGTTTGGAATTGCACATAGCTTGTTATACTTGCGAATGGAGTGAATCAATCACAAGTTTAAATTTGTATAAGAGAATTACAGTGGACGCTATAGTATTAATTAATTAATTAATTTGGTTAATTAATTTGCTCCAACTGTCCAAATCACAGTTTAATTGGTCGTCTAACTAAGATAACACATTCCGACTTCGACAAATCAAATCAAATGTGTAGGTTTTACATGAGTCTCGCCTTGTAGGCCTTACCCATGGTGTGCCATCACACATGTGCTGTTTTCCATTCTTTTTTCCTTGGTTATATGTTCTTTCTTTCTTCTTGCGACAGTAAGCGCCCTTTTGGGGTACCCAAACTAATCCCGAAAGGATTAGTCAAACTACCAGAGATTAAAAGTAGGTCCTTTGGAAAAACTTCCTCAGGTCCCGCTCCCTCTCTCAGCCAAAGTACCTTTGAAGTCACTTGGTATGAAGTGAGCTTCATCCCGGTAAGGAGTGAGGTAATCTAGGAAGACTCGGATAGACTTGAACAGTGTTTTCCAAGCTTCTGCCTTCCTTCAGTAACGCAACCTCAAGCAACGCAAAAGCACTGAAAACACTTGTTCGGGCAACCACAACCAGCACGATGCTCCCATAAGGGGAGCATTTGTTTAATACATGCGATCTCGCATACAGCCATCTGACATTATTTGAGCAGCAGTCACCTCGATGTATCTGACGAACACTTCGAGTAGTCGAGTAATCGACAAGTCTGCTAGTAAATGCTTCTTGAACTGTGACGTTCGAAATCATTGTTAAACTGTAGGTCCCCTTTGGATGAGTCCAAAAATAGAATGCGTGTAAGCTCACTGAATGTGAGAAGCACTCCCATATCTCATTCATCAGATGCAAGGGAATTTATTTATTTTTTTTTATATACGAAAAGAGTTTTTAATCCGAAAGGAAATTTATATGACGTAGTTCTTATAATAAATATTAACGGAAATATAATTTATGTTTTTTCGAAATTGTTTTCATTTTTGTTGGAATGACGTTATAAAGAGTTTCGAAATATGTCCGGTCTGGCATCGAATGACTCATGATCAGTCAATATGGTCGTGCTTTCGCAACATACCATCTGAAGAATGATTCAATAAAAAGGATGATGATGATACTTGCAATATTGCGTGATTGATGATATCTTATCACATAATTGATCCTGTTAACAAGTTGTTGGATTGTTGGCACATACCCTATAATGAAGATCACCCCAAAAGTAGAAGTCAAAATCATTAAATGGCATTTGACTTCTCTTACCGTTTGACTTCTCTAGTGAGATCATGTGACGTGGGAATTTGTCACTTAGAAAATCCTTTGTTGCATTCGCTATTGTTGTGGGACCAACTTATTGAAGTCACAGACCATCGATTTCATTTCTTTAACGCTCTAAGTAGCGTAATTGCGGAGACATTCAACAATAGATGCATGGATACTCGGATAGAATTTCGTACACTGCAGTAAATTTTCCGGCTGAAAGGCTTACTATAGCATGAAGAGTTGAAACTTGGCTGATAATTTTTAAATAGTACTATTCATTTACGATAGATGGCACATGAGCCATTCAAATAAGTAAACAAACATTTAAGTATTTATTGGAAATAACTTTTTTTAGCTTTCACAAATGTTTATACATATGAGCTTCTTTAGGAATTTCCGCTAGCATGACTGTTTAAAGGATCTCTTGAGGTATGAGGTTCAAACTGCTCATAGAAGTGATTAAATCAAAGTTGTCGACAATGAATATTGTTGACTCTCTTGAGGGAGGATTATGTGGAAACATTCGCAAATTTAACTAAATCCTAATGTAAGTTATGCTTGCTAAATATGATTAAATTCCAATAAAAATTGTTGCTTCTGAATCGATAATACCTAGCCTAGCCGACATAGTCAATTTTCGATAGAGTTGATGTAGGATAAAACGAAAGTTTAGTGAACTTTGAGAAATGACAATATTTATCTTGGATGACAAACTTTTATAGAGCGATATTAGCAGTTTTCCACAAGTTTTTAACACGATAACATTTTGTTAAACTCAACACATTTTGTTGAGAAACGGCATTATTTGGTATAAAAACATGGAGCGATATTAGCAGTTTTCTACAAGTCTCGTTATAGCCAAATTTTAATGAAAAACTGTTGTACTGTTGTCGTATTTATAAGCTTTGGCGGTTCATTGTAGTGGTGATATATATATTTTTAATAGAGCTCATCCTTGGGACAATCAAAGAATGTGCCAACTTTTGTTAGCATTGGTTTATAATTGTGACCTGTGCCGTGTCTACAAATATATATGAAAATATAGACGGATACGAGTAGACATTGCCAAACCAAATCAGAAAATGATTTTAAACACTCAATAGCAATAAACTATATTATACATTGTACATATTTTACAACAAATTGTTTCATAAAATATCTTTATCAGTTCACCTCAAGCGGGTTTTGCAATAAAAATATCGGACAACGAATTTGTCTCAAATTTTGCATTGCAAATAGAATTTCGAGTGGCGAATCGAGGAAAATGTTAAAGAAGGTTTGTGGTGAATCGAGTTTATCAAAAACACGTGCATATGAGTGATACAGTGCATTCAAAGGCTGTCGAAATATGGTTGAAAATTTTCCTCACATTAGTCGGCCATTACCGTCTTCAACTGAAATCAATATTTATAAAGTCAGAGAAATAGTGACTAAAAATCTATATATATATAAAAATCAATTGCTGTGCGTTAGTCTCGCTAAAGCTCGAGAACGGTTGGATCGATTTGGCTCATTTTGGTCTTAAATTATTGGTAGAGTATATTATTTGAAGTGATAGATGGCGTTGGAGATGAGATTTTTGCAATTAATTTTTTTACCACATTAACATTTTGAAGGCAAAACAACGTTTGCAGGGTCAGCTAGTCCTCAATAAAATTTGAAAGAAAAAGACACTGAACTTTCTGCGTCCCATGAAGTAATACGTACCATTTTACACATTGCAGTTTGGCTACTTCTGAAATGCTGGAATTTTTTTCAAAAACTCAATCGCGTAGCCAAAGTAAGCTACAATGAGTCAGTTCCGAGTATGAATTATGAGTTTGACATGCAAACCAATCAATAAGCTTTTGAAAGACACATGGCCGAAACCGAATATAAACATGTTCAAATCGATTAAAACTGAAGTTAACATTAACTGTTTTCTTTAATTATCGCGGTGTTGTGCACTTAAAATCCTTGTCAGAAGATTGATCGGTAAATATAGAATACTATTTGGGCATTATGCGGCTTTTTGGGGAGCAAATTCGTTGAAAAACGACAGACATGTGAAAAGAAAACACATAGATTTGTACCATGATAACGCACCATCTCACAGGGCTGTGATTGTGAATAAATTTCTGAATAAAAACTCAATAAATAGCATCGATGAACAACCGTGTTCATTAGATATGGCTCCGGCTGACTTTTTTCTTTTTCCCAAACTCAATTTAGCAATTCGAAACAACCGTTTTCAATCTATAGAAGACATAAAAGAGAATTAGCGACGAGAAATGAGTTCTCTTCTGAAAAATGCGTTTGAAAAATATCTTGATGATTCGGCTATTCGTGATAGTCGGTTACATTCTCATGTTAAAGATGGTAAGCTTTATAATAGTATATAAAAGACTTTAAAAATGTATCCGTCTTAAAACAATAAAATCTATTTAAAAAGCATATCCATGTTAAAGAAATGAAAACTATGCGAATATGAGAGTTTTTTTTTATATAAAAGACTCTAAAACTGTATCCGTCTTATAACAATAAAGTCTATTTAAAAAGCATATCCATGTTGAAGAAATGAAAACTATGCGAATATGAGAGTTTTTTTTTTCTAAATGAATACTTCAATTAACACTGATTTTTCCATGAAATTCTTCGTTGTAAATTCAATGATAACGTTAACGGTTATCAACTTCCTGGCATTACAGCAATCATTTGCAATAACAAATTTCTTTATTTCACCTGTCATGAATCAAAAATGAGCTTAAAAGTTATTACTCACACATACTTTATGTGAAATAGCAAAAAATATCTGCGATATTTCTTAATATAAATAATGATGACTTACATTGCTAACATTTTCGTTTTTTCGTACTGCCCATCATATCATAAATGTGAAGATAAGATAACAGGTGTTGGTATTACTAATGCATAATATTGTATAGGCATGAAAACCTGAAACGAACTGATAAGAAAAATCACTAAAGTGAATGGGCCAGTTCATATCTACCCTGTACTATGTGGATATAGAACATATTCGTACCGTACATCATACATAATTGCAAACAAATCGTGCAGCACCTCCACCGCATACCATTCATTTAGGGTTTGTAGCAGAGATTCACAACGTTTGTGTACACGACAATACCCGTAAACCGATATCAACAGGTGAAAACGTGATAAGATAACAATTTCATAAAGTGTTCAAAGTTTTCCTTTTCGAAAAATGTTTTTTTTTCGTACTCTTTCTTCTGTGCTTTATTATATTTCCCTGTATTTGTGTCGGTTCCTTCCCCCGTATCAACATTATTCTAACCAATTTAGGTCATAACACTAAAAAACAATGTTAACAAATGTTGCGAAAGATCAAACATTTGGAATGGAAAGGGTACAAGAAACACCCAACCATTGTTGTAAAGTCGTTTGTATTTTTAGGAGTATTTTTTATCGTCCAACTTTTTGACTTTTGATATTTTGTAATAATAAAATTACACAAAAATATTACAAAGTGCAGGAAAAAGGGAAGGAGGAGGAGGGGGAGGAGGAGAAGGCGGAGGGAGAGGAGGAGGAGGGATTTAGTGAAGGTCTTTTAAGCGATATTCAATCGATTTATGCCTTATTTTTGGGCTATTTGTGTTTCATTAAGTAGATGTCAGTTGAGAAATCGAACACCAATAGAACGTCAGAGTATGATTGCTATGTTTTGTTTAAAGATTGCACTGGCAGACTTTTTAATGCATTAAAATCTTCAAAATATGATAAAAAAAAAACATTTCTAAATATTAACGGATGTGCGCATTAGAGAGAGAAGAGACATAACAGATTGGAAAATAGTGGCAAAATAGACATTTGCAAATTGGAATCAATTTGACTTTGAATTTAAAACAAATTCTAGACATATTTATACCTTTACCCAGAAGGAAGCATTTAAAAAACAGCAAGTAAAGTCAAGTAAAGTAAAGTATGTTTTAACCAAATATGTTTCATGACTTTTTAAGTCCATCTCTCTGACTCGTAAACAAGATAAATGTCCCAAATCTTTGTGAATCTTCCAAAAATTTGGCTCAATCCAATAATTTGCCCTGTCGTAGTCAAGGATTGTAAATGAACATTGTATTACCACTTTTGGTATCTCCATTATAAACTGATCGATTTTCTGAAATTCATTTTGATCCCTTCCATATACCTATCAATTCGTAGACTGCTGTGTCTTACATTTTTTCTCACTATATTAGTTTACAATTTGAAATCATCAACCGATTAAACACGTTTCTTGTGACACATTTCGTACAAATGACTGATGTATAACTCGATTCAGAACTTAAAAACAGATGTACTGAATTGAATTAAATCTGGCGCACGTCATGCTTTTAGTGAACTAAGTTTTGAAAATTATAAATAAATTGCAGACATCACTCTTCTTTTGGTGTCTCCCATACAAATTGGTCTATTTATCTATATATTCCTCTGTAATCATTAATTCGTAGACTGCAGTTACCTAATTTTTTATCAATTGAAACCGATGGAGCACAATCACGCCTGGTCTGGTATATCGAAGTTATCCATTTTCGGTTTAAAAAGTAAAGTTTAATACAACACACATAAAGCTATGATTTCGATGAAAATGTTGTTTCATTATAATGCTTGGACCTTGCCATTATGTACGAAATATAATGTAATTTAAGTGAACGCCTCTGGATTGGTTGCAGCAGTGGATCCTTTTGAGGTAATTTTCGAAAAAAATTGTCTTAATAACACCTCCAGACCATAATGTGCACCAAAAAGTAAATTTTTCGGATGAAATGGTTTTTCCACAATCACTTCTGGGTCCTTCGAGCCCATATGCGACAATTTTGCTTGTTGACGCAACCATCGAGTGAGAAATGAGCTTCATCGCGGAAGAATACTTTGTTCGATTGAAAGCCAATAATTTCCCTGTCGTAATCGAGGGATATTTCAATATATTCAATATTTCACCACTTTTAGTACCTCCATCGTAAATTGATCGATTTTCTGAAATTCATGTTGATCCCCTCCCTATACATATCAATTCGTAGACTGCAGTGCCCTACATTTTTCTTACTATATTAGTTTACAATTTGAAAACATCAACCATTTTTGTAGTAAGTTTTAGCGGTTTTTTTATAATTTCATTAAATAAATAACGCTTCAAATAACAGGTATTTAACAGCTGATAGCTTTGTCAGACCGGCGGTTTTGAAATCGGTAAATGGATAATCCTATATTAAGTAATGTAACCCATATTATTCCTAGATACATGACTTTATCCGTATAATTCAGCGAGTCGATTTGTCTCTTTTACAACGCCTGATTACGGTTTTGGAAAGGTTTTATAAAGTAGTTAAAGGTAAAGGTAAAGTTAAAATCCAAAAAATTGTGTAATAAACTAGTAATTAAAAAGATCTGAAATGTGCAGCCGTGACGGTCAAGTTGCCTAAGGCGAAATCACTGATGTGTTATCTCACCAATAATGCAAAGCATTTGATGGAGGTGCCATTCAATCTCTGCTTCGACAAATTCTTCAATTAATTACCAAATAGACAAATTTGCCAAATTATTTAGCTCCCCATGGGAAGTAAGTGACAATTAGATTTGCTGTCTCTCTCATGTGTGTACAACTTTTTTGCTTTTAAAAATCCTGTAGCAGGATTCTCTAACTTTTCAATTATAGCTTTTGGTAGGCAATATCTCAAAATTTGGTATCTATTTTGGAACAAATTTTTTTTTCAAATTTTGTCACATAAAGAGTTATAAAAAAAAGTATAAAGTTATAAAAAAGTAAATATCACTGGATTAATACTATATCCGAAAAGAACGCTCAGTTTTTAATTTTCTTTACAACAGTTTTCTATCCAGACAAAATACATTTGTAATAAAAATGTTGTCCTAATTCTCAAAGCATGCCAAATAATCACTTCCCGGTGTAACCTTCGCTTTGAATCTCCTAAATCAAAACGATGTTTTCGGAGTGGGTTTTCGAGTCTAAGAAATTACAAATATAAACAAATCAACAAATAAATAAATACAGGGTGACGCATGAATCGTGCTACTCTTAACTGTCAATGGGGACTGTTATTTAAAGATGTTGAAGGAGTTTTTTTAACCAGAACTGCGCCGAAGACTTATCCGTTTCAACAGCAAGCTGAAGCTCAAACGAAACTTCCTAAACAAGTTAATATCCAGACACCCCACTTTCCGCTGGCCCTCAAGGACACCTCGCCTGATTGCACCAGACTTTTTTTGGGGTTATGTAAAGCAAAAGATGTACAAAACGAAACCAAGATATTTGACTGAATTGAATCAGTCCATCAAAGCAATAATTGAGGGGATCCCCCCGGGCCACAATGAATAATTTTCTGATCAGGTGTCGCATACGCGTGAAAGCACATGGAGATCATTTACGATCTATCATCTTCAAAACCAATTAGTTATATAAAATAAAACTGCATTTTCTACATAATAAAAAAAAAAAATAAATAAATAAAATACATAAATAAATAAATTATTAAAAAAAGTCATTTGAATTTCTTATTGTGTTGCAATTAGTGTGCCACCCTGTATATAATAAGTCAGACGGTGTCAAATTAGGCATATTCTCGTACGGTAATTGTAGAGCGATATTGGTTGCATTTTTTGGCGAAAAACTCGCCAGTGCGAGATGGCGCACAATTGTGGTGCAAAAGCGAAGAATTGTCTGCTCAATTGTCTGCGAATAGCTTCATGCAAAAGAGGCATAATAATCAAATAATATTCCTTGTTGACAATTTAGCCCGGCTAAAGAAACTCATAATGGGTAATATGACGATAATCGAAGAAAACTCTCAGTGTAACTTTGACTATTCTTTTTGTATCAATCGAGATTGACGCTTCGAAGGCCTAAAATATCTTTGAAAATGGAATTGACTGATCCGATTGAAATGACAACATTATCAGAAAGATTCCTAATTGTTATTCGACAGTTTTTGAGCAAATCTCATATAAATTTCATCGGTGGAGATTGATGGTCGTCTTGTGCTTTCTTCATCTTCAACTCGTTCTCTAATTCCTTTGACCTGTTTACGCCACTTTCAGTTAGTTTTTACCACAAAATCTGTTTGCCGAATATGCATTTTGCAGCATTGCGAAATTTTCGTAGCAGAAATTTCATTTTGTAAACAAAATTCAATACAATTTCTTTGCTCAACAAAATCGTATATTGTAAAAATCGCTGAAATCACTTTTGTCGTGGTACAAAATCCAGCGTTGTTCAAACATTAATGACAATTATGATATGATATTTGGCGTGAACGTCTGTTACACTGAAATCAATAAAAAAAAAGAAAAAATATTTCTGAAATTTGACTTAAATTGAAAATTGGTCTTACTTTTTGGATACAGTAATATATCTAGAAACTAGAAACAGAGTAGCAAAACTAAGGATTCTTGTAAAATAACCACTTCTAATTATATAATCAGTATATCATTTGCCATTACTCTTAGAATGTTTTTATAAAATATGGCCTTCTAAAATATGTATGTCAAAAATGTATCCTTCGAGATTTTGTACTCATGAAACTTTTGGTACACAAAGCTATATTTGTAGCATTTTCTATTGTTTTATTTCAGTTTGTTGATTTGGAAACAAACAATAATGTAATTAATTTTCTGAACAACCAGATAAAATAAATGAAAATTTTAGTATAATAATAGTTTGTTTTATAACTTTCGATACTGTTAGATTCATAGGGATTTGACTTTTACGTACGTTAAATTCTAAATCGAATTCTAAATCTACAATGTATTGCAGCGTCATAACGAACATCATGATTTTCTTCTATAATTCCTTAATTAAAGAATTGTAGTGACATCAACCACATTTTGCCCTCTAATAATTATCCCATCATTTAATGGAATGAGTGACAAACCAAACATAATGCGATCCATAACTCACTCAAAGTTTACATCATGCAAGTTACATAAATTTAATTACACGCCACATTAAAGGCAAGCAAAACGTGAGCCAACGACACCGTGTCGGTCGCACACTTCACCTGAATTTTCACATTTAGTGAGGCAGCCATTTAGCATCCCCATCAGACATAGCATGTAATCGCTTCGACGATGATAATCGGAATTCAGCTCAGATGGCAAAGAGATGCCAATGCGATGTTACAACAGTAAATACGGGAAGCCATGTGCTATTTGTGGGCTACAATATTATGATGTCAAAACTGAGTTTGTGAATCACTGTGGACGAAACATTTCTTTGTTAAGAATTCTGATTGAATTCAGGTGGAATCATATTTCTGTGTTTTTTGGAGGCGAAAATTACTACCGGCAAAAAAAAAAATTATAAAAACAATAAATTGAAAGAAAATTGTATGGGTCGTACTGACCCTAGAGATTGAATCACCTGATTCACCGAAATGATAACACAGTCGAAATAATATTTCGAAGTTTCGGGCGTACTTTATCCTAAATTCTAATTAGTAACTGATTTAGAAACATTGCAAAAACAATTAATTGGATGAAAATTGAATGGGTCGTATTGACCCTAGGAATTGAATAAATATAATCCAGCGACATGATAACACAGTAGAATCTCGAAATTTGGGGCGTACTTTATCCTAAGGAAGAAAATATCGGAATAAATTCTAATTAGTAAATGACTTAAAAGCATGACAAAAACAATCAAATGAATGAAATTTGGGTGGGTCGTATTGACCCTGAAAATTGAATCAATATTATATAATCCACCGACATGGTAACACAGTAGAATTAATATCCCCAAATTTGGGGCGTACTTTATCCCAAGGAAGAAAACATCGGAATAAATTCTAATTAGTAACTGACCTTAAAACATTGCAAAAACAATCAAATGAATGAAATTTGGGTGGGTCGTATTGACCCTGGAAATTGAATCAATGTTATATAATCCACCGACATGGTAATACAGTAGAATTAATATCTCCAAATTTGGGGCGTACTTTATCCCAAGAAAGAAAACATCAGAATAAATTCTGATTAGCAACGGACCAAGAATATGTAATGTGCGAATTTTGAAGAAAATAATGCTTGCCATTAAAACTTATTACTTAATAGAGTATCAAAGAGTCTGAAACTACAATCAAAGAACTTGAAAGCAAGTTATTATTCTGATATGCTTTAAGGAAGTGGCTGGTGTGGCTGTAAATTACGCTAATTAAAGTTTTGATGTCAAGAATAGATTACAGAAGTTATAGGATATAATTCAGCAAAGTACGGATTTTTCAATAATTCTGATTTAGGGAAGGTGAAGAGGGTCTGGGTGACTATGAATACAGAAAGAAGGTATTGGTTGCATAGGTTGGACGGCTGAATTTTTAAATTTTTTCTTATATATTGGGTTGTTCGGAAAGTTCGTTCAGTTAATTCGTTAGTTCACCATATATCACTAGAGTTCCTCCAAACACTATCATAACTTCCCCCCACCCCTTCTCTAAACTGTTTACTATTGTTTACTTGTGTTTTCGTCTTAGTCGTGAGTGGTTATAGCGTTTTACAAAAAAGTTTTAAAAAGCGGAAAAAATGAGAGAAAAGGAACATTTTAGGCATATTATGCTGTATTATTTCCGAAAAGGCAAAAACGGCTGCTGAAGCCAGCCAAAAAATAGAGATTGTTGATGAAGAAAACGGACCAAATGAAAGAACTTGCCAGAATTGGTTTAAAATATTTTCTACGGACGACTTCTCCGTAATAGACGCGCCCAGGAAAGGGCGACCAAAACAAATTGTTTCCAAAGAGGTAAGAGATTTAATCATAGTTAATTAAATTCTTAACGTCAGTAATATCCAGAAGATTTTATTTGGGATTTTCTCCATTACTTTTTACGTTTCGATGCCTTTAGACGTATTTTTTGATCGAATTAACCACCCAGCAAAAGAAGTGCATCAGCGGCAGCTGAAATTTCCCACAATTTTGGAGCAAAGTGGTGAAAATGTGCGTAATCATAAATAAATTTAACAAAGGCTTGTTATAGGAAGGTGTGTCTTCTTCACATTTTCATGAGAGTTATTATAGCAATGAAACAACAGTCATTTTGTTCCAAATTTTTCATTTGACCAAAGAAATTTTGTTTTTGGATTAGAGTTTTCGAACCGAAATTGGACCGTAAAACAATGTTTCTATCAGATGTGATTATGTGGCAGTCGAGTCCAAACCATAGATGTTAAATAATGATTAGATAATGCTAATGATTGCTAATTAACCTTCTTTTGTGAAATTCTCTAATTCATTAAACAATTGGAATTAGTTCAACTACTTTCCATTAGATAATTGAAATTTTTATTCTAATTGTAAAACTAATTGCAATTAATTGTTTCATGAATTACACAATATAAACCAATTGCATCAATTGCTAATGCTAATTGCAATTTAACATGTCTGGTCCAAACAAATTAATAGTATCTGTTTACGTGCACAGTTTTCCTTACCCTGATAGTTGTAAGTTTTAATTTTTAATTACACGCCCACCACGGCTAATAACAGCTTTCGCCTCACCGTTCCAGCTGTGTAATAAAACGGTATTCTAACTCTCAGCTAGCGCTCGCTAAATTACCAGTACTCATTTTTCATCAGATATATAAACTACGTATTTGATCGTTTAAAGTCCCTGCATTGTAAACTAATTTCCATTTTGTAAACCCCAGAAATGAAAGGTAAAACCTTGGATTATAAATTCTTTAACCCCCCGTGTTTCTCATTCTCTTTCACATGAAATAAAAACACTGTCCGATCAATCCCCCGTGCTAACAGTATCTAAATGTAATTCAATTTAATAAGAACTATCGAGTTTGTTTAGATTTTATATTAAAATGTTTCCCTGGAAATGATAAATATGCATATATTGTTGTACTATTGAAAGTGATAAAAATTTTATTCTTTTTGAATCGCTTCAAGTTTTTTTGCTGGGTAGTTAAGAATATTTCTATTCCATTTTGTCGAATTTCCTTCCAACTTTATTACTACCTGCTATCGGAAAATTAATAAATGACAATTTTTTTTGATGATTTACAACTTTAACATTACGGTTTCAACTGAATTATAATTTCAACTAAATTTTTACCAGCCAGCCAGGCTAAAGTATAAAATGTAATATCTAGAAGGCAGCATTTAAAGTACCAAGTATCCTTTATGTATTTCATGACTTTTTAAATCGATTGAATGATATCTATCTAGTTGGCTGGCTGCTTAATGGACACAATAATCGTTGAAAATCTTTATAACATTTATTCAAATTTGGCACAGTTTAATTAATATTTGGCCAGAAATTCTAAATGGGCTGTTTCTTCTGCTAACACTTTCTTTGCCATATCAACGATTTTTCAAAATTCAATTCGTAAAAAAACCTGAATTTCCTGTCTACTTTATAACGCTTGGAAATTTATAAAAAAAAAATCTACGATTCTCCTCAGGCACCTGAATGTGGTGGTTCGTTGATTTCCCCAAATTCAATTTAATTCCCTGTAATGCCTCATTCCAAAACTGCAGGAATTTAAATTTTTGATCAATCTTACTTTATGTTACCTAATGCCCTTATTAATGGGAAATCCTTAGATATCTTATCTTTATCACTACAATAAACAAATATACAGGGTGGCGCAATATAACGTGCTTATTTAAAAAATATATGTAGATTAAAAAATAAATACAAAAGGTATGGTTAAAATAATTTATAATAATAAATTTTGAATTTATTTTTTAAAAATAACATCATCTAAATGGTGACCCTCTCTACGACGGCACTCCTCTAACCGCAAACGAAAATTATTGAAAACTTTCTTCAGTAATACTGGTGTAATGACTGCCATTTCACCACGGATATTCTCCTTGAGCTGAACGATGTTTCTTGGATTATTACAGTAGACTTTGTGTCCCCACAAAAAAAAGTCAAGAGGCGTCAAGTCTGGACTACGTGGGGGCCATGGGATATCACCTCTTTTCGGAATCAGTCTGCCAGGGAACATCTGCTTCACCACCGCCATGGAGTCATTTGATGTGACAGGTAGCTCGATCTTGTTGGAACCAAGTTCTGGAATTCACTATTCTTGAACTTTCAATTTCTGGAGCCAAAAATCCGTCCAACATCTCAACATAGCGTTCCGTATTAACCGTGACGTTTTGGCCCCGCGCATTTTCGAAGAAAAAAGGACCAATTATTCCTCTGCCAGAGATTGCTGTCCATACTGTCACTTTAGGACTATGCAATGGTTTCTAGTGTTTGATTTTGGTATTTTCACTGTTCCAGTAACGACAATTTTGACGGTTTACGAACCCATTCATAAGGAAATGAGCCTCGTTAGAGAAAAGGATATTGTCAAAATTGGAAAATCGATTAAGCATTTCATTAGCAAATGCAAGCCTTGCTATGAAGTCAGACTCTTTCAATTCTTGTGTTAATTGCAGCTTATATGGATGCAGTTTAAGATCCAATGTTAAAATTCGTTGTAAACTTCGTCGCGATAATTGTAAGACAGACGATCTCTTGCGAGTCGACATTTGTGGATTTTCTCGTAGTGACTCCATAACTCTCTCAACATTGTCTTCGGTCCTAGATGTTCTTGGGCGACCATTTGCTTGTGGTTTAAATGTTGAACCGGTCTCTTCAAAACGCTTTACCCATATTTTAATTAAATTAGCACTCGGAGCTTCACTAATTCGCCGTAGTCCATATTCAGCACAATATAGTCGCTTAGTAGCAATATATGAACGAGAGTTCTCGTAAAATGCGCACACGCAAAATGCGCGACGCTTCCCGTCGAATAGATTCATAGCGACTAAAACTCCATGAGCTCGCCTGCCTACCCAACGATGTGGGCGCCCCCCCGCCCGCGCCTTTTCTACCCCGCAAAAAAAGATGATGCAATATGCACGTTATATTGCGCCACCCTGTATATATTCGAATTACCATCATCTACGCTCACATTCTTAGCTACTGTACACCAGGATAATGCAAATTGAATTGAATGAATGTTGAATTAGGCGAACGCGTTTTCGTCCACAAACAAAAATCATGCTGAATAATCCTCGGTATTTTTAGCATTAATAAATGACTGACATAAACCACGTCAGCTCTTAACTCAGACGGGACAGTCAAGACCTGCGGGTAGATTCCATTTGTGTAATTTATTGCTTTGTATTTTTTAAGCTTTAAAATTGTAAGGAAGCTGGCGCTGTTACCTGCACCACATAACAACCTGGCGTCACAGACTGTAAGTAAGTTGTACATACCGGTGCATAAAGTCCTTTCTGTGCGAGTTAAGACAAAGAGAGAGAGGGACAGAGAGAGAGAGAGAAAGAAAGAGAGAGAGAGGGGTTTTATGGCACCTACTTGAGTATCACACACTCCATACCGCACATGAAATTACAGTAAGCGCAGAGCAGCAAGGCAAAGCATTTATATGAGATTTGTATTACATGACAAATGTGCCAAAAAAGGATTAGTGAAGGTAAACTAATCCGCCGATTTGCCCCTGTGAGTGCCAGAGTGAGTGCCGGTGTGTGCGTGTACAAAGAGCACATACTTTTGCATTGTTTTTGGATCATAAAAACATTAGCGAACATTTAGTGTTTCGAGCGTATGTTTAGACATTGAATTATTGCCTGTCTCGTGTTGTAGAACAACACGGCAACAGCTGTAAATTGACAATTTTACAAATCCACAAGATTAATGTAAAAAATATACAACAACGTCACCAAAAGTCACCGAAGACTTTGTCTTGTGCTCGTTTATAAATTCGTAATTGTACTTTTTATGATCCTTTCCCTAAACAATTGTAACGAACGATTATTTCTGAGTATTCTAGATTTAATGTGATTATTTCTTTGGGAAATCCCGGTGATAACATTTCAAGGACTCGTGTTTATAATTTTTGTGTTTTATGACATTTTTTTGCTTGAATTTTTGTAAATTAGAATTTAATTGTGCGGATGTTACGTGCATCTTACGGGAGCAAGTTCGCTTGTTATTTGCAGAGATATTCGGGGAAAGCATTATTTTTAAATTAAAACAAGAAATTAGACGCATATGTGTGCACATAATCATATTAACTTGCCACTATGAAATTTTACAAGTAGAACACTGTGGTGGATAGGAGAAATGAATGGTTTCAATATATTTCAAAATCTGTTTATACTAAACAAACACAAAATTTTATAGTAATATACAAATTTTAACGGAATTTATTAAATATTAAAAGAAAATGCACAAATGATTTTGCATTCCCAAGAAATTTTTGACCCTAAATAGTTAGAATTGTACATAAAGAAACGTTTCTTTATATTCTAAATTATGGCGGTTTTGTTGCATTCAGCTTTCGTGCAGTTTCCATTAAGGAAAATTTAAACCAAATTTTGCCTGTGCTATAATCCTAAATTTGGAAGACGAAATTGTCAAGACAAATGCAAATTCCGAAATATATATAAATTTATCACAAAAAATTTACAAAGATCAGAATAATAGCCATTAAATTGGTTCCTCGCCATAGACTGGAATTTAGAGCAAAAAATTTCTCATAGCTATACATAGAATAATTTGGTTGTCATCGTATCTGAAGCTCTTTCTAACTTTCGCTGAGGCAATAGAAGATTCGATTGTCTCAATTATCAAAGTTATACGTTGGTGTCAGTTTTTTTTGTAAAAATTGATTTGGAAACAAAAAAATCTTCATTCAGATGTTGCAATCATATAGATTATAAATTCGGTTACAAAAATTCGATTGCTGTAAGAAAATCCATAGGAAAATCGATAATTGTAATAAAACTAGTACATCGAGTGCACTCCTTCTTTCAAATTCGGTTTTTGATATTAAAATGTTTTGTTGAATTAGCCAAAATGTTGGCAAATTAAGTTATTGCAATTGAGGAATTTAGAAAAGTGGTTGAAAGTCAGTTGTCAAAATGCCACAATTGTTAAAACTTTTAAAGTATGACGAAACTTGCACATACAAGGACTGAACAAATTTCTATTAAAATTTTCGCTTTTCAATATTTTGTTCCCACAAATTTTATCATTTACTCGATAATCAAAAGCGCTATATTGTGGCAGTTTATAGATGTGGGGGAAAAAGTCAGCCTGAATGTTGAACGCAATTGTGGGAAAATGCAACAAATGACGGCATCAGTGGAAACAAAACTAAGTCGCTACGTTTTAAATGAGAAAAGGAAATTTTTGGCACGCCTATGTATCTGACCAGACGGTACATCGTTCACGGCACAATGACCCGTTGTAGAAACAATTGATGCAATGTAATAAGCGGAAGGATTGAGTTCAGTACTGGAAGCGATGGCGGTTTATAGAAGTGGGATTGCCTAATCTATTAATATACAGGGTGGCGCATGAATCCTACTACAAACACAAAGTCAATGTCAATGGGGACCGTTATGTACAGATGTTGAAGGAGTTTTTCTTACCTAGAACTGCGTCGAAGACGTATCCGTTTCAACAGCATTTGGTTCGAGCAAGATGGAGCAACTGCACACATAGCCCAAACAAATTAGTATCCAGAAACTCCACGTTTCGCTGGCCTCCAAGGTCACCTGATCTGACTGCAGCAGACTTTTTGTATGGGGTTATCTTAAGCAAGAGGTGTACAAAGTGGAATCAAGGAATTTGACAGAATTGAAGCAGTCCATTAAAAAAATAATTGAGGCGATCCCGCAAATGAAGCACGGAGGTCTGTCATTTTCAAAATCAATTAGTTATGCAATTTTCTGTACAAAAAATAAAAGAAAATAAATAAATAGTATACATTGATTAAAACAAAAGCTATTCTTATTGTAGCACAATTGGTGAGCCACCCTGTGCATTTGTGAGCATAAGCGTCAGTTTATTGCGTATTGAAGAACACAGGAAAATACAATTTTTACTGAAAAAAAGTGAATGTAGCACTTTTAGCACGATATTACGATACAGAAAACATTTGCCCATGTAAGGATTAAAGCAGATATGGGCAAATTATATTTTTTTGATACTTCAATCAATACTTTAACATTTTTTTTATTTAACTTTACTCTGATTCCGCAGCCTTGCAATGCGGGCCACAACACATGATGGAAATCGTTA
Source organism: Philornis downsi (assembly GCA_019455685.1). Classification (NCBI taxonomy): domain Eukaryota; kingdom Metazoa; phylum Arthropoda; class Insecta; order Diptera; family Muscidae; genus Philornis; species Philornis downsi. Next base: position 46,856 of record JAHXMU010000103.1, on the reverse strand, counting down.
GTTTATTTATTTTACGAATAAATGAATTTCGTCTATAACATCTGTTTTTTGAAAAATAGAAAAAATATTGAATCCTCTTCAAGACGATTAAAACTTTGTAACAGTTTTTTTGCTATTCGAGAATTTTTATTTAGAAAGACATTAATTTAAAATGAGTTTTTTTTTAACTTTTGTTAAGTATTAAAAAATAATATTCTGCAATTTTTTTTGTAAAATTTATAACTGTAAACTGAATACATAATGAATAAACATAATTTTTTTGCATATAAAATTGATTTATTTCGTCATTTTTGAAATCGGCTCTTGCATGTAATTTAAATCAAGATATGCTATTCGATTACACGGCCGTGTTTTCCATTTTTGGAAATGTTGATAAAAAAAAACTCACCCTAATGTTTATATGATCGTGATCGACCGTGGCGCGTTAGTTAATACATGCGGCTATCGTTCACATGATCGTGGGTTCAATTGCCAATTCAGCCTACTTTCATTATTTAAGCGGCGAAATGTGAAAAGTTGTCCTATGTCATATTCATTAGATGGAAGGGAATTCGCTTTCTTTAATGTTTATATTACACTATGGCTGGAGGAAGCAGTTGCCGGTATTGCAAGAA
>JAHXMU010000103.1:0-46232 GCA_019455685.1 Philornis downsi | reverse complement strand
TCAATCAATATAATATAAAACAATGTAAATCAATCACATATTCAACACAACATCTCATTTCATACATTGATGCGTTTTTTTTACCTGAAACGAAATTAGAAACCTCTGTTTCTCTATCAAAACATAATGAAACAGATATTTTGATTCGAAAACCTTGAAAGCAAATATAATACTAATATAATAATATAAATATATATAATAATTATAGATAGGGCCTGATGCAGTTTCATTCCTTAATCTTAATTAATTTCGGTTCCTGCCAGAGAAAAGGCCCCGGCCGTTAGTTAAACTTCGAAAGGTAAAAATTGTTCAATTAATAAATTTTTTGAATCTACGATATCAGGCTCTCAGAAATTCCCACAGCTACTCACACAATTTTTACTGTTTTTGAATTGAATTGAAAATTTTCTAATGAAATATAGATAAAACATTTCATAATCAGAATAAGAATCAAATTTTTGTTTCGAACTTCGTTTCGGGCGTATGAATAAAAATCAAAATTTATTTTAATTTCATTTTCGATGTAAAAAACAATAATAAAATTGAATACAATTTTGTTTTGGTTGTCGGAATTAGAATCAAAATTGTGAATATTTTTTTTTTAATCCAGATTCTAGAAATTGAAACAAGTAAAAACTATGTTCGAACTAGATATCGTTTTTGTGAAGGCCACTAGTATGGAATCATGTTAGACTAAATTTTTATGTTTACGTAAATACAAACAGCATCGTTACAAAGAGATTTGAAGGTGGAAATTAAAGAAGATTGATAGAATTTGTCTTCAAGCCTATCAGCTAATTTGGTGTATACATTTCTGTGGATTACCATGAAGATCCTTAAGTTTTATTAGCTAAAGGTAATTTTGAAAATTGTACTTTTAAAATGGTACTATTTCTATGAAGTTCGCTCAGATAAGATTGAAAATATTTAAAACGCAATTAGATTTCTGATGGCCTTTCATGCGCAATACTTCAGAGATCGCAGATCTAAGTTTATCCTTTGCTATAGGATAGGAGGCAAACTGATTGAGGTAGAAAGCGGAATTTTAATTTGAAAATATCTCGCAGTCATAGGTAGAATTGAATTTGTATAAAATCGGTCTAGTAGGAAAAAGACTGGGACTGAATTTGTTTTTAGAAAAAAATTTTATTTTTTTTTTTTGAAATTATATAAACAACAACAATTGGAGCCATAATTATTGCAAAAAAACTGAAAACATGTAACTTTAATGGAGAATATATTTGACTAAGTTGACATATCCTATATGAAAAGGGGGTTTTTTTTGATACAACCTGTTATTTGGCTAGTAGTCAGTATATCGCCCATGATCCTGGAGATCACAGATATAACAACTGGCAATAATTGATTTAGTAGGTCGTACTACAAAGATTAAACCCATCCTTCCAAGATTATCTTTCGGTATTTTTCTAAAATCATTTAAATTTATTCGTTAATTCAAAGCTACGTATGATGATCACTTATAGACGTGGGGAAGAGCCAATCCAACATGCCTCAAAATTTCATCAATCAAACACATCAATTTCAAATAAGTTTTTTTCGACATTTTTACTATTTTTATTAGGAAAATTATTTACGACTCTTTGTAATATGTCCATCAGTAGTTTCAATTTCAATTAAATACAATTTTTCTGTATTTTGATTTGTTGTAATTTTGGAAATTTTCAAACTGCTTTTTGTGCGAGTGTTTTAACGGCAAAGTTTTTTCAAAATAATACCAGTATGTTACTCATTCGATGACTTATCCAATTCTTATTGTTAAAAATGTTGAGAAAAAAAAACTGAAAAAATCCCGATATGGCTTTTATAATTAGATGAAAGCGTTGGAAGAATGACATGCTTTTGAAATTTTTGGAGAAACAGGAGTTCGAAAGACGGAAAATTGTTAATTTCACGGTTTATCTTTACAAAAAGATATGTGCGAAATGGCATTCTATGGCATTCTATCAAACTGGAGAAGAAATGACAAATTTATTTACTGTTTTTGGAAATAGCCAACTAAGCGGAATTAGGTTGATATTTCTAACACCGAAGGAACCTTTCAATATGTTTCTGTAATTGGTATTGAAGTAGGATCTTTAATAAGAAACTATTTTAAATCCATTTCTTTCTAAATTTAAATTGAAAACAATATATGAAACAATTGCATTAACAACTTTATTTAGTTTGTCCCTGTAATAATTCGAAGAAAAAATGATGCGGCTTTTTTTTGGTAGATGAAAGTATTGCAAGAATTATATACTTAAGAATACGTTCGCAAAACTAAGCGTGAAAATCAGAAATTATTAACTGCATGCTTTGTTTCCATAAAAAGATGTCTGCACAATGGCTTTCTAATCTTTCAAACTGTGAAGAAATGATAGATTTATTTTCAATTTTTCCCAAATCGTCTTCTGTTCGCAGATATTTTGATATTTCTACAATGAAAAGATGCTTTCAATATGTTTTCGTGATAGATCTGCTGCCTGTAACGTCTTAAGGCAGAAATTAGTTTGAAACCGTTTTTTTCCGAATGTAAAGTTAAAATAATCTTCAAAACTAATCTCCTTAAGAGCTTCATTCTCCTTGGCCATTCAAAAATCATAACTTTCACCCTTTGTGCAGTTCTCCAATTAACACTTAACGAAAGGGATGATGATGATGTGCCAATACCCCATGCGTTCTCTACAGCAATTAAAACCCTTTATGGCCTCTAATTATCTAAATCATGAACATTTTCAAATGAGTAAAATTCCAGATTTGTTTTTTTTTTTGGCAAAAGTGCTTGAAACCACTGCAAGGAGACTTCACAGACAACAATCCTGCAGCGATTGAAGTGATTTAAATACGTAATAATGCGAATGTGTTTATTGTTTCTAAATATTTTGCCAAGAAATACCCAACTGAGGCTCAAGCAATACAAAAAATGGGACTGCCGCCATCATAATCTGCGAAAAGAGGACAAAAGGAAAAATATATATGATCTGTCTCTGTTGGTGCAAATTCGTTAATCACATTAAAGGTTGTAAACCCGCTAATTAAAGCAAAATGTAGTATTTTTCCAAAGCAGAGCGGGAAATTTTGTGCAGCCAATATGCAGGCCTAGGATTAGTAACGCTAATCGCTTTCCATTTGCGAACGGTCAAAAAGGATCAATTATCTGAGTACCTGCGAAGGATTAGCTGAGGAAAGTGTATTACTCTGTATAAGAATAACTGACATTTGCACTCATTTGCATTTTGCTTGGGTGACATCTTGTGAGCAGGTAGAGAGAGAAGGGATTGCACATGGAAGCAACAATCAGGATACATAACTACAAAATTTAGGGTATAAATGTGTAGGTTGAAGTGGCTGAGCACATTAAACGCATTTCAAACGTGGCAACGAACACATCAATTGATAAGTATAAAGACTGAAACGTTTAAAGAAAAAAAAAAACAAAAAAAAACAAAAATTAAAGACATTCAACTAAAAAGTGTAAAAACCTCAAAGTTTACAAAAGAAACAAAAAAAAAAAAACGCCGCTATAAAATTTATTTCAATTTTAGAAAAAATAAGATCAAAGTGTCATAAGAATTCATAAAAATTGATTCTTCCAACAATATTGAGTCAAGAGCAAATCCTTCCCGTGATAAAATGAGTTTAACCGCTTACAACTTTCAATTTTATTCGTACAAAATGCCAACCCCTCGGCCAGGAGCCACTATAACCTGCAGTGATAGCATGGATGTCGATGACATTGACTTGACAATGCCGCCACCCAAACCGCCCAGAGCTTCGGCAGTGCACAATTTAATACGCGACAGTGACAACAGCTCCAGGACCCCCAATATTGCTTTCAACCATCACCAGATGTCCTGTGTAACTTCGACACCAAAAAGATCCCAGTTTGGGGAAGCAATGGAAACAATGGCATCAACGACAGGTGTAAATGATTTCGCTAACGGTAATGAAACCCCAAAATCAATTTACCCAAGTGGTGTTATGGCGAATGTGCCTCCTGCTACTGCTGCCAACACCGAAATTGTAGATATGCAATTAAGGCCAAAATTACACATCACTCCGAAGAGTTGGTCCTGTGAATTAAGAGAAAGAGCATTGGCTATGTCAAAACGCAGCTCAGGTTACTTTGCAGAGAATGACAGAAGTCATATGGTACTCGATGAATCTCCTCCGCTTAATTCGAAATCACAAGTTATGGCAGAACCCAAAAGTTGGTCCTGTCAAATCAGAGATAAAGCTTTGGATATGTTATTGCGCAAAGCCAAAGCAATTGAAGACGCTCAAATGCAACAGCAAAATGCCAACATATTTCAAACTCCGCCACAAAAGCTACAAGAGAAAAGAGTTTTAATTAATGCGGAAGCATATGGGAGAATTCAACAGAAATCTCTGGACTTTGACCAACAACAACAACAGCAGCAGCAGCAACAACAACCACCCAACAATGAGAACCTCGAAGCCTTCATGTTTGCAATGCCCATCACCAATAATGCTTATAACTCCAAGGCAACGATGAATCAGGCAGCCTGCTTAAATACCACATTCACTGTCTCCCCTGATACTACTACGGAAAAGGATGATTCCACAAACACCGTTAAAGATCGCATACGCTTCTTCAATACGCTTACAATGAATTCGAGTAATGTATTCATAAATCTTTTGAAAAATTCGAAAACCCAAAACCGAGCAACTGTTCAAAGCTCCTTATCGGCTACAAATACACCATTTCCAACACCCTTGAAACCTAAGCGTTGGCCTGCCCAGACCGATTTGCGCCTCGAGCAGCCATCCGCCTTAAGTAGCGTCAATCTATTAAAATCACATGATAATGTTGCAACATCAGCACCAGCATTAACAACATCACTATCGCCATCGTCAAAGCCATCGCCATCAATATTATCACCCCTAACTGCTTTCAAATCCCAAAACTCCTCTACAACACCAATGTTAAATTACTTTGCTTCTGGCGCCTCTTCGTCCTCGTCCACCTATTTGGGGATACAGCGTAAGAATTCATTGCGACGCAAACCATCCATTGAAAAATCAAGACGCCCCATTTTACGCCAAAACTCGAATGCTGGCAGCAGCAACGGCGGTGCAGGCGGTTTCTCGTCGAGTGGTACTAAACCGCAAATGCACACCGTTATGAAAGATTTAACCTTGGTAATGCCCGTTAAATTACGTGTAGCCGAATATGAGCGTCGCATTATGATGCAGTCTTAAAATACGCGTAAAATGTATCGGAGGTATGCATCCGTCCATCGCCTTCATCTCGCCTCCAGCCACCCTCTGCTCTTAGTTTAAGAGTATAGAGATTTACCAACACTGTTGTGGCATACGCAGCATAGCCCAAAGGTGGCTGCGATGACAGCCCATCCAAACCCGAATAAAGAGGCTATGAATAGACGTAACAACCAGCAAGCAAGCAAACAGTTTGTTGCAGTTTTGGCATAAAATATGATTTTTTTTTTGAAACTTTTTTTCACCATTGTGTTAGAGTATTTTTTAAGTAGTATTTAGTGTTTACATAAGATTTATGAGAACATTTTGTTAACTTTAGCATACGAAACTTAGTACTTAAAACTTAAAGTAAAGCTTTTAGTAAATAAAAAAAGTCCAAAAAATATTCGTATGTTTTGTTTGAAGGGGAATAAACGTCAAGTGGTGGTGTTACTTGGTTCCTGCGGCCAGTATTGAATGGAATATTGAATGGGGAACTGGTTTGGTTAATATTCATTCTGTTTAAAAGATTTGATACTTTGCACAGTTGCTTTCCTAAACCTGACAACCAACATTCCAAAAACTTAGATTTGGAATTTATAATTTATATATACTAGTATATAATTTATAATTTAATTTCTTTGCAAATCAAGGGAAAACTAATTGATGATATTTTTTAAAGTATGACAATGTAAAATATGCCATCAGGTCAAAAGGCATCAATTTATACTTCTGATATGGTTAGAGGTTAAGACACAATACGATACACTAATATAACGGCCGATGTAGTGTCAGGAACATTTTGTTACTTTTGAAAAATTTATTTATGATTTAAACATATTAAATAACATATTTTCCTATAAAAATTATCTGTCTTTTATTATCTAATTGTCAAAACATAATAATGAAGCCGCTATATATCCCCAAATGTTGCTAATTTGTAAAGACCTGACAATATTTCCGTTAACGACGCTTTTTGAAATTTGGATTGTAGATATCTTTCGAAATTTTACTTTTTTGTAATGTTATTAATTCCAACACAATACTCAACCATTTGGGGGTAAAACGAGTGCCTCAAATAAACTGTTAGAGCATGTCTTTACGATCCCAAAATGCAAATTGAGAACTTTTGCATTGACTAAATATTGCAGCATTAAAATGAAAGAGCGGCTATTACTCTGTTAGGAGAAGGAAACAACTCACAACAAACTAATTCATATTAATCTAAAATCAAATAAGGGACGTTCGATTTTAGAAGTGAAATCTGTAGTTGATGGATATTTGAAGGAGTTTAACAGTTCTTGCTATTAACAGGGAATAGAAGCTATTGAATATCGCTGAAAAAGTGTGTCGAACTAACAGGAGATTAGGTTGATTGAATTGAATTAAAGAAAGTTGTTCTTAACTTTTTTGTGTCTTCTTTGTGAGGTCGGCTAGTCTTGTGCCCGCTCTCGTACTTTCTCGTCAAGCCACTCTAGTACACATCCTTTCGTCACAACTCACGTGAATTATTGCACCCGTCACCAGCCAGAAATATTGTTCTGAAGCCTTTAGTACACATATTCCTGACCGTCGTAAAAAGCATATTCATAGACAGGTTGAGTTCGAAATTAGGCAAAAAATCGGTCAAATGGGAAAAATTTACCTATACATGGACTGAACCCATGGTTATTGAAAAATGCTAAAAAAAAGAACGAACTTTCACTAACGAAAGGCGGGTAATGTCGATATATTCTGCATGGGAAGTGGAGAACACTCTTCGCTATAATTTAGGAGTGGTAAGCTCTACTAAGCTAAACTTAAGACAGTTTTAGTATACTGTAGATGGTAATATGAATTATGATTTGGGGATAATTGGAGAATCTAAAGTGAGATTTTTATGGTATCATTTTTTTCACAAACTTTGGACAAGGTAACGTACATAACTGAAGCTGGACGAAAATTAAATAGTGAGCATCAAGATTAAAAGGATTAAGATTTAATATTCAGTGATTCTATTGCTCTTGAATGTAGACTATGTATAAACTTGCTCTTGAGTGTAAACAATAAACTTGTTAGTTCGTACAAAATTTGGTCATAATCAGATCATTCAATGAGGCGTTATAGTGTGTTCTATTTGCAAGATGGCATAGGCCAATTCCATCCAAATTTTTCAACGTTAATTTGATCAGTGTCAGATCATATAATAGACATTTAAAGTATGATCATATTTCGAAGCCAATAGACCTGTTTGGGAGGAACTAGAAGACATTGTCCGATCCTGTCAAAATTCCGTTTTCAATTGCTATCTATAAACATTAATTCATGCAACTTTTGGCCAGTATCCAACCACCAATAGAGTGTGATAGCGTGATTGAATTTCGTGGTATTTTCTTCCATTTGCATTGGAGGCAGTAGAAGAATTAGTCGGTTTTTTTGCTAACATGCAGCTCAGCTATGTAACACATTTTATTTACTTTCGAACATTCATTCTGCTTTACTTCAATTGTTGTTTGGTGGTGGAGCTACGCAGAACACATTTTAAGGTTGTTTATAGGTCAGTTAATTTTATCGGAATATTTCTTTGGGAGTTTTAACTGTTTGTAGTTTGCGATGAGTTTGAGTTTGCGATGATCAATTTCAATAATGTGCAATAAATATCGACAACATTTTTTGTCTTTTAGTTCAGCATTTAGAGGATCTTTAGAGAAGAAGAATGTTGACGATCTTATCTCCGATCGATCATTTTTGTTATTCAATGATACCATTTTTTTTTTTAGCCTTAATTTTAGTTCGCAAGTGGTAGCTCATGGAATAAAAGAATATTAATTTTTATTTTAATTAATTGTTTTTTTATTTCGAAACTAGTTCAGTTATTTCTAGACTTGAGCTTGCTAAATATTCAGGGCCAACTGAACTCATATTGGCAAGGAGTAACTCATAATACTCTAATTACAAAAATGGTAATTCCATTAATTTCTCCTATTGCAAAATTTGTGTGAATTTGAATTGAAATAGTCACATATAAGAAATGTTATACATATATTGCCGAAAATTGTAATATCAAATATATTAAGATCTCATAAAACGAGTGCATGTTTCTTTTAACACTTAACAAAAACTAGTATTTAAATGCAAAAAAGTCATTAGTAAATGTGCCATTTAAATCGTAAAATTTGTGTGAATTTCAATTGAAATAGTCACCCATAGGAAATGTTATACAGGGTGTCCGTCGGGAAGGTACACTATTCAGTTTTGCTGCCATTTTGGTAAACATTAGTCTTGACAGTTCATATTTGGCAGTCGTGAAGTAGAGACGTGGCAAATTTATTATGGAAAAATAATCGATACAGCGACGTGTTTTAATCCTTAAAACATTTTATCAAAATCAATCATCGATTACTGTGACAATGAGAAAGTTACGTGACATTTTTGGGAGAAACAACGTGCCAGCAATATGCACTATTTATCGTGTGAAGTGAATGATTTCGAAGAAAGAAGGTCTGTAGCTGAAGAGGCCAAGTATGGACCATAACGTACTACAAGATCGGCTGAAAATATTACTGCTGCTCAAGAAAGTGTTCAAAACAATTCATCAACCTCAATTCGACGCCGTGCTCAGGAGCTTGGACTTCAAAGAACAATTTTGGCCACAATTTTGTACAAGGATTAGCATTTGTTTCCATTTAAGATTCAGCTAACACAAAGGCTTCTTCTACAAGACCATTTACGCCGCCATACATATGCCAATAGGAAGTTACAGCTCGCCCATGACAACCCCGATTTTCATGAAAAAATTATAACGAGTGACGAGGCACATTTTCATTGTGAATAAACAGAACAGTCGCTTTTGGGCAATGGAAAACCCTCAAATTATTCATCAGTCACCTTTGCATCCATTAAAAGTGACAGTCTGGTGTGCAATTTGGTCAGAAGGAATCATTGGACCTTACTTCTTTGAAACTGAAAACGGCACAACGGTAACTGTCAATGGAGAGCGATATCGTGATATGATTGAAAACTTTTTAACGCCACAACTGCATACATTGGGCTTGATTAACATGTGGTATCAACAAGACGGTTCCACACCGCATACAGCTAGGATTACAATGGAATTACTGCAAGACCTCTTTCCACAACAAATTATTTCAAGAAATGGTGATGTAGATTGGCCTCCATTTAACTGCTCCGGACTTTTTTTTTGTGGGGATATCTGAAAAGCAAGATTTATGCAAACAAACCAGAAATGCTTGAGCCATTCAAACAAAATATTCGTGAAGAAATTAATGAAATACCGCATGAAATGTATAAGAATGTAATGAAAAATGTGCTCAAAAGGGTTCGCATTTGTGAGGCTAACAGAGGCGGACATTTATCTGATGTTGTATTCCATACATAATTGCCGACATTAAATAAAACATTTGTCAATATAAGATCCATTCTTTTTCATTTAATCAAAAATTATAAGCAAACAAAGTAGTATACCTTCCCGATGGACACCCTGTATATTGGCAAAAGTTGTAAGATCAAATATATTAAGATCTCATAAAACGGAGGTGTCCAGTTTAACGCCCTATCTATAGGGAGTGCATGTTACATTTTTATTTACGCACTTAACAAAAACTAGTATTTAATTTAATTTAATTTTGGTCTCTGTTTCTTTGTTATTATATGTTTACCACAGAGAATTTTTTGTATAGATTCAGATGTAATCTACACATGTTTTTTTTTCTTTGTATTCTCATTTTGCTTTTTCTGACCACCGAAATTGAAGTATTTCGTAAGACCAGTAGTTATTAAATAAAAGTATTGCACAATCAAAAACAAATACGAGTCTACTGTCTATACAAATTTAAAACATGCCATTCATTCCATAGATTTTGTCAGATCTGAAGCAGAAAATTGTATTGGCTTTTTGTAGTTTCGAGTTAACAAAAGCGGAAATCAATTCATTCGTGAATATACAATATTATCTGCATCACTATGATTTTACAACTGCATATTTCCTTCCACAGAAAATTCATTCGTTTTAACTTTGACTATTTCATTTTTATGTTTCCAGATCCCAACAATCGCGTGGCGCCACCCGGTTTACCATCACATGCTCTATCAGGTGGATATGTCATAACGCCACAACGTTTGGCAGAAATTCGCTCATATTTCATGTACTGGTTTTTCGATCAGGACATGTATGGCGGTCGTGGTGATTACCAATTTGACATTCACGCATCCACAACGCAGCTTCATAAAAATTTAAATTTCCAGTTACCGTTCTTTGGTTTCCGTTTCAATTACACACGAGTAAGTTGCACCATATGCAACAGTTTGGTTACAATGCAACCCTCAATTAAACAATTTTTCTGGTATGTTAAAGGTTTCCCTTAATGGTTATTTGGAATTCTCGGATCCCCCTGAGTACTTTACATATCCTTTGGTGTTCCCTGTCAAGGACTGGCCTAAGAAAAATGATCCTTCATTCATTGGTATCTTCTTTTCGAAATGTCGTGTCGGCCGCATTTATCCCACCGACGTTGATCAACGTACTCCCGGTGTTTATTTCCGGTAAGTGGCAGGTGTAAGATTATAGTTGGCGTTGGTAAATAATTGTACACTATGTATGTAAATAATAACTACGCAGTTTAACAGTTTATTACATTTGTTTTATGATTCATAGCTATATTTGTGATGAGTTATCAATGTGGCGATTCTTAAAGTAAATATAAAATATGACTGTGAATGTGATAGGCAGGGGCTAATTTGGTGGGCATTGAGTCATGTATGAATTCCCAGTTAAATGCTAGTGTGCTATAAAAATTTCGCCATACGATGATACTCTCAAGTTCAGCGTTATAGCAGGGCTATATGAAAACCAACCTGTTGCGATGTGAACCCCAGGATTCTTCAAGTGTACTGCAAGTTTAGGTTTACATTTAGTTGGTTGAACAAAAACAAATTTGTTAGGAATTTTTGTGAAAATTATTGTGATAAAAATATCAACTGCTATAAAATGATAAGATATTGTCAATGCTATGCGGGTTTTATGGATAGAAATGAAGAATGGAAAGATAAACCATTGGTGTTGGTTCGTATCGCAGATTTTGTAATTTGTTAATTTTATTATTTCTATTTGCAAAAAAATTTGTTGGATAAAATTGGCCACGATTTCTGGTGTCAATCAGTATCCTGTGTTTTTTTTAGAAAATTTCCACTTATATAGCGGATCACTTAAAAATTATCTGTTATTTAGGTAAAATTTTTTTTTAAAATGACTGAATAAATGGCCCGTACAATCGAAAAATGCATACTTGTAAAACTAAGACGTTGATAACATGATTATCGAAAGGTACTGCAAAATAATATTTTCCCCCAGAAAAATTAATCACTTGAAAGTCGAAATGTAGGGTGACTTTTTAATCGAAGTTTTTTTTTTTTAAATCGAATAAAACACTCAAATTTGCATCATATATTAAATTTTTTTTATTGGAATTGATAAATTGGTCTTTACCATTTAATTTTTAAAGATAATTTCATGTAAATGTTGTCCGCGGCTCTGTCTCAAAATATCCATTCGGAAGGTCCCATTTTTCGTAATTTTTTCGAGCATTTCGTCCTGTGTTCCACGAATAACGCGTATTATGTTATCCTGTAAGGATTCAATAGTGTTCGGCTTGTCCACATAGACTAACGACTTGAAATAACCCCACAAGAAATAATCAAGAGGCGTTAAATCACAAGATCCTGGGGTCCAAATCGAGAGATAAGCTGTTCACCAAATTCATCCCCCAACATATTCATTGTTCCACGAGCAGTGTGGCATGTTGCACCGTTCTGATGAAACCACATGTCCACCAAGTTCAACTCAGCCAATTGGGGGGAAAAAATCGCATATCATGGCTCGATATCGTTCGCCGTTGACGGTGACGTCTTTGAAGAAAAATGGACCGATGATGCCACCAGTCCGTAAACCACACCAGACTGTCATTTTTTCGGGAAGCATTGGTAATTCATGTATGTCATGTGACTGTTCATCACTCCAGGTGCGACAGTTTTGCTTATGTACGTATCCCTTCAGCAAGAAATGAGCCTCATCGCTGAACACAATTTTTCGATAAAACAGCGGATTTTCATTGAGTTTTTGTAAGGCCCATTCATCAAAAATTAGACGTTGTGGTAGGTTCTTCGCCATTCCATGATGAAATGGCAGAGTATACTGTACACTTTTCACTCTGACAGATGACGTTTGGACGCCATTACCAACCATTGTTGCCAACCTGAAAAACTTAAACCTTAAAAAAATCACCCTATATTTCTAGTGAGCAGAGGGCATTTTTATAGCAAAGTGTGAGTATGTCGTTTGCGATATTAACCCTGCAGGAAATGCTAGTAGTGAATCTGTACTGATTCACTATTGACTTTGCCACCAGTATTACTGACCAGTTATATCCCATGCAATGCTCTCTACTGTTGACATTTAACATGTGCTTGTCACTGAGAATGCTTTACTGACCGCGGTACTATAGACTAGGTGGTTCCTCTGCGGCCACTTGGAGACATTGGAACCAGAGATTCAGTAGTTTATTTTAGCAATTCTAGGCTACACTTTTGGAATTTTTTTTTTAGATGTCCACACTACAAAATATTGTAAAGATAAATTCAATAGAATAAATTCAAACAGATGCATTTATTTTGATAAAGTTGTACATTTTATTAAAATTTACTCCTGTAATATTGCTAGCAGCTTCTCCAAACATTTTCTGGTAGGTGCTGTCCAATATACCATTTCTTTTTAATTTTTACAATAAATTCAATTTAGAAGGGATACAAAAATCGTCACAATAGTCTTTAAAATCATCAGCAGGCTCCTCTGAATCAGTCAAGTTGGCACTTTCATTATAAACTTTGTCTTTCTCACTAACTCTGTTTTTGTATAAATTTGCTTGTTTTTTTTTAGACAAATCTTTTGTAATTTCTTTTGCTCATGCTATATATTTTTAAAAGTACACATTAAATTTCTTTTTATATTTACTTTTATTTATTTTTTTATAAAACACTTTAATTTTGCGTGTGGCCACGTCTAATGTCAACTAAACAAAATGAACAGTATAAAATAAGAAGAAGCACAACTTTACAGCTGTAAAAAAATTTGCCAACTCATCAAAGTATGAACTGTACAGTACAAAATAAGAAGAAGCACAACTTTACAGCTGTACAAAAATTTGCCAACTCATCAAAGTATGAGCTGTACCCGCTGCATTGACAATCCCGTCAAAGTTGTCGACAAAAGTTGTGATTTGTAGACACTTGACCCGAGCCTTCCTACAGGGAAGTTGTTGAGTCTGTGTATTACGGCTTTATATGCAAATATTTGTATTCGAATACCTTTGAATATACGATACAATTCAAATAAACAAACGGATAGTACAGCATAAAAACAAATGGAACCTAAGTGTACATATTTTGGAACGGGAACGATTCAACAGTTTATTCAGCAGAATTTTTGCCATGAGTTGAGCAATTTTAACGGTTTGCTGAACTTTTTTGCTCAACGAATTTATGAATGATAATAAAATTTTATGAAAGTTTATGTTGCTTCGATCCAAGACTTCTCCATACCTCTGAACTACTAATTCGGATAATGAAGCAGGTTTTTAGTCACCCCTAATAGCGGTCTTGGTTCGATTCACTGATTCAAGCTAGGACAGATATCTAATTAAAGCTCAATTTGTGTAGGCTCTATAGATATATGATAACATTACTGAGAAACAAATTAAGAGTAACCAGAGTGCTTCGTAATTAAACTAATACATAGTTTTCCCAGAATTCGAATTCTGTTCCTAAATTTTTCCAGCACTAAACATAAAATATCTATACCTCTATCTGCTGTTTCATGTAGCTTCAGTGGACCTTCTAAACTTCAGTCATTTTTGCAAGTCAAATTTATGTAAGCTTTGCGAAATTTAAAATATATTTTTTCTTCTGAAACTTACTTTATATCGCTTTACGTCGCTTGATTTCGCGCTTTATATCAGAAAATTTGTCTTTATTGTTCAATATTATCTCCTTTTAGCTCCATATCCTTTTTCCAGTGATATTAAATAGCTTCTTTATCCAACTTATAATAAAAAAATCTGGCAAACTCCTTAAAATAGCCATCAATAGCAGACTCCACCTCTTCATTATTGAAAAATTTTTTATCATCGAGCCATTATCCCAAGTTTGGAAATAGAAATGAGTCCGACAGAGCTAAATCTACCAAATAAGTTGTGTGATGAAGCAATTCGAATTTTAATTCATTAATTTTGGCCATTGCAATAGTGGATGTGTGAACTGGAACATCGTCTTGATGAAACAACACTTTCTTTGTTGCCAAATGCATCCTTTTTCCCATAATTTCATCATTTGCATATCATTATTATGCAATAAATTAGAATAACTTATGCCGTTAATGATTTGTTCCGTTTTAAAGACAATAAAAATAATCCCATGCGCATCCCAAAAAAGAGATGCCATGACCTTGCCCGCGGATGGAACTGTCTTATACGATTTGTACAATTGCTAAATTCTGGTAAATAGTAGAATGTCTGGGTATGTATGGTCTGGCAAGGATGTCTTTGTTTTCTTTGGACTCGTTTCTACCATTCCAGTTCATTGCTTTGACTGTTCCCTTGTCTCAGGTGTGAAGTAGTGGACCCATGTCTCATCCATGGTTATAGATCGATGCAAAAATTCGGCTTTATTGTGAAACATCGCCACACAATCTACTGAAACATCTTCACGACGCTGTTGAAAGCAAGCGCGGCACTTATCTTGCGCACAGCTTTCTCTTCTTTAAATCTTCGAACAATAGACGATGTATCGTATAGCACTTTCTGAAATGCCTATCATTTCAGCTAGCTCACATACCTTCAGCTGACGATCATTTAACACCATTTTATGGATTTTCTTAACTGTGCCTAGCGTAGACATCTACAGTGTTTGTCTTGGCAGCTCGTACGGCCTCGTTTAAATTCTGCTACCCAGTATTTTATAATCGTAAGCGAAGCAGGAAACTTCCCCAGAGTAGAATTTAGCTCGGTTTTAATATTTGTTGGACTGAGACCGTCCAAATGCAAAAATATTGAATTACATAACGGTGACAATTTTTTTCCATGTTTACAAATTCACTGAGACCGTTTACTTTCAGCGGTTCAAATAAAAATATTAAACAACATGGTGCCTTGAAACTTAAAACATATGTTTTATAAGGTTGCCACTTTTAATCAAAATATGGTTTTTAAATTACTGGCACCATCTATACATCAGGTCGGTTAGTTTCGTATTCCACATATACCTATATATAGTTCTATATTATAATGAACTATATTGCATCAAATTAAATTATACTGAACTACATTGAATCAAATTGAATTATATTGAATGATAATGAATTGTATCAAATAATTTGTAAATATTTGGCAAGAATTGTAAAAATTAACTATTTATTTGATAGTGGAAAGACTACTTCACACAACCTTTTAATTGTAGAAACCTCTATTTTGTTACGTCCACCTCAAACTCCTTCAGATTCAGATTTATAGTTTTACACCTATTTAATTTCCATTTGTATGATAATTGCATAAATAATTCTCTGAAGAAATGCAAAATAGTAATAAATAATTCGTTTAAAAGAATTTCTATTTTATTATTAAATTTGTGTGATTTTTGCTAAATGTTTGCATTTTATGCTCACTTTGAAAATTTCAATGTTTGCTAAATAACATCGACAATTGTGCATTTATAATAATTTATTTATTTAATGTCCAGCTTAAATGACAAGAGACAATATAAGTATATAATATTTTCAGTGGATATAAATTGTGCATTGGACACTGAATAAACCAACAAACCTATTGATTTTATGAATAAAAAAAAAAAAAAACAAAGCGATCCTAAAGGACATCTGAAAAACAATCAACCGGTGTGCAGCCAGTAATTTACGCATAAACACTCACAAGCGGCAGCTCTGAATACCAACCAGATACTAGGCTATCCAATAATAACAATAAAAGCATAAATATGTATGTGTGTATTTACATCTAGTACAATGTAAATTTAGGATTTAAACAAATGTTATACCCCATTGCATGAGTGTTACGGGTATTGGTGTAATAGATGTCCCAGTGCTCTCTCGAGGATGTGTGCGTGCAAATGTGTACATAAAAAATTCCAACATTGTTTACTGCTTCACACTTTTATTTGTACAGGAAACATCCCGTTTGCGAAGAATACAAAGTGAACACCAAAACAAAAACTTTATTGTGTTGTTACGATTTTGCGAAATGATAAAAATGCAATAATAATATTGAATTACGATTATCTTCCAAACAATATATTTATGCACAAACAAACACAGTTTTTGCCATCATATTCATGTGTACATACATATGTAGGTTTATGTAGGAGTACGAGTATTTGTATGATGTACGATATGTGTGCACAAGTGTATAACCGACAATACAATGAATACAGTACGCGTTTTTACTGCAATGGAAATATATAGAGGGTGCCCTCGAAAAAAGGATATGGTTTAGGGTTCGATGTTTAAAAACTTTTTCAAGCAGTATGATTTGTACAGTAGCTAAATTATGGTAAATAGTGGAGCGACTGAATATGGTTTCATAGTCGTTGACCCTCATATGATTGTATTACAGGCCCCCACAGTTTCCACAATTCATTTATGTCAGTCAGTACTACGGTGATCAAAAATTAAAAGCAATGTAAATAACGCAATTATATCGTATCATAGAAATGTATTCTTTTCTAAACAGATAGCACCAATTGGCTTTGACCAACGCATTAAATGATTTTGGTAATTTTTACATTGTGGCATTTTGTTGGGCGGCAATTTTGTTTATGAATTTTTGTTTAGAAAGAAACGTTAACAAGTTGTATAAACAATTCAAATACGTCCGAGAACGAGTTGAAAACGAAGAGCGACCCGGACTGCCATGACGTTATACCGATCCACGATCGATTAATAATTAGAATGGCGTCAAATGATGCTGGCGCTTAATGCTGATTAGCAGATTGAATTTTAAAACATTGTTTAGACCCCAGGCGCTTCAAATCTCATTTGGCGCTTTAAATCTCAACTTGTTCTAGAACGAGCAGTGCGTTAAAATCTGTGAAGAGTTGTTTTCCTGCTGCCAGTATGTTATAAAACGTATTGTTACCGGTGAAGAGACTTGGGTCTATGCTTACGATCAAGAAGCCACCTGACGCGCCAAAGCTAAACCAATATCGAAATGCTCGCGCCAAAGTCGTTAAAAAATTAATGTTCTGCCGAGATATTCGATTACTGTTCGATTATTCTGACATTGAACATTATAAATTTATTCCACTTTTCCAAAATGTCACCAATATATATTATTTGAGTTTTATGTATTCTTAGCATAAGGATATTCGCTAACAGATGCCGGATTTATGGCCAGACAGCTCTTGGTTTATGTACCACACCAGTTTTTTCGTGAATTTTTTTACCATAATTTCAACAAATAAGACTCGCTCCTCTACCACTGCATTCGTCTGATTGACCACCGCGAGACTTCTGACTATTTCTTAAACTCCGCTTTAGGGACAGCGTTTTGGGTATAGCAGCAAAAATTTTGTTTATGGTTTAATATGTAGCTGTTACGCAGGCAAAAACTACGTGGCATAAACCTTAGGATGTGCAACTTTTAGTTTAAAAGTCATGGTTTTTGTTTTCTTAGACATTTCCAAACACCAAATTGAATATGACTTTGAGAGAATATTGAAAAGTTAATCTAATTTGAATTCACGACAAAAATTTGAGTAAAATTCAACTGTTGTAATTGTCTCAAATATGAAACTGGCCAATATTGAGTTTTTCGTAAAACATATTCGACGATGGGGGAAAAAATTTTGTGAAATCGGATACAACTGCCTTTGAGTAGAGATGTATATGCTTTAAATAAGGAATACCAGAAACTAATATCTCAATAGTTTCAGAATGGGACAGTTGCTCAAATTGCCAATACAAATCGTATCCGTATTCGTTTAATATGGAATTGGTTTACAAGTCTATTATGAAAACAAGACGTCAAAACCGATTTATACAGCATCAGTTTATGTGCACCATCAATGTTTTCCACTCCTCCGTATCAGCATAACTGATTCAAATTATTTAATCCAATGTCATCCACTGAATTACCACCCGATCATGATGCCATTGAAGTACTTTATTAGAACTATATAAACCATCTTAAAGCTACTTGTCCTTGATTGAATTATTTTGTCGTCCTTGTATGCATTTTTGGGAAAAACCAAAATTAAAATTCCCCATTTTTTTAAATTAGTCATTCTGGCTAACTTCCGATTTAGCACCATTGGAGTTATTAAGTTTTTTACAAATTGTCATCGTTTCATAATCGGTTCAAAGTGTAGAAAGTCTTAATTTTGTGAAAATTGATGAGAACGTTACGATTTTATATACATTTTCTTGGAAGATATCAAATAAAGCGGCCTTTGAGCTAAATGCATCATTTCGAAAAAGTATCCAATTTTTTCTAAATTTTACTCGTAGTAGTTATAGAGCAAATTTCAAATATTAAATCCCGCCAGCTTTAAATTTCCAACAGTGTTTTTATGCATTTGACTTTTCTAATGCAAGGATTATCTCTTTAGTTTATAATAGTTTGGTTTATTGTTGTTTTAAATACCCGCTTAATCGAGTCGAAATTCGACTATAAATGTCACGCAAGAAACAATTTCAAAATTTTCAGTGTACTGCGCCTGCTCTCCAATTTGTTGTATTGTTTAATTAGATCTCAAAAGCCTGTTCCTCACAGTTTGAGGATCAGTCCTCTTCTGATACACCTATCGAGTTTAATATAGAAAAACTTTCCTGTGCGGAACATTCACACCACTTTACACAACATGACCCTACTGAAGCAAGGAATGTATTCTTTTTTTATATATTTGACCACGTTTACTTCAGTGTACAGCTTATATACCTCACGAAACTTACGTCGCTGACTCCATAGGAACTACATAAAGAATGGCAGATGATGGCCATAAGATATAGCCTACGATGTAGTCTAGTTAGCTGTAAGTGTTTCTGCTACTTATGCGGCAAATAAACAATTTTATGGCACCCCCTGAAACAACGGTTTGTCCATTTAGTGGTTTTAAAACCGCCGGTCTGGCAAGGCTGTCAGCAGTTACATACCTGTCATTTGAAATCTTATTTATTTAGTGAAAGGTTTGCCATTTACGAATATGGATCGTTTAATAATCAAAAAACGCATAAAAATAGTTAAAACTTACTACAAAAGTGGCGATTCAAGAAATTGGCAAAATTTTAAAGAAATTTAAAGTGGCTGTAAGTGTTACAGATGTGGTCAGGCCTGTGCATCATTGCAATGTACGCACTACGAAAAATATCGCTTATGTGGTTGAAAGTGTGGCGGATAATCCGAATTTGTCGATTCCATAGTGATCTCAACAATTGGCCCTATCTTACTGCAGCTTCGTTCATATAGAGTCCAACTCACGCAACAATTATAGCCGGCTGATCATTCACAACATCGTAGATATGCTGATTGGGTGCTACAGCAACAGGCTTTCAATGCTAATTCTTCGAACAAAACTTTCTCGTTTCTCATACGGTGGTTACGTTAACGAGCAAAATTGCGGCATATGGGGCTCGAAGAACCCAGATGTGATTGTGGAAAAGCTATTGTATTCGGAAAAACTAGCTGCTTGGTGTGTATTATGGTCTAGAAGTGTCATTGGCCAGTTTTTTCGAAAATGACGCTGGAGGAATTGATATCCTTAATTCAGGGCGCTATGGCCGTATGATGATCGACTTTTTTGACCTGCAATTGAAGACTATGAATAGCACAATATGTGATTTCAACAAGACGGTGTCGTGATGCACACAGCACGACCGATATTGTCTTTATTGCATGAGAAGATTCCAGGCAGCGTAATTTTTGGCCACCAAGACCATACAGTTTGATGCCGTTAAACTTTTATGTAGGGCTACGTGAAAGACCGCATGATAATCCGATAATCCTCAAATGTTGGAGCGTTTGAAAACCAACATTCGTTAACTTATCGCCGAGATATCGCCCGATATGTGTGAAAAAGTGGTTGAAAACTACCTCAAAAGAATTCACTGCTGCAACCAATTAAGAGGCGGTCATTTAAATCACATTGTATTTCGTACATAACGGCAAGATCCAAGCATTATAATGAAATATATACTTCATCGAAATTATAGTTTTATATGTGTTTTATTTTACTTTTACTTTTGTTTTACCGAAAAATCGGTAACTCGTTAATTTAATTCGATTTTATTCGGGGTTTCTCTTAACCAATTATCGAAAAGCACATTTTCGAAAAATTGTTTCTTTCCGATTATTTGGAAAATGTCGGGTATTTCTTAGCTCTAGTTTAGGTTTTATTTTCATATATCGTTCTATATATCGTTCTATACATTGTTCATATATTGTTCTAAAAATTCCTACGAAGATTGTTTACAAATCTGCAGTCTCGTCTGTAGTATCGCCTAGATAGATGCTCGAATATTAACACAATTTAAAACCTTATAATTTTTGTCATGGACACTCCTTAACATATGAGTATGAATTGATTTCGAGTACACTGAAAGCAATGCGGGAACATATGCATGCATACTGTATGTCCTTTATAATTTATTCATATTTACGCTTCGTATGTGTGCGGATGTGCCTGTACATGTGCATATTGCACAAGACTGAGTGTGTGTCAGATAGGGGGAAGAGCATAATACGCTACAGATAGCTCTCTGAATAGTCATAGTATGATAACAAGTACCGTGTCGTGGCAGCTACGACAAAAACTGAATATTGATTAACCGGCATTTAAGTTTTGTTCAACTTTAATTTAAGAATTCTTTTGATGTGTCCTTGTTGCTCTTATACTTTTCTGCAGTGACCTTTAGGCAACCTCAACTACTTTCGATTTGCAAAAAGTTTTTTTTTTCCAAAATTTAGTTATTATTTTTAAATTTAATTGAGTTCCCATTCTCGAATATGTCTATATGAATGGGGCACTGTTGCTGCTATTGCTTAATAATCGCTATAAACAATTCACATAAACATATCTACTCCTGTATGATGAATTCTATTGTAAAAAAAAAAAAATTCCGATGTAAGCAAATGTTTCACTGCTGCTGTTGGTTGCTTCACACCCTGCGTCTATTTTTCTGCTTTCCTTGTGAAGGGACTAAAAGCCAAAGCGAATACCACATCCATGACAGACAAACAAAAGGTATTGTTGTTATAATGTGTTGGAGAAGAGGGTTAGAGGAAACAGGATGATAACAGGAATTGTCGCATTGTCTAGTTACGAGCGGAGGGAAGACTGACTACTGCAGTGGTTCATTAAATATTCATGATTTAAAAAATTGAATATAAATGTGTTAATATGACACTTTGGCGCTATTCACCTAAATTGAGCAATAGCTTTGTGTTTGCATTCCACATTGTCATTGCAACGGAAGGGATTATGATGTCTTTTCTTGATACAGCTAAGGATAAACTGATGGTATAGTATACAAAGACTTAAAGCTTCAAAGACTTGAAGGAAATTACTATTAAATTATATACGATATAATATAGTATAGTAATTCTATTGAAACTTTTGAAAACTTAGTACCGAACTGCTCTAAAGAACAACTAAGGATAATGCTTATTAGTTCATTATAATCGATATCAGTAAAGTTCCTAAGAGTCAGAATTGGGATTGTGCATTAATTGTTTGAATACTCTATCCTGTCTTCTACATTTTTAGGTAAATGCGTTTATACGAGGTGTGATCAAAAAATAAAAGTTATTTTCAAATTTCATGGGTTACGAATGTTCGATTTTTGAATTTTTTTCTGTTATGTTGGTATACATATCTGTTATATACTCGTATGTTGACTATATCAGCCATTTTAAATTGTCAGTTTGTTTTTGACAGATAAAAAGGTCAGTCGTGTTTTGGTGAGCTCTTCGATTTTTTACTATTCAAAAAAAAAAAAAAAATGGATCAAAGAAACTGTATTAAGTTTTGTGTAAAAAATGAAATTAAATGTGAAAGTACATTTGAAATGTTGACTGTGGCGTTTGGCAAGTCTACTATGAGCAGAACACAAGTTCAATTGTGGTATAACCGGTTTAAGAAAGGCCGAGAAGATGTCAATGACGATGCTCGTCCTGCTTGCCCAACATTGAAGCAGTGAAGAAAATGATTTTGGATAATCGTCGAATCACTATTAGAGAGGTTATTGATGATGTTGGCATATCGTTCAGCTCATGCCAAGCAATTTTTGTGGATGTTTTAGTCATGAAACGTGCGGCAGCGAAGATTGTTCCAAAATTGCTAAATTTTGAGCAAAAACAACGTCGCATGGACATCGCTCAGGAGCTGCTGAACATCGTCACCGACGATCCAGATTTCCTCAAAAAGGTCATGACTGGTGACGAATCATGTGTGTATGGCTATGATCATCAATCATGCCTAAACCACCGTATTCACCGGACTTGGCCCCCGCAGACTTTTTCCTCTTCCCAAAACTAAAGACATCGATGAAAGGAAAGCGTTTTGCTACGATTGAGGAGATAAAAGATACCAAAAAGCGCGTTTCAGAAGTGTTTCAAGGATTGGAAAAAAACGCTGGCATAAGTGTAATATATCTGAGTGGGATTACTTTGAAGGGGACAAGATAGTTATTGATGAATAAATAAATACTTTTTGAAAAAATTGAAAATAACGGCTATTTTTCGATCACACCTCGTAGATATTTTGTTCAGGCTTAAAGATACTACCACCATAAACTGTAAGTTAATTTTGTAAAAAACTATTCCTATTTTTTTACTCCAATTAATTAATGAAAGAAAAGTTGCAAATAAACAAAGAGTCCAATAATTTAAGTACAGGGTGGCACACGAATCGTGCTACAAACAAAAAAAAAAAAACGGATACCAATGGAGACCGTTATTTAAAGATGTTGAAAGTTTTTTACCCAAAACTGCGACAACGATGCATTTGTTTCTACAGCATTTGGTTCCAGCAACATGGAACAACTGCACACATACCCAGACCGAAATTCCAACGAAAATTCCAAAACAAATTAATATTTAGAAACTCTATTTTCCACTGGCTTTCAAGGTCACTTGACCGGACACGCACCAGACTTTTTTTATGGGGTTATGCCAAGAAAGAGATGTACGAAACCAAGGAATTTGACTGAATTAAATTGATCCCGCAATGAACAATTTTCTGATCAGGTGGGGCATATGCGTTAATGAGCACGAAGGACATTTATGGTCTGTCATCTTCAAAACCAATTGGTTATATAAAATAAAATTGAATTTGCTACACAATAAAAAAAATAATTGAAATACATTGATTAAAAAAAGTTATTATTGTAGCACAATTGACGCGCATCCCTGTACTTAGAAATTCACTGTTTGACACTCACACAATATTTTCAACACGTAATTAAACAAAATACGAAATCTATATCTATATATATAAAAATCAATTGCTGTGCGTTAGTCTCGCTAAAGCTCGAGAACGGTTGGACCGATTTGGCTCATTTTGGTCTTAAATTATTGGTAGAGTATTCCGGAAGGTTTAAAAGGTTTTATTTGAAGTGATAGATGGCGTTGGAGATGAGATTTTTGCAATTATTTTTTTTTTACCACATTAACATTGAATCAAATAATGGTAGGTGAAAAACATACCATTTTTTTTTTCAAAAGGGATTTTGAAGGCAAAACAACGTTTGTTTGCTAGTTAGTTTATAAAAAATGTAGAAAAAATATATGAAAAGGAAATTGTTTATGAAAAGTACGTGAATAATAATACAGAATTCGCAGTGTTGTTTATTTGGTGGTCATGAGCAGGTTGAAGTTAACTTAAGATACTTTACAGGAGTGTACACACAAAATTAGCTGTAAGGTATCAATATACCACATTTTTGAAGTCGGAGGATTTTCAATTTTGTTTTGTTATAATAAAAGCCGATTTGGTAATTACTCACAAGGATAACGGACTATGTTATGAGTACATCTTCATATTTCTTTATAGCTAAAACGGTGCTATAAATTGGCAAGTTTAAAACAAACAATTATAAACATGTTTTAAACAATTTTTATGGGTACTCTGATAATGAATTATGTATATAGTCCAAAATGCATTGTCCATGCCAGGAGCTATCTCTCATAAAATTCACAATTTTATTGGAGTTTGAAAAGATTTTGTGTATGTGTTGAATATTTAATGGAAATGGAATGGATTACATGAAAATGAACTACCCAGTTTGGTTTGATTCTTTCTAAAGTTATCATTAGAATTTGATTAAGTTCTTCATACATTTGGTTACATTAAAAAGGATTTATTTAGCATAGTTGGAATGATCCAATTTAGGTCAAATATGCACTGCTTTGTTCGAGAGTTTGTTGCTATTTTGAAGGTGAATTTCCATAATGCCTTTCTCATAGAAACTGTTAAGTCACCTTAATTATTATTATTTTAGTTATTGTTTATTTCCCTACAACATAAATATCCCTAATGTTACGGCCTTTGATGTTTTATGACCCTTAATGATCATTTGTTTTGTTTTTAAAATTTGTATTCTCTTTTGATCGTTATTTATGTACGTCTCCGCTTGTTATATTTTGGAAGGCTTTGGTGATCTTGGTTCTGGAGCCAATAAAGTTAGTTATAAGCGAGAAATTGAAATCGAATGAAGCGTTTTCTTATTCTGTATGTGGGACAAGATTTCGCTAAAGTAGTGGCGCGACCAAATATTAGAGACAGTGGCTGGACAGTGAAATATTAGAGTATTCAACATCAATGTGTAACAGATTGTTTCGAGACAATAAAAAGGTGCCCAAGTGAAATAATTAATCAGGGACAGCACAATATCCCGCGACGGTATTAAACCTACAATTGATGGTGCTTAAAGATACTCAAATCGAATCCTTGAGTGAGAATTTGTCTCAATAACATATTGGACATTTCCACGGTTGTTAAAATAAACAATCCTTAAACAGAAATTCTCGTCTCTAATGGCTAAAAGTTTTTTTGAGTCGAATTTTTCAGTAACAAAATCATTCGCTATAGACAGAAATAGATGATAATCACTTAGTGCCAGATCCAGACTACAAGGTGGAAGAAAAAAAACCTTCTAACCAATCTAGCGGAGTTTCTGGCGAGTAAATATCGATGTGTGGTGTCGTTCAAATTGAACACAATTTTTGTCCAGGACGATTGCTTCCTTCAGACTATCCAATTGTTAACCGTACTTTCAAATTCATTCAAATGTTTTTCATTTTCAATGCTTAACTCTTGGCTAATGGAAACGGTGGTTACATGACGAGCGGTCTTGACGATTTTCATTTTCTTTATCATGGCGCATCTTTGATGTCAAAAATTTCGGAACGAAATCGATTGAATCAAAAGTGCAAATGATTGGCTATTACAATATCAGCACTATAAGCACTATACAAATTTTCAGTCGCCTGACTTGAGTTTTCATGTTTATCATAGTAAAACTGTAACCAATACTGAATTAAGCAAATCTCAAAATTGTTTTAGTGGGTTTTTTAAGACGAAATATTATCTATGTAAAGCCATCTGTTGAGAAAAATTATGGATTTCTCTATACTAAATGTATTTTTTATGGAAGCGGCCTAATAGCGAATGTGGTTATTAGAAAATACTAAAAAATACAAATTTTCAGAAGACAAACGAGCAAAGTCAACATATTACGTATGAGAAGAGGGCGTTTTTGATGTGCCCATACATTTAGTGGTAGAAAGCGATAGTAAAAGTATGTAAAATCAGCCGAGTAGGAAAATGTTTGCCCATATTTTGTTCATTAATTAAAATCAATATATACGAGTAATTAAGAAAAATGTCGTCCCATCTCATAAACATTTCTAAAGGACCTTCTCAACTGTGGTTGTGGGTACTAAAAAATACTAATAAAATCGGAATTTTCACTAAAAAAAGGGGGAAAGTCGGCATATTATGAATGAAAAGGGATTGTTTTTGATACGCCCGCCTATCTAACTATAAATGGATATATCGTCTACCATTCTATGATATGCAAAAGCTATACGTGGAACAATTTGTAAAATAGACTGCAATCCATTGTGGTGGACATCAACCAGTCTGTGGTATTTTAACGCGAGTCTCGCTATCTAACTATGAATGGACACATTGTCTACCATTCTATGATATGAAAGTGTCATACGTGGAACAATTTGTAAAGTAGACTGCAATCCATTGTGGGGGGCATCAACCAATCTGTGGTAATTTAACGTGAGTTCCGCTATGAAAGCCTTACACACATGGGGCGTTTTCCCTTATGCGATAGACAGTCAGCACTTCTTTGCGGAACTCAAACTAATCCCGGAAGGAATGGCCAAAACACCCTTGATATAAAAAAACATATCTCCTTGGATTATTTCTTTAGGGCTTGTTTCTCTTTCACCCGAAGTACTTTTGAAGTTGTTGGGATAAACTAAACTTCATCACGGTTAGAAGTGGCATTGGGTATATAGCTTTGGCCTAACCGAACTTATGTCTCCTGTACAAACTTTACGGCTGTTCACTTGTATTAATATTATCTGCTGCCTAAAGGACCAACACTTTTTCACTTTCTTTGCCCATATTTGGCGTGTCCATCTTTGGCGTGCGCTTAAACGATACTGAGTCAAGCAATCACCATCATGGGTAGTCTTTCGAGTACGAAATCTTATTTTTCTAATGCTATCTAGCGTAAGACGATCGCACTTATATAACGCAAGATAGATTACTATTACTAACGTCATTTTGCGGGAAAATAATGGATTTATTTCCACTATAATACATCTAAAATAGCCAAAAAGTTGTACTTTGTATGGCTGTTTTGTTATTGTGTAATACATAATACATAATAAATTTACATTGAATGTACCGAAAATGTTATGTAATTTTACTAAATTTTGTAGATGAGTGTAAACTTAGCGTATTTCGAATAAATTTGTCATGAAATGTATGCATTGTGTGTACGAGAAATCAGGAGGCTGTCTGCCTTAGTAAGGCTGCATCAATAACTTACTATTACTTACGACCAAAAGTTAACAAAATCTCTTGCATTCCCCCCATCCGAAAGTCAGTTTGAGAAGTGTTTACTAAACTTACCGATTACTCGACTATACCTATTCTACAGCTGCTCATGGGTTCAAGGACCGAACCCATGATCACAGGAACGATAGTTACATAAACTAATCATCGTGCTATTGTCAGTCACTACAGTATTTAAAGCTCTTTATATAGAATGTAAGCGCTTATATATTTGAATATCTACATACAGATTAGATTCCCTTTCAATGTTTTCACTGATAATGTCCACACTTTCACTTTACAAATGCAGCTGGTGGTTTTCACAGTTGTCACTGTCGTTTCCCTTCCATTGTCGACACTTTTTTCCCCAATTCACACAAAATGTATTTGTGGGTGAATGCGCATAAAATGTCGACAAGTGACAAACAACACGAAATGGCCCTTCTGGCAGGGATCGCTTTATATGCACACATTCTCCTCCCAAACATTTTGCCCTTCAAGAGAAAATTACTATTCAAGTATATCTAGTAATTTGCTTAAGCTCCAGCTATATGTCAGGGTATAGATGTACTTACATAGTATGCTAAAGCACACAGTTGTATACCGTTTTTAGTATTATCCCCCATCACCATCTTTTTGCAGTGAATGAAAGCTTTTTATATTCTTTTGGCTCTTTAGGAGCAGATCTAAAGGGCTCCCATAAAAGATATATTTTCATATAAAAGAATATGTCTGTATCAAAAACGAGAAAACGAGCGACATTATGCATTTCATGTTTGGGTAAAGCTCTTTGGAAGGGGGCAATAAGGTTAACTTGGCTAACTTAGAATGTGGTTAACAGCAGTATTTGAATGCCAGCAACAACAAAAAACCGGCTTACACGCTTTGCCAAAGACATTCATTACCCATTGAGGCGGTTGTAGTTTGAAAAGGCATTTTGTAGATGTAATTTGGCAAAAAGTTTAATTTAAATATTAAATGTGTCTCATTTATTTCCAAGAAAAGGTCTATACTCCGGCCCCGGCCCTGGCTCAATAACAAATGTTAGTGTTTATTTATATAAATGATAAGTTAGTTTTGTTTAAGAACTTCCCACACAATGCAAGCTTCGGTTAATTTTTATAAACGGCAAGAATGAATAATTTAATAAGTGTCTGCTGAGAGGTATTAAAGTTAAATAACTTTTGTATGAAACGAATCAATATTTAATTTTGTTATAACAAAAGATTTGGTTGTATAGAATTTTGAATTTTGCATGTAAATATTTGAGTATTTGAATATTTAAATCCTTCAACTGTTAAAACCCCTAGCAATTAAAGCAGACAGTTTATGTTTATATCCTTGCATGACTGAACTTCAACTATGCTAGTAAATTAACTCTGATGCAGATGATTTACAACATCAAAAGAGGAACTTATTCTTATCTTCTCTTCGTGTATCGTTTTTGTCCTCTACTTGGTTATGTGCGAGTATTATGTTGAAATTGATTTAGTGTCACCCTTAATGCTCAATAGAGTTAGAAATGGAGCTCATGTGTGTCTTTGTGTGTGTGTGTGTGTGTTCGCCACGAAGAATGAATTTAATTTATTATGACATCCAAATGAAATATGACAAGGACCCTGTTCTAAGTTGATATTTGTCTTTGTATGTGTGTTAGTTGGGATGTTGAATACACCGTTACGTATGAGTTACACGATGACCCTCGTAACGATAAATAACGTTGGGTAACAACTGAAAAGAAAGAAGAAAGAAAAATTCGACCAAACCGTATATGTCATGTGATCCATTAAAAGTTGTTTTACATTTCTTTTTGTTGTGTAATTTAAATAATATGTAAAATGCTAAAAATATCAACAGACCCGTACGTGATCAAAGTTCTGGCATCTTTACAGTACGCTACGGCGGGTAGTAAAAGTTTGTGGTATTAAATGTGACGCTGGCCCAGTAGGAGTATTTATATATTACATTCTTAAACATATTGGCAAGAGAACATATTGGGGAGCTGGAATAGTCGATATTGTGCAACAAGTACATGATAACTGCAAATATTTGGATAGATAAACTAAATCTATTCCTATATCGGAGCTTTCGGAAGTATGCGGATTAGTGTTGCCAATGCTCCTCTCTTTTTTAAGGAGTTTTTGTCCTGGGGATTGACTATTTCGAGCGATTGTTTTAATTCTTAACTCTTTCGCCATAATTTCATAGCTTACAATTAGTTTATTTCTCCACACAATCTGTTTTTTTGTTATTCGGAAGCCCGGAAGCGCTTGTCAAATCTGTTTATGTTGGTTGTGAATCAAAAATAGACAATCAATTTTGAAATATGTTCAAAGTTATTTACAAATCGATATCCACTCATAAGCATAAGTGAAAAAGTATACACATATGGTCAAAATAATAAGTACACCCTACATATATATTTTTTTAAAAGCCTCGTAGACGAAAATTTATTTAAATTAACAGAAAAAACAAACACTAATTTCTTTTGTTATATATCAGAAATAAAATAAATACTGAAACAATAACAAAAAACAAAAATTAAATTCAGTATTTTTCAAAAAGTAAGAAATTATTTAAAAAAACATTGGACAAAATAATAAGTACATTTAGTGAAAATAAGCAAAAAAGTAAAAAATCAAATTTTTTCTGCCAAATTGGCTGAGTTTTGTTAAAAAGTCTTTTTGGCAATAAACTTCCTGCAGGTTTCTACTGGTATTTCATACCAAGTTTATTGAACAAAATTCCATAACTGAACCTTATTTTTAACAATTCTTTTCCAATTCTTTGTTCCAACTCTTCCCAAAGATTTTCGATTAGGTTTAAGTCCCGAGATTGACTTGGCCAGTCAAGAAGGGCAACATCATTACCTTGGAACCAATTCTTTACCAACTTAGAAGTATGCTTCGGGTCGTTATCCTGCTGGAATGTCCATCTAAGAGGCATACTTTCCACAGCATAGTTCAACATCGTATTTTTCAAGATACCTTTGTAGTGGAATCTGGTCATAGTGTCGGTAATTCGATGTATCCGACCGACACCATACCACGAGAAACAACCCCAGACCATAATATTGCCCTCGTGCTTGACCGTCTTCTTTGTAAAGCGAACATGGAATTCCTTACCCTTAGGGCGCCGAACAGTCCGGGCACAAAATGTTTCGCCATTTTTTTCACCGTCTCCTCCGGTCCAATTGGAATGACTTCTTGTAAACGCCAATCTAGCCTTTAATTTTTTTCTGTCTAAGCAAAGGAACTTTTTTGTCCATCCGTGCTAAATGTGCTTCTTGTACTCTACGACGAACCATTCACAATGAAAGTACATTTTCAATTTCTGCTGAAATCGCTCTTGAAGACACAAACGGGTCCTTCTTCGCAAGTGTTACAATACGGATATTTGTTGTATTTAAAGTTTTTTTTTTGGGTCTTCTGCGAGTTTCGACGGGCTTTTTAGGCTTTATAGCGTTTTGTACCAAAGATAGCGACTGATTCATAATCTCTGCTATAGAACGAAGACTTTGACCACTTTCTCTTAGTCTTGAAACAATTTTTTTCTCCTCCTGAGAACAATTACTTTTTCCACCCATGGCTGACTTTTTTACTACATATTTTTGTTATAAATAAAGAAGAACAACAGTAAAATAACAAGCCTTTCCAAAAAGACTATAGCAGATTGCGAAAATATTAAAGAATTGAGCAATCTATTTATTATTTTGACCAAATGCTGAAATCATAACTGAACAAAACTAACTCACAATGAAAACAACGAGGAAGCCCTAGTTTTGTTTTAACTTTTAAAGGCATTGCCATATTAAAGTTATTCAAATAAAAAATAATTGCCATGTTCACTTTCCGTTAAAGTAATTAAAATTAATCATAAAGCAAAATTAACAGGTGTACTTATTTTTTCAACCATATGTGTAAGTAAAAAGGATATATAGTTATCAAGATCACTTATAAACAGAAGCGCAAATAAAAAAAACTTCAAATTTAATTTTAATTGCCAACGAATTTCAAGTCATTTATTATGATATTGTGTGATTCTAAAGAATAACTAATTATGCTAGAAGAAAGGAAAGAATATCACCCAGTGTTTTGGGTTCATTTAAAGACTTCTTTAATGAGATGGGTGCTTGCATGACACTGCATGAAATTTAAGGCAAATTTGCGATTTTGTAAAAAATATGAATGGGATTAAGATTTTATTGAAAAAATGCAATTATTAAGAAATTAATTTTTTCGCAGAGAAACGAAAACAATTCTTCCAATTGTCGAATGAAAACAATGTTAAATACTGAAAATCGATGAACATTATTTTTTTATTTTTTTGCCTGCATTAGAGTTCAGCAGCCGAAAAATATTTTGAATCGCTTTAAGGTGTACAGCATTTGGACATTGTAGGCAATTAGGGCCTTTAGGTATTTAATTTTTCATATATTTTTACCGAGCACAAAAATCGTTTCTTTTTCTTCATATAAACGATGTAACGAACTCCTACTTACTGAAGCAAAAAAAGGGATTTCCTATAATTTTTTCTTTTTTGGAATCGATTTATGGATTTTCAAAGGCGTAGGTTTGGCAACACTGATAATAAAAATGATGATAGTAAATTTCATTTCAATTTTAATTTTTCTATAATTTTTAATATTTTCAGTTATCTTTGTAAGAAATTTGTAAAGCATGCTTAGAGCAAAATTGAAACGGCTATCGAAAAGTTTTGCCGTTCCATATCTCAAGATTCAAGTACTTTCATAGACCAAATATGAAAACGGTGGAAGAACAGCGGATGTTCTTTTGGTGACATTTGTTGGTCACGCTGACGTATAAGCTATATTTGTATAATAATTTACTTCCATTACGTATACGTTAGTATGAGGTACAAGTGGACAAAAAGAAAATCAATTGTGGAAACGTCGACTCTGTTGTTGATCGGTCAAAACGTAATGTGGTTATTCAGCACATAGTCATGTTTTTCTATATATGGATTTGCAATTCCCTGTTTTTAAAATATTTTTTTTTTTAAAGTCCTTCATTCAGAATGGATATGATGCTTAGTAATTGGCTTCAAATGCAGGAATTGTTAAATTGAATCATCCGACAGCTACACTCATGGATATCTTATGCTCACTTTTGTTTCAAAGTATGAAACACCAAAAACATCGTAATTTCTTAAAGCTTCCAATCGCGAAAATAACCTCATTTTACGAGGCTCAATGATGGTTAGACAGAATATATTTATATTTATATATTTCACATAAAACCCAAAAAAAAAAAACAAAAAAAATGTTATATTAAAAAATAAATCGCCTTTTTATTAAAATCGCTAGTATATAAACAATGTCTGTAACTCGAAATCGAAGTATTCAATTATGGAAACAATGTAATTTTTTCCCCTCAAAGCAGACTAATATTAAGTGATGCCCTTCACATTACATTAAACAAATTTTCAAAAAATCACAAATGTAACAAAAGTCGCTAAAATTAAAAAAGGCTAAACAATGTGCTAACGGACCTTTCTGCGCTGTTGATAACATCATTCTGCAAATTGCTGTGAAGATGACCACAAAGTAAAAAAAAATTGGCTACTAAATACAGTTTTTTGCTAAGTTTTTATATTAAAAAATAAGTAGCCTTTTTAAAAAAATCGCTAACATATAAAAAATGTTCGCAACTCGAAAACGAAATATCCAAGCAAGAAAACAACATAATTTTTTTACACCAAAGCAGACAGACAACATTTTCAAAAAGTCGCAGATATAAGAAAAGTCGCTAAAATAAAAAAAAAAAATCTAAACAACGTGCTAACAAATCTTTCTGCTGTGTTGATGACATCATTTAGAAAAATGGACACAAAGTCGGAAAAGTCGTTTTTTTTATCAAAAAATGCAAATAACACCTATTGACCGGTAGCGAGTAGCTGCCACACGAGGGCGATAACAGAACTAGCCGATCTACAAAAAAATGGTGAAAATTTTGTTTATTTTTCGACATAATCTCCTTTTTACTCGATACACTTTTCCCAGCGACATTCAATAGCCTATATGCCCAGTTTGTAATAAGAATTGTGGAACTCCTTAAAATAGCCATCAACCGCAGATTCCCCCTCTTCATTGTTGGCAATCTTTTACCACCGAGCCATTTTTCAAGTGTGGAAATAGGAAATAGTCTGACGGAGCTAAACGAATAAGATGCAATTCGAACTTTAATTCATTAATTCTGGCCATCGCAACAGTGAATGTGTGAGCTGAAGCATCGCCTGGATGAAAAAGCACTTTCTATTTCGCCAAATGCGGCTTTATTCCATAATTTCATCAGCTAAATGCTGCAATAAATTATTGTAATATTCGGCGTTGATGGCTTTTCCTTTCTGAATATAACCAATAAAAATAGTCCCATGCGCATCCCAAAAAACAGACGCCATGACCCTGCCTGCAGATGGAACCGTCTTCGTCTCATTCCAGTCCACTGTTTTGGTCGTTCCTTTGTCTCTGGTTTAAAGTGGTGGATCCATACCTCATCCACCGTTATAAATCGACGCAAAAATTCGTCTTTATTGCGGCGAAATATCGCCAAACACTCTACTGAGACATCTTGACGACGCTGTTTTTACTTTATTAAAAGCAACAGGCTCACCCATTTTGCGCACAGCTTTCTTATCTTCAAATCTTCGGTCAATATACGATGTATAGCACTTTTTGAAATGCTTATCATTTCTTTTAGATCACGTACCTTCAGCCGACGATCGTCCAAGTCCAATTTGTGGACTTCCTTAACCGTGTCTGGCGTGGGCACCTCAATTGGTCGTCCACTATGGTGTTCGTGTTAAAAGCTCATACGGCCTCGTCTAAACTCTGCTATCCAATAGTTTACACTCGTAAATGAAGGAGCAGACTCCCCCAGGGTAGAATTTAGAACGGCGTTAATAATTGTTGGACTGAGATCTTTCAAGTGGAGATATTGAATTAAATAACGGTGGCTAATTTTTTTCCATGTTTACAAATTCACTGATATCGTTTAATTTTGATGGCTCAAATAAAACTGCTAAAAACGTCGCGCATTAAAACTTAAAACATATGTTTTATAAGGTTGTTACTTTTCATTAAAATAATTTTTTTCAAACTACAGGCAGCATCTATACGTCAAATCGGCTAGTTTTGGGATCGTCCTCGTAAATAAATGATAAAGAATTTGTGTAGCATCGACTTTGAAATTGTCATCCATCTTAAAGAGAGGTGCTAGGCACAGTTATTCCTTGTTCAAATGTGGAACAATTAATTTTTTGTTTCTTCTTTTTTGCTGAGCTGTGGTTATCGTATGGTCCTCATAAGTCGACCGATTCCTTTTAAGGCAATTGGAATTACCCAATTCCTTCACTACCAAATAAATGTTATCCTTTTAAAAATGTATTTTTACATGGTCGAAGATATTTCATATTTTATAGGAAAGAAAACATTTTTGGGTTCTCAGCCGGGCCATCCATCCTTGTTAACACATTTTATTACCCAAGTAATAAGGATATCCAATTCAACACTTCAATAAGGATGCACCATTACGTGGTCGTCGCAACCGATCATAATATTCACACATCCATTTTGGGGATTTTTTTTGTTTTCCCGAATACTTCAATGAATCATAATCATTTATCTTCATTTTTAACAATACTGTCAAAAGTTTCCTTATATCAGAAGTTTGTTCGTGTTTTTTTTTTTTTTTGTTTTTTTTTATTTCAGTGTTAAAAATGCACGAACCAGCAGCACACGTAAAACAACGCCGCCTGTGCGCCAGAACAAGTCTGAGGAATGCTCGAATATTAAATAAAATTTTTTTTACACGCCAAATTTTGTTATTTGGTATCCAAACCAGGATATTCAAACATGGGTATTATAGGCTATGCACAGTAGGTTGTTTGTAAGAACAAAAAACACAGATTTTATACACAGATTTGTATAATAAAACGACAATTTCTCATAAGAATCTATTTGAATAAACTTAATAGCATTTTAACAAAAATATCCATGTAATTAATAGCCAATTTATTAATTGTTGCGGTTAATCAAACTTTAAGATTAATCCCAATCGAGATTAATCAATTAATCGAATAATCAAACGCCCTGATTATTTCGATTTATATTTAATCAATTAATTTGAATTTAATCAATTACGAATAACGTATTAAAAATACAAATAGTTTGTGAATGAATATAATATGAAGGAAATATACAGGCAATACACGAGGGTGGTCAAAAACTAGCCTAACTGATGTATAGATGGTGCCAGTAATTTGAAAAAAGATATTTTAGTGAAAAGTGGCAAGTAATGATGTAAGATATAGTAAGATGGTGCCAGTAATGTGAAAAAAAATTATTTTGATGAAAAGTGGCAACATTGTAAAACTTGTATTTTAAGTTTCAAGACCCCACATTGTTTAGTATTTTTATTTGAGCGTATTTGCAATATTTCCATTTGAAAGGTCTCAGTCCAACCAATATTAAATCCGAGCTAGATTCTACTCTGAGGGAGTTGGCTTCTTCGGGTAGCAGAGTTTAAACGAGGTCGTACGACCTGTCAAGACGTATACCGTAGTGGGCGACAAAATGAGGTGTCCACAAAATAGTATTGGATGATCGCCGGTTGAAGATGCATGTGCTAGCTGAAATGGTAGGCATTTTAAAAAGTACTGTACCTAGTCCTGCCATATGTTCTGTTACAAATATAAAACGCGATAAAAAAAACCAATATTTATATTGTATTCAAAATTATTTCGTTTATTAGAAGACAATATTGGTTATTAAAAAAAATTGTATTCACTCGAAATGGCCGCCTTTTGCTTTAACACAAGCTTTCAAACGGTGTGGCCATTGGGCTGTAGCCGCACGTACGATTTCCATGGAGATCGAGGACGCTGCTCTGGTTAATGCTGTTTTAAGGCTTCCCAAATTTCTGTGGGGAGTCTTGCAAGCCATATTCTCCAATTCTGACCACAAAGCATAATCCAGTGGATTGAGATCTGGACTCCCTGATGGCCAATCTTCTGCTGCTATAAGGCCAGGAATATTGACTCTGAGCCACTCCTGCGTGGTTTTACCTTTGTGCGCAGGAGCAGAGTCCTTTGAAAAGGGCATTGGTCAAACCCTTCACAACACCCTCTAACACATCTTTTTGGTAAACTTTTGCACCAGTTTTTACGCCCTTTTCACAGAAATGGAGGGATGTGACACCATGGTGGGAGACCCCCACCAAACCATTACGGAAAGGGATGATGGCCACGTTGAACACTTGGAACAACTCTTTTCGCTTCCTTAGATGAAGTGGCATAAATCTTGTCATTTTGTTTGTTGAAAACTTCTTCCACGGTAAAAATTTTCTCATCCGTAAACAGAATGTTTTCATGGCCATTGTCCGCGTGCCACTGCAAAAGTCGCTTGCATCTTTCCAGCCTAATTTTTTTTTAGCTGAGGAGTTAGAAGATGCCCCGTGGACCTACGATAGGCTTTCATATGCAGATCATCCCGAATCAGCCTACACATGGATCTGGTTGATATATCCAATACCTTGGACATGATTTTCTGCTTTCTAAGGGGATTTCTCCGAATTCTTTCACGCACTGCCTTTACTACCACACTCGTACGGACAACGCGCGGGCGACCACTTTTTGGCCTATCTTCTACTCCAGACAATTCGCCGAAGCGAGCAATAGCACGATAAACGAACATTCTTGATATTCCGAGTGGTTTTACCAACTCGAAAATTTGGCCAGCACTCTTTCCGCACTTATGCAACGCTATTACGCCGACTCGATTCTCTTTAAGGCCCCACTCCATGTTAATAGATTGCAAACTGAAACCAAACTGACTAGTATTCTTCACTAATTAGTGCATGTGTTCTGAAAAAAGAGTTAACGGTTCTATTCCCGCAAGAAGTTTTGAACGATAAGCGCTGGAAATTGTGTAACAGAACATATGGCAGGACTATGTACATCTTATATTGCGTGCTCAAGATGGGTGCCGCGCTTGCTTTCAATAGAGCAAAAAATGCATCGTGAAACTGTTTCAGTACAGTGTTTGACAATGTTTCACCGAACATGGGTTTACTACTTCACATCTGAGACAAAGGAACAGTCAAAGCATTAGACAGGAGTGGAAGAATCGTGTCCTAAGAAGGAGAAGACGATTCCATCTGCAGGCAAGTTCATGGCATCAGTTTTTTAGGATGCGCATGCGATTATTTTTATTGATTATCTTCAGAAAGGAAAAACCATAAACGGGGAGTATTATGCTAATTTATGGGAACGTTTAGGTGATGAAATTATGGAAAAAAGGTCGCACAATTGGAATGGCCAAAACTAATTAATTAAAGTTGGAATTGCCAAAATTATTTGCCAAAATTTAGCTTACTCGGACTATTTTTTACTCCCAAATTTGGAAAAAAGGTTTGGTGGTAAAAGATTTGCCTATAATAAACAAGTAGTAAAGAAGTAGTAAACAGGGTATAGAAGTAATTGAATGTCGCTGTAAAAAGTGTACCGAGCTAAAAAGAGATTATGTTGGAAAATAGAGAAAAATTCTCTTAAATTTTTTGTATCATAATATAATTAATCAATTAATCGCACGTCTTTTCAATAAATCGAAATGATAACGATTAAGTCGGATAATTTGTCCTGAATAAATCATCAGTCTTAAATATTAAAAAAAGTACTGGGAACTGATCATTTAAAAATGTGCTTAAAAGAACTCTTAGAATTCTTTTTATCGCTAAGACGGCATAACTGTCCTCTACACTAAAGCGTTTGATGGCGATTTGTCACTTGGTTTGGATATAGTGTTCGATTTTGTCAGTTTATCTCGAACAAAGAATTTGTCCGAAATTTTATACTGCTAATGGAATTTTACATACCGAATTCCTGAAAATGTTATAGAAAACTTTAGGTACTCCTAAATCGATCTTTATAAAAAATACGTGCATATGAATTGTACAGTGCATCCAAAAGCCTCTGAGGTTTGGTAAAAATTAGCAAAGCCCTGTTAGGCCATCAATGTCGCCAATTCAAGTTAGCATCAATAACATAAAGGAAATGTTGATTGAACGCTAAACTTTTTGTATATCACGAATCAATTCGCTTCATTGTACACGATAGTTTGAGTATGAAATACGCTGCTGCTCTACTAGTTCGGACAAATTTAAAAACGTAAAAATTGCTCAGGACATGCTGGAATGATCCTATTCTGACCCCACGTTCATAAAACGTATTATAACTGATGATGAGACTTGGGTTTGACTTGCAAAACAGTCAACATGCTTCTGAATGGCGCCCTCCAAACGGGCCGGAAAAAATAAGTCTGTTTTCTTTGATTATCGCAATGTTGTGCACTAGAAATTCTTGTCAGAAGATCAGATTTTAAGTATAGAATATTATTTGGGCATCATGCCGCGTTTGGAAAAACAAATTCATTATCATTCAGGCATATATGTGTGGAAAGAAAACTTATGGATTTTGCACCACGAAAACGCACCAGAGGCCACAATTGTGAACGAATTTCTAGTGAAAAACACAACAAATATCATCTAACAACCATCGTATTCACTTGATATGGCTCTGGCAGTCGTTTTCCAAAATTCAAATTACCACTTCGAGGCATCTGTTTTCAGTCGATAGAAGACAAGTAAGTGAACTTTAAGCCAAATGGGTCAAATGGGTCTACGCTTTTTTTAGCTTCCATTGATTTTCACAGTTAATGCTACGTTCTTCCTGATTTTAAAGGGTATATCAAAATTCAAGCAAGTTTTGAATTTTACATCATTTGTGTGATGAAGTGTTGTCGTTGAAAAAAGGAAGCACATTGAATGGGCTATGGAAAAATTTCAAATGGATGCTGGATTTTCGAACAAAATATATTCATTTTGTGCGAATTTTGAAACATCTTACAGAAGATTCGATTAACATTTTATGAAAATGACTTGAATGTGCGAAATAAGTAGTTTTTAATTAAGCCTCAAAGATTTACACAAAGTTCGGCAGTTCAAATTCTATATCCTTCATCATACAATGACTAGAAATGTACATCTGATAGTCTAAATACCATATCTTGATAGCAGATACTCTCTTTTTAATCTATCGAAATCACGATAAACGCTGAATCGTTTCAGATTAGAGGCTGAAACACACTTTAACATCATTGACAGACTAACCTCGGAATTTAGCAAAATCAGTTGAATATGAAAATACTTGACTAGACTGAATATACCCCCAAAAAAATGAGAATGTTTCGCAATTTTAAAATATTTAATAATTGAAGATAAGGAAAGGAAACATTCCAATACACAAAAACCGCCTTAACTGTTTATTTTTATTGAAATTATATAAAATTTATGAATTTTCACCGGAAAACGTGCTAAATCATATATCACGTATGAGTCGAGGGCTTTTTACAATCTCTCTCATTTGGTTTGGGTCGATATATCGTCCAGGCTATATCCTTAGATAGCACTAGTAGGAGTACTAGTAGGGCACTAAAAGGAAATATAGTTTAAATAGTATAGTATAATATATAATAGTATAGTATAATAATGGAAACTCTAGAAAACTGACCAAAATATTCCGATATTTTTCTTTAACAAAAGGAGAAGAAACACAATGAATTTTTCTTGTGTGTCTTCTCTCATGTGCAATGATTTTTCATTGAGTCAGATAAACGATAGCCTGTGCCAACGATTGCTGTCATTTTTCTGTAGACTCTAAATTTAAATTTGTATATCCTTGGTGGAGTTGTTGTTTCATTGTTGAATGTTGTATTTCATGTTACTTTAGTTTTAACGAATTTATATTTTATGATTTGTAATGTGATTTTGTTGTTTTTCGCCTTTTTTCCATCATCTCTTTAGCATGGAACGTGATTTGATGACACGAACTGACAGATTTGGCGTCGAAGTACGTGAACGTACAATGTGGGATATACGTGATGGTGTCGTGGGCGCCGATACATTTGTACCCAAACATGTTGTAATCACCACATGGAAAAATGTTTCATTCGCTGGTGGTATTGATAACTCACTTTTTACGGTAAGTAACCCATCAAAGGAAACAAATTTGTTTATGTTATTTCATTATGGGTGTGCAAAATATTTCATGGCGCACAAAGCAGCCGTGAAATGTAAGATATGACATTGTCGTTTACCCTCTCACAGATATGAGCAATGCGCCATATTTTCTTAAATCATAAATAATTCAAGTGCACAACAACCATTGCCAACAGACATTTTTGTTTACTACCTTATGAAGTTGTACATTACGTTACCTACCTACTTACTCATGTAATTTCATAGCAGATTTGCATACATAAAATCATCATCAATAGGTTTATGTTGGAAACTGTTTGATATTTGATTAGATTTTCATACTAATTGTTATTAAAAGTATCAAGTACTCATACGTTTTCCTGCAGGATAATGAAATAAAGCTGTGAGCATTGATTGGATGAGTAAAACTTGCCAATGATTATAGCCAATTAGAATTGAAGTCATTAGTAAAGTATCTGGTTTATTATCTTATTGAATTACAATGAATTAGAATAGTGCTACAAAGTTGTTGCTATAACAAACAAAGTAATTTCAAAAGTAGTTACTAAAACCAAATGTTGTAGAAGCATGTTGTTCTTATTAGGTGCCCAACTAAGTTCTCGCTGCTTTTTTTTACAAAAATGCAACTTTATTATAAAAACATGTCTACAAATGATTCATTGAAAGTATTGCCCATCGCTATCTACTACTTTTTCCATATTTCTGACAAAGCTCGAATTCCGTCACGGTAAAACTGTTCTTCTCTTGAAACTATCTACGAATCTAGTCATTCTTTGCTGTCGTCATATGAGTGGAACTGCTGGTCAGCTAGATCAAACAAGTGATAATCGAACGTCGCAATATCTGGAAAATGTAGCGGATGGGGTAAAACTTCCCATCTCAGCGTTTCCAAATAGGTTTTAACGGGCATGGCCAGGTGAGGCCGAGCATTGCCACGCTGAAGGACCACTATTTCGTGCCTCTTCGCGTATTGTGGTCTCGTGCAGAGCTCGGCTCAATCGCTTTAATTGAAGTCAATAACGATCCTCAGTAATGGTTTCACTTGGTTTCAGTAGCTCGTAGTAAATAACACCGACCTGGTCCCACCAAATACAGAGCATAACTTTCGCAGCGTGAATATTCGGCCGAGGTGACGACGTAGAAGCATGACCGGGCAGCTTCCATGACTTTCTTTTCTTTGGATTGTCGTAATGACTGCATTTTTTATCACCCGTTACAATACGATAAAGAAAACTCTTCCTTTTTTGTTGCTGAAGCAGCTGTTCACTGGCGAAAAAAACGACTTGGCTTCAACTCATAAGGAACCCAGGTTCCTTGCTTTTGAATCATC
Source organism: Philornis downsi (assembly GCA_019455685.1). Lineage (NCBI taxonomy): Eukaryota > Metazoa > Arthropoda > Insecta > Diptera > Muscidae > Philornis > Philornis downsi. The sequence goes on along the minus strand of JAHXMU010000103.1, from coordinate 4,481 downwards.
GATTGGAAGAAGAAAATCAAAACTTCCCGTGTATGACGATTATGTGGCACAAATTCATCAAAATATTCGCACAACCAAAAGAATATTGAGTCAAAAGAAAATCACTATTGTGCCGAGGCGGTATGTTTAACATATGTCTAAGATTGGCTCATGACGTTTAGGTTGTGGCAAAATCGACTAGCACTTACAACTGGCGCCATCTATTGGCAAACAGCGGGAACTTAGTTGCGCAACTAATATATAGATATTACAAATATAAAGCTAATTTACATACAGAATCCCTTACATCAATAAGCTTATACATTTGTGTTCAAAAGAAAAAAAACGACTAAGGTGGAATAAAGTGCGCCATTTAGGTACATTTACATCCAAACAGCCATTTGAGAAAAATTATGCAATATCTCTAAATATTAATGTAAATGGGAACATGTTTTTCATTACTGCAGTTAACATCATTAAGAGCTGTTTCAGAATTCCGCGAATTTCAAAAGTTGTAACAAATATCCATAATAAAAAATTTTTCCAAACACTCAAAATATGTCAATATATATGTTCGGGCCCTGGCCTCGTCACTTACGTAATCCGCACTCACATAGTTCACATTACGAAGAATAATACATGAGTTTGCGGCATTACGCCTGGAGACTCTCCACTTATGTATTCCGGGCCTTGGTCTCTTTTCTCACGTAGTTTAAATCTATGATGAGGGACATGTGCGTAGGCGATCATTTGTACGAACATTGCACTAAACTACACCATTAGAGCTGCTAACTCAGAAGCTGCCGTGAGCTTTGTATTTCAAACTAATCCCTGCCGATCTCAGAGGACCGTATAAATAAAAAAGCCTACAGCTAAAAAACAAAGCGGGAAAGATACATACTCGTCGACAATTAGATCTAAGATTGAATTACTTATTGTTAGGCTCACTACGTTAGCGATCCAATAAAACAAATAAAGCAGAAACATCACTCAATATCTCAAACCAACAAACTCTGAGCTCAGTTCTTTTTCTATGCAGCGCAGATATAATTTTATATATATTTTACAAAAAAGAGCCTGGATTTAGTCAGTCAACACACAAAATGTTCAATATTTTCTATCGACTGAAAGTGGATGACTCGAAGTGACAATTTGAGTTTTAGAAATTAAAACAAATCTAGCCTTTTTCAGTGAATTTGTCTTCGCAAACGTCGCATAACGCCCAGATAATATTCTTTATTTCCTGTCTGACCTATCGAGTGCATAACACGACGGTAATCAAAGAAAACAGTCAATATTAATTTGATGTTTAATCGATTTTGATGTAACCTTTTTTTGTTTCGGCTCCATTGGTATCCGCCATTCTGAAGCTGTCCATGTCTCATCACAATATGTAGTTATAAAGCGCTTTATGAATGTGAGGTCGGAATTGACTCAAGTCTTTAGCAATGTTTACGCGGTTGTTTGTTTGAAGAAAATTCACATCTTTCGTAACTAGTAAAGCGACAATGCGTTCCATATCAAAACAATCGTATCAAATATTGCGAATAGATTTGTGAGACACAGAAATTTTAGCGGCTACCTTTCTTAAACTTAAATTATGATTTCTAGTCATCATTTTCTTTTACTTCCTCCATATTAACCTCAGGAAAAGACATTAATGGCCAACCAGGGCGAGGCAAACTTTCCACCACATCTCAATCGCTTTTGAATACACCGTACCATTCATATGCAAGTGTCTTCGTTAAAGATCGATTTTCCATATGCCTTCTATAACATTTTTAACGATTCAGCACAAAAAGATTTTATTTACAATAAAAAATTTGAGACAATTTCAACATTTATATCCATTGCAATAATCGTAATTGTGACCAACCATGGCGCATTTGATCAAACTTGGCGTGCTTTTTTTGGTTTTGGCTATCCTGGACCCTTCCATCGGGTCGATTGGGCTTCGGTTTCGATGTCATAATCATATACCCATAATTTGTCTCCAGTTATGATCCTTTCAAGCAAATCTGGATCATCGTTGCGGTCATTCAACAACTCCGCGTCGCGATGCTCATGCGACGTTGTTTTTGGTCAAAATTCAGCAATTTTGGAACGAACTTCGCTGTCACACCCTTCATGCCCAAATTTTCCGAAAAGATTGCATAGCATGAGCCAGCCGATATGCCGACATCCTTAGCAACTTCTCTAATTGTCATTCGACGATTCTCCATAACAATTTTCTTCACTTTCTCAACATTTGTATCGGTTGTTGATGTGCTGGGGCGTCCAGAGCTAGTGTCGTCATTCACATCTTCTCGACCTTCTGTGAAAACCTTGTACCACTTGTAAACATTTTTTTGACTCAGAGTACTCTCATCGTATTCCACCGTCAATATTTCAAGTATTTTTGAGCACTTAATTCAATTTTTTCGCACAAAATTTGATGCAACTTCTTTGATTCATTTGCTTCGATAGCAGAAAATCGCCGAACATACAAAATACTTGTCTTATTTAAGCCTCTCACAAACAAACTAAGCATGCTTTATGGGTAAAACCGTCAACTTATCTTCGAGACCAACCAACATAAAAAAAATAATAATCAAAAGTCGAATGTACGTAGCCCGCGAAATTTGGAAATTGACTTTATTTTTTGAAGACACCTCGTACACTTGATCACCGTTCGCGTTATCGTGGTTTAAATCATCGATACAGACACCTATTGTTATTTGCATGGCGGTCATCACCTCAATATGTCTCAAAAAAAATTTTATTTACAATAAAAAATTTGAGATAATTTCAATATTTGTGTCCATTGTAATAATCGTAGTTGTGTTCGGCAGTGACGCGATGGTTAGTACACGCGGCCATCGTTCGCGTTATCGCGGGTTCAATCCCCTATACAGACACCTATTGTTATATGAGTGGCGGTCACCTCGTTGTGTCTGATGAACACTTTGAGTAGTCGATTAATCGGTAAGTCTTGTAAGTGCTTCTCAAACTGTGACTTTCGATATCGTCCTTAAACTGTCAATTCCTTTAAATGTGTATACAAAACATATAATGTGTATAAGCTCACTGAATGTGAAAAGCTCTCCCATATCTCAGTAATGGGATTCAAGGAAATTTTATTATAACAATCGTAAATCCCTATTGATGTGAACTGATAAAATCAAGAACTGTAAACAAAGTTTAAAAGTGTGAAAGGAAGTTGGACCAACAAAGCGACTAAAGAAATTTTAACAATCTTTTTAAGAGCGGTTTTTAAACAGTCAAATCGCGGCACTTTTTTGACGAAATATATTGCTTTTGGGTTAACAGTGCGATCGGAATATGTATTTTTTAACTTTACAAAAGTATATCGCAGACGTATATCCATCATGTTAAGTAATTGCGCTAACACGGAAAAGCAGCCTCTTGCAAAATTTATTACTGTGTGATTCTATTATTAATAATTCCAAAAACTGACACACCTCAGCACTCGTATTATAACATCTATAATACCATATAGATTTTAGAATTTTAATCCATTATTTTTTATTCTATCAACTTTACATTAAAGCAAAGCATGCATTAAAGGTTGCACGCAAACACAGTTGTTCGTGCACGCTTAATTTTGACGTGACCGTTGTCATAACAATTATACCACAAACACTTACCGAGCTTCCTCTGGTCTCCCTCTTCCTTCTGCCACCATGACGAGTTCTTTGCGTAAGGACATTTTCTCTCCTTTGCAAATATTTACTTTAGCATTTGCTAATACACACGTATGTACACAATTAACGTTGACACGTTTGCGCAATTAAGTAACGAAACCAAAGACTTGTTTGATATGCAAACAGTTACATATTTCGGAACGAACAAAACTCTGAATGGCCGTCACGATTGTTGGTTACTCTAATGCGAGTGAAAGCCATAATTAAAATGTCCATCATGCATTTGAGCCATTGCAATTATGGCACGATAAATGTCACACATTTCTGCCTGACGGTGTTTGGGCCCATTGTAGCCAGTCCATTGTTCGCGTGAGTGTGTTGGTTAATGAGGTTATTATTTACTATTGAAATTTTTGTCAGATTTACAGAGGTCCTGTGTGTGGATGTTTGGGTATTAGTGTAATGGAATGACATGATAACATTTGGAATGCATATTTAAATATGAAAATGTTTCTTTTGTCATTTAATTAACTTTCATTTGTGGCATTACTGCACAGTAGCTGAAAAGCGTTTATTGGAGGCAAGTTGTTTACTTGCTATGAATTTGCAACTACAGTTAACTGATATAAATACCGATTAAGATTCACTCTGATTTTTATAAAATTTTGCTAGCTATTTTTTTTACAAATAACTATCTTCCGATTTCGTGTTTTATCCGAGTTCTAAGGAGAATTTGGAATTTTTTTTCCACAAATTTAACTGAAAGAGACAAAGGCGTAGAGTGCGCACCGAAGAAAATATTGCAGCCGTAGCGACCAGTGTTAATGACGATCGTGAAATGTCAATTCGTCGCCATTC
>JAHXMU010000102.1:2547352-2619239 GCA_019455685.1 Philornis downsi | reverse complement strand
AAAAAAATCAAAATTATCAACTAGAGAAAAAAATTGATATTAGTATTTAATTCAGTCAGAAAAAGTATTAAAAAAATAATATCTATATAATATATAATATAATAAATGAAAGTCCCATTAAGTTCCCAATATAGTTCTTCATGCCCCTTGGTAATAAGTTGTGTTGCCGAGATACTCAAACAAAAAATGATTTAAATATTTTATATAATTTTAGGGATAATCAAGTTTCTACAACGTGTAAAATGTATAAAAACAAAAAAATTATGCAAAGAATCCCGGACATTTGAATTTATATGTTTTGTAAAATAAAAGCAGTGATCTAAATCTATGAAATCATAGAATGTACAGCCAACGAAATCTATAACAAATGGTGTTATATGAACATCACGCTTCTGTGAGTATAAATATCTCATGGCACCATTAAAAGCTAACTGTAATCTTTGTAAATTATGTTTAGTTGCTCCTGCACACGTTTCTAAACAGTATAAGAAATTTGGCATTACTAATGCATGTACCAAGGTTTTTCCCCACTTTTCGGTAAAATAAGGTCAGTGTTATAGAGGCTAAAAAGCCTATTTATACATACAAGCGATCACGCTATCTACATGCTAATTAAAGCTTAACTTATCATCAACAGCTACTCCTAAACACTTCAAACTACGCATGAACTTAATTGTCGTGCCATTGTAGCTCAAATGTAAATGACACTTCACGATGTGAGAAAAGAATTGCTCTGGTTTTGAAAGGATTGCTTAAATTATTGCAAGTCATCCAACTATTACGCTTTTCCGTCTCCTCGATTTTGGCCTGAAGAATATCCATATAATTTCAAAAACCTTTGAAAATAATTTGCACATCATCCGCATAAGCATACACAGAGCACCAATCACCTAGACTACGAAACAGACTATTCAAAGATATGTTGAACAGGATAGGACCAAGGACTGAACCTTGAGGCACCACACTTCTAATATACAATATATCAGACGACCTGACATCGACGATTCTGGGCCTATCATGTTTTCAACAGACATGTGAATGTACCTGCTAAAGTGGGCATTGGATTTGTGTTTGCTTAGTAGATCTGCGGATAAGTTAAATTAGTTGAACTGAATTTTCGATTGCGTTAAACAAACTTTACAAGAAATAACTATAGGCATAAATCTAAAAACTGGAAATTCGTTTTCTACAAATGTTCTGTTACTTCGCAATGTAAGCCTTTAAATGAAATGTTTACAATTTGATAAAAAAAAAAAAATACAGCAGTAGTCCATCAAAAATACGAACGTTTGCGACGATTCTATTCCTCTTTAAATTACAAAGATGTCTAAGCATTTTCTCTAAGAGCCGCTCATTTGCCACTTTCCCGTGGCATTGCTATGCAAGGAAATGTTTTGTCCATATTTCGTTTTGCTTTGTTCACGGTGACACAGTGATGGTGCGTTTTTTGTTCTTGTATCGTAATTAATTAGGCCGCTTCGTAATTCAGTATAGATTTATTATTATGCGATTTCTAAATTACGTTTTTTTTTTTCTTGCATTCGTTTTTCCTTTTTTGAAAAACTCCAAGTGGTGTGTTTGACTAGAATTTATTGCCACCACCACAGTCTGTCCCCTTAACATGGCTTTGTTGTTCTATTATTATTTTCGTTCTACTTGAACTCTCGTTACTCCTTTTCATATTTCCAATTATAATTTCAATTTTCCACTATTGCTCTGGCATTGTTTTAATTGCTGCCATTTTTTCTCTCTCCAACTTTGTCGTTTCTTTTTTTTTTGCTGCAAACGTTACAGCAAAATTTGAAATATTTCCTTAAAACAACCATAAATTCTGACAACGAGCTACCACCATCAGTTCAAGGAGAGAGTGCTAAGAGCAGGACTATCCTGCCCGGCTTACCCTATTGTAAATCACTTTTTGCTGTTTTCATCCATCTGCCTGCTCTTCTTAGTTTGCTTCACTCTAACCTAACGTAGAAACGCATAAATTCCTTTTGATTTTGTGTTCTTTTTACCGGAATTTAAATTTAGGTCAATTGCTGGATCCGATGCAAACACAAAGCAGAAATCTCACATTTATACATTCAGTCATTCCACTCACTCGATTCGACTGTGCCAATATCAAAATGTGTTTCTTTAACGATTGTCCTTTTTGGGAAGTGATTGCGTGTGTTTCTGTGTGTGTGTGTGTGTGTGTGTGTGTGTGTGTATGTGTGTTATGAGAGTTTTTGTGCCGATATTCTGTTGTCTTTTTTTGCTCTATTGGACCGGAATATTTTCTTTTATTTTTGCAATCTCTACAGAAATATGAGTTAATATTGACACAGGTGCAGCGGCATGATGGGTGTACGAGTATGAACGTAAAAATAGTCCAGTAACTCGAAAATTGGCAGCAGGGGATTCACAAGGTGTTCACTATTGCATTTCGGTATCTGAAAAAAAAAAATGGTGAATGGACAACCTGTATGTAAAAAAAAAGAAAAAAGGAATCTGCAATAAGTTTTGTTTAACGAAAAAATTGAAATAGCAAGACCAATTATATGTTCTTAAATAAACGCGCATGGCCTAAGAATAAAGTTTTTCACTTAAAAAATCAAATCATTTAATAAGCAAAGGACATTGGACTAACTGATAGTATGGGTTGATATAGTGGGAATAGCCATTGTCTATCATATAAATTAACTATACTTTACATATGGTTTGTCTTCATTTTATTCCGATATGTTTATAGTTTCAGTTTTAAAGTTGATTTCGAGAATTAGCTGTTATTTTTCGCAATTTATTTCAGTTTAGTTTAGAATACAGCATACGATGGCACAAATACTATTTTGTTAGATATGTTTTTGCTAAAAGGATATGTATTTAGTCTAAAACGCACACACGATAAAAGTGATAGCAAGACTCTTCAACTACATTTTTAACGCTACAACTTTCTCCCTACACTAGGATAGGTAATCATATATATATTTATATATATTTGTAGATGTTCTTCTTCTTTAGTTTTACGTAACATCGAAGGTTTTATTTATCATAGTCAGAATGATTCAATTTTGGTCAAAATTACACAGTTTTGTTATTCAATATGTTGTCATTTTGAAAGCAATTCCATTATTCATGTCTTATAGAAACTTCTGTCCTTTTTGAGAAAAAAAAAATGTTTTCTCAAGTTTCTTTTGAGGCGAATTTTTTTCACCAAAGCACCAACAGGTTGTAATAAATTCGTGCAAAACCGGACTACAAGTCAGATGCATAGAAACTTCATAAGCTCCCGGAACTTTTGACGAGTCACTATCGATGTGTGTGTGGCCTGGCTTTGTCCCGATGGAACATAACTCCTCTTCTGTTGGGCAGAAGAGTGATTATTTCCTCTAGTCGATCCAATTCCTGACAATATATGTGCGAAATAAAAGTTTGGCTGTGGAGAAGAAACTCACAGTAGATGATTCCTTGCCAATCCCACCAAACACACAAAAAAACATTCCCGACAAATCCTGGCTTGGCTACCGTAATCGATCACGAATATTTTTGCCTGACGTTAATATAATTGGTCTACTTGTTATCAGCTGTTATCATACACTTCAGAAAAAATTCGGTTGAGATTCAGCTATTCCCATATGGAAATTCGGTTGATGAATTCTTTTTCTTAAGCTCCGAGTTTCTTTATGTATCCAGCCTAATTCAGTCGGTTCCACACGATTTTTGTGCCGTGTTTAGCTCCTTGGCACTTGTAAGCGTGTTTATATGACGGTCGGAGCTGACCATTTCCTTTATTCTATTAACGTTTTCGACAGTTCGCCTTCCAGATCGTGGTGCATCTTTGATACCAACATAGTCGGAACGGAATCGGAGAAATTGCACATGATTGACTGCTACAGCAGCGGGATAATGAAACTGTTTCCAATTTAATCCGTCTAAGTTACAGGCCGAATGAGAAGAGCAGATTACTCACGGAACATAGGTAATGGGCATTAGTCACAGACGTGAGAAAAGGGACAGCCCCATTACTCACCTGTCATAAGTCGTAAATAACAGGCTCTACTCATGAGTAGAGTAATGACAAATATCCGGTTTGTCTTGAGCTACTGTAATGAGAAATGTGAGAAGAGGTGTACACATTAATCTTAAGAAGTGATCGGTGGCCCTCACTCCTCACCCACAAATAACTGGTGAAGAATGAAAATTAAAAAAGAAAAAACATGGGAAGCGGCAAAAAAAGGTAAAATATATATAAAGTTTAGAATAGAGTTGTCCGAAAATATGAAAGAAAGTTTTGGGTAGATGCATTCATATTTGTGCGTAATTTTTCGATAAAGTTTTTGGAAACCGTGGTTAGCAGATGATTATTTTTGTTTCAAAATATAAAAAAAAATAGAAAAACACTTATCTCAGAAACGAAAACCCAAACGTGATTATTATTTTTGATGGCTCCAAAAAGACTTGGTATCAATATCAAAAAAGTTTTCAACAAATCGAAAAATTAAAAAATTGGTAAAATACTCGTATAAGTAGATCGGAAGAGGAATGTCAATATGAATATAAAAGAATACTTATGCCGGGGGACACACTTCACATATCAGTAGAAAAATTTAAAAAAATCGTTAACATAAAAAATCTATAAAATTTGTTACGGCTAAATTCCGCATTACAGGAGCATCCAGTCGCGTAGACGACATAATTTTCCCAATTCGTTAGGAAATTATCACAATTTGGAGATTCGCTATAATGCAAATATATCAGATCCCCAAAAATATGATTTTTTTTTTATTTGAAACATCTCTCAAATCATCTCTCGTGTACATTTAGTCGAAATTTTATATGAAAAATGTAACCCATAATTAAGAGTCGCCTGTGTATGGTTTTTGGAGTATCATTCATAAACTATTGTTATTTCAAAATGAAAAATGGGACAAAAATATGATGTGAGAAATAGCCCAATATTATAGGGTAAAATTTTCAGCTACTCAATCATCTGCATTTGGTTTTGTGCATACGAGTATAAACCTGTAATAGGAAAGTGATTTTTTCCTTGCTAATTAATTGCATACTTCAGATTAGTTTTGGTTTTGTACACAACATATACACGTTAAAATATCAACTTATTTAAAAATAAAATAGTGAATAGCATAAATATGAATTGAAAAAATTTCGAACTAATTTTCTAAGAAGTCATTCTCCCGCTCTGTCAACATTCGTACGTATCTACTTAGATAACAATTAAAAAAAGAAAAAAAACTAAAACTCAGAAAAAGTTTTGAAAAATATTGCGCGATTTTTTTTTAATAAGAAAAAAATTTAAAAAACATCGCTCGATTTTTATTTTAAAAATTGTTTACTTACGACGCTAATTTCTGTGCAACATATCTGCATTTATATACCTCTAAAAGGAAAAAAACTACTTTTGAATGATAATCGAGCAATTTTTTTTTGCAAAAAAAAAAAAAAAAAAAAACAAAAATCACCCTATTGCGTGACAATAGTTAATAATTAAATGAATAACTCATTACATAACAAAAAAGAAAAATCTCGCTGCTTCTATTTGCATTTTTCTTGTGCGTGGCGCTTACTTCAATATCGAATTTCTGCTCAGAATTTCGCTAGAAAAATCAAAATAACAAAAAGAACGTATCTACACAAAGAAAATGTTATTCTGTACTGTGGAAATTTGAAAAAAAAACACGATCCAAGGATGGATTCTAAGGAACACATTTCTTAATTGTATGAATCGTCATCTATATTCCTGTTACAAAGTTAATTGTAAAAATTAAATAAATTACAATTAGGCTCATAATTAGCACATCTAAAGTCAAGTAAATCTAAGTTTTTCTTATATGTACGATGTTCTTAGTTTGACTTTTGGATTGTACAATAAATAAATCCAATAAAATGAATTCTCTACAAAAATGTATTTGTATTGAATTGAAAAAGAAAAACCGGGCGACTTTTTCTGAGACGTTTATTTCAATTTCGGATTTCTGTCCAATTTTGCAAAATGATTTGATTGAATTTGCTGCATTAAAAACATCGAAAAAAGACGGACACCAAAAAAGCAAATACAATTCTACAGGCTAGAAATTTGGTGGGAAAGAAGATCTTAATACGAATCATAAAACCGCTCGAATGTAATTTTGAAAAGGGAAGTAAAATAAAAAATCTAATATACCAAAGAATGAAGAAGTTTATTTATTGTATAGATCACAAAATATAACCGTTGTTTTTCCTTTTTTTGGGTTAACAATTCTTTCAAAATATTGTGCGATTGACTGATAAATTATACGATACGGGGGCTATTTTTTGTTTTGCTGATTTTTCACCACATTATTTTGGGACATTTGTTTTCGATGATATTTCGTGTCTCCGATATTATTAACTTTCCGTTCACCTCATTCAGTGAAAACCTTTCACTGAAATTTGCTGCCACTAAGATATTTCAAAATATTGTTCGATTAGTTGATAACTTATACGATGAATAACCCAGTGATTTTGAGAGATTTTCCACATTTAATTTACGCAATTTTTCGTTTATTTTTGAGCAAAATTTCATTTTATTTTTTGGGCAATTTTTCATCATATTTTTTTTGGGTCTTTAGAAAAGTTTATGAATTAACTTTCAGTTCAGCTCATTCAGCAAAAATCTTTTACTGAAATATGCTGACACTGAGATATTTATTTCAATGATCTTCCACATTTCCGATACCTATAGCGAACGTATGATGTGCGAGTATGTTAATAAAATTAAAATCTCTCATGTACTAAAAGAAACAACATGAAAAATGCTAGTTTTGTTTATGCTCCCATCATCAGTATCTTTCATTCAACATAATGGGTGTTCTTATCATGGCACACGATATGATTGATGTACACAGTACAAAACCTTATGAATAAATTATATAATTTAATGCAATTCATTGATACCTCGGGATATGATGGTAATACGTACTTATCTCATAAATATACCACGTTATCAATTTTAATATGTTTTGATAGAATGCTATCTACGATCAAAGGGGGCAAAGTAAATTATAGAAAATCATTTAACAAAATTCCGTCCTACAGCAATTTCACAAAAAACTCCACAGAAATTGTTTTTTTCCCCAACCATAATTCTTCGATAACCTTTGCGCTGTCGTGCAAAGAATTTGCCAGAAAAAGGAAAGCGATGCCCAATTTCGCTGTGTTTCATAACTTCGCTGTGAATATTAAATAGGGGCGAGAAATATATCCAACAATCGATGGTATTGAATAAGGCTTCGCCTTTTGGTAATTGCTTCCCCCCTCCATAGCCTTACAAACGAATATTTTCTGACTATATTTCAATATATTTAAACAAAATTTTGCCATAACATGGAGAAAAAAAAAATAACAGCAAAATATTTATCATAATTCATTTGCTATATACGAAAAAGGGGAGGATCCTTTATGCCATCGAAAGGGAAAGTGAAATAAATATCTATTTACAACAAAATCTACAATACAATAACACATTGTAAAAGAGGAAAAATTAATGTAATTCAACGCCAAAGTAACAGGAAAGAGCAATGACTCTAACAGTCCTGATGCAGACTGATTTCTGATTGAGTCTGTATTGACGCTGGCTGTTTCCGTTGGGTGTTGAGCCTTGTTAAGTGGTAATATCAATCATTGTTAATGCAGTGTAAAACAGACTTTAGGCCAAAGCATCACATGACTGTAGAGGGACGACACATTCAGACATACAGTTAAGGATAAAACTCTACGTACACCCTACTATTTTGAAAATATAGAGAACTAGTGATAATATTAAATATAATTTTGATGTCAATGTTTAAGACATTAATAGTTAAGAATTTTTGAAGAAAAAAGTTTGAAAAGATTAATCTATTGGCGATAATCATAGAAATCGGTGGGAAAAAATCTACATACAGCTCTTAAAATGAATAAGAAAAAGAAGAAGGTAAAGGGAGAAAAGCCGTTAGTTTTCATGATTTGCTTTATTTGTCAAACATTACGATCATTTAAATTCTGAAAGCGGTTTGTGAAAAACGTTTTAACTTTAAAAATGGTAAATGGAAGAAAAATTCAACAATCAGTTCGGTGGCGAACCTTCGAAAAGAAAACAAATCTTATGGACAAATTGCTAAAATTGTAAAATTAAGTCGCTCTACAGTGCAAACTATTGTCAAAAAACCATCAAAACACCAACAGTACTGAGAAAAAGACGCGATCTGGAAGACCGAAGAAACTTTCAAGACGCAATGTCCTTAAAGAAGTCCATAAAGATCCAAAAATAAGTGCCCCAAAATTATCCGAATACCTTGCAAGATGTTTGAATATTACTGTTTCATCAAGTAATAAACGTTTTGCATGAAAGCGGCTTTAAAAGTAGAACTGCACGCAAAAAGCCATTTATTTCTGCCAAGAATCGTCAACTTTGCTTGGACTTTGCTAAGGCACATTTACAGAAGGGAATGGATTTTTAGAAGAAAGTTATATTTACAGATGAAAGTAAGTATAATATTTTCGGGAATGGCGGCTGAAACTAGGTTTGGCAAAAACCAAACACTGCACTTGATCCCAAAAAATTTAAACCTACTGTGAAACATGGTAGGGACAGTGTTATGGTGTGGGGAGCTATGGCGACATCTGGAGTTGGTCGATTGGTTTTTGTTGAAGGCGTTATAGACAGATATCAGTATAAGACAATATTGGAACAAAATCTGAAGCCATCTGTGCGAGGCTTGGGCCTGGGAAACCAATGGATTTTCCAACAAGACAACGATCCCAAGCATACTGCACATATTGTTCGAAACTGGCTTCTTTATCATGCACCAAGACAGCTCAATACATCTCCCCAGTCACCAGACCTCAAGCCAATTGAGCATATTTGGGCACGCAAATATGATATCAGAAATCGCGAAACACTGAAAACTGCCCTTACTCGAAGTTGGTCGGGAATTGCGCCCAGTATTACGGAAAATTTCGTGATGTCTATGCCACGTCGTCTTCAGGCAGTTATTGAAGCCCAAGGTGGTCCTACAAAATATTAAGAATGTATTGTTCTTTTTTATTTATTTAAAAGAAACGAAATATTTTAAGACTGTATGAATCTCATGTATTTTTATTGTTTTTGTTATGTCTGTTATTGTTATGCTTTTGAATTAACTTTTTGTTTTGTAAATAAACTTTGTTTTTGGTACTTTACATATTAATGCAAACGCTTTAATAATTTGTCTTAAGAATATCTTAAAAACACAAAATAGGCGGGTGTATGTAGAGTTTTTTCCTTAACTGTACATATACATATGTATCTGGGTACAACGCATGTATGTAATATCAAATTAAGCCAAAATGTAAATTTAGCCTTATTTTTAATATGGAAAAACAAAATTTCACACTGTGACGGCGGAGGGGGAAGAAAGAATGTAAGAAATATTTTAGAACAAAAAAAAAACAAAACAAAAAAAGGAAAGGAAAATTGCAGCTAAGGGGAGGGAAAAACGATACATTAAAACTGAAGGATACATTCATGTTCTGGTACACATGTTTATTACATTCACACTTATGAGGGCGGCCCCAAAACTACCAAAAATTGTTTTGGTGAAATATGTGAACCTTTTACAATGTTTTAAACTTCAAGGCGACACTTTTTTTAGTATCTTTACTTGAGCCACCAAAACAAACGATCTCAATGAATTTGCAAACGTGGAAAAAAGCTGATCATCGTTATATATGTAACTCAATTCCATTTTGAAGGTAAAATATTGGGTAGCAGAATTTAAACGAGGCCATACGAACTGCCAAGACAAACGCCGTAGTGGTCGACCAATTGTGGTGTCCACGGCAGACATGGTTAAGAAAATACACAAAATGGTATTGGATGATTGTCGGTTGAAGGTGCGTGAGACAGCTGAAATGGCGTAGGCATTCCAAAGAGTCTATGTATTATATATTGACCCAAGATTTGAAGAGATGCCGCGCTTGCTTTTAATAGAATAAAAACAACGTCTAGAAGATGTTTCAGCAGAATGTTTGGCGATGTTTCACCGCAATAAATCCGGACTTTTGTGTCGATTTATCACCATATATATATACATGGAACCACCACATCACACCTGAGACAAAGGAACAGTCACAGCAGTGGGGAGAATAGTGTCCAAAGAAGGTGAAGACGGTCCCATCTGCAGGCAAGTTCAGAGCGTCTGTTTTTTAAGATGCGCCTGGGACTATTTTTAGATTATGCTAATTTATTGCAGCGTTTACATAATGAACTTATGGAAATAATGCCGCATTTGGCGAAAAAGAAAATGCTGTTTCATGCGGACAATGCTCCAGTTCACACATCTGCTATTGCGATGAATTAAAGTTGTTAGCTCCCTGGGACTATTTTCTATTTCCAAACTTGAAAACATGGTTCGGTAATAAAAGATTGTCCAACAGTGAAAAGATGGAGCCTGCGGTTGATAGCTATTTTAAGAAGTTTGACAGTTCTTACTGTGAACAAGATATAGGAGGTATTGAATATCGCTGGGGAAAATGCAACAATCTAAAAGGAGATTGTTTGAAAAATAAAGAAATTTGTTCCCAACTTTTTTGGGTCTTCTTTGTTAGGTTGTCTAGTTTTGGGACTGCCCTAGTACATATAAAGCCCGTATTCCCTTTCTTGCCTGTTTGAAGGTGTTGTTATGCATATTATTCTTCATATTGCTCGATTTATAAAATTATTCACACAATAAATCTCACCCCAGCCATAGCCTATTTGGCAATTTCCTTTTGCACTCCCCCCCACCTTAAGGTCAACCCTCTTTCATTCCTTAACAAGAATTTGTACATTTCCTATTAAGTTGCTGGAATTTGTTTTCAAATTTCTTTCCCGGATATTTGTTTCTTTTCGATATGAAATTGCAACAATTTTACGACAAGGCAAACTCGATGCCAATAAATGGTTATTATGATTTGATTCCCTTTTGTTTCTTTGCGAACAGGAATTACAATACACATTTTTCGAGCTGTTGATGCTAAATTTAAGAAAAGAACATCTGAATATTTCTATTAACACGCCATTGACAAGAAAATATAAATTAAATGTTAAGAAATGCATTATAGGTTCTAAGGAATTGATCGTGGAAACTCTAAATCCGACAACTTCTTTACTTTCAGCCATATGGAAATAATGATGGCTGTTGACGTAGTTTCAATTTACCGTATGTTAAATTCGGAAATTGTGTATACAAGTTTTGTGAATTAGATTAGAGGTTCCATCTTATGGTAATTGGTAATACTATATGGCATGTGTGTCTTTTCCACTGAAATAATGAGGGTCGTATGAGTGATATAAAATCAATTAATATCAAGCATCCGCCCACCATGATATACGATCCAACTGTATTTGATATCTTTCGTACAAGTAATTTTATTGAATATATATGTACATATATTATTGTTTGTGCTTAGTTTGGTCTATTTAGTACAACGTTGTTTTGGTTTATCTTTATGCTCAAGACTAGTTTAGCTTTGTGCCAAGTTTGATTCGAGAAAGGAAGTTTTGGCAGAATAATATTTTCATAATGCCGAACTGTCTGTATAGCTATATCAGATCCAGTCACGGATTCTCTTCAACAGGCGTGATACAATGATTGTGTAAAATATATTCGATTGTTAAGTTTATATTTTTCTGTAAAAATAACTTGTCAGTGATTTTGTGTTCGTCCTTCATATACATTTATCTCGAATGAATGATTTGATTCCATTGCTTTCATTATCCTATAGTTACTTAGCCTTAATGTAAACAATTCGAATAGATGCGTCAAATAAACGTTGGAATTCTGGATATAACAGAGAGCCCTATACAAATGTGGAGTATTGATTATTATAGAACTGCAAGAAATCAATGGTCAAATATGCCGACCTTACTAACGTTATTATGTCTAAAAATATTATCGAATCCTTCAAGCATTAACGTATCGTCAACTACTGGGCTGTGTTTATAATGAAGGAAATAATTTGCTTAGAGAATCTTTATGATCGAAATCCATTATGTGTAAATATGTAATAAATCCCCCTTTTTACTTACGAGTACGGTCACATGGTGCCAGTAGTTTGGAAAAATTAGAGAAAAGAGGCAACCTTATAAAACATTCGTTTTAAGCTTCAAGGCGGCACGTTGTTTAGCATTTTTATTTGAGCCATCAAAAGTAAACGATCTCAGTGAATTTATAAACATGAAAAAAAAAAAATTGATCACCGTTTTGTAATTCAAAGTTTCCTTTCGGGAGTTCTCAGTCAAACCAATATTAAAGCCGAGCCAGATTCTAATCTTGGGAAGTCTACTCCTTCGTTTACGACTGGTAAATATTGACCAAATAAGGTGTCCACGTTAGACACGATTAGGAAAATAAGCAAAATGATCTTGGATGATCGTCGACTTATAGTGAATAAGCTAGCTTATATATTAGGCGTTTTGAAACGTGCTATACATCGTATGTTGACAGAAAATTTAAAAGTGAGAAAGCTGTGCTTTCAATAGAGTAAAAACAACGTCGTGAAGATATTTCAGTAGAGCATTGGCGTTGTTTCACCGCAATAAAGTGGAATTTTTGCATCGATTTATAACCGTAGGTGAGACATGGGTCCAAAACTACACAGATGAGACAATCGAACAGTCACAGTAGTGGGCTAGAATGTCATGGCATGGCTTGCCATGCAGGCAAGTCATGGCATCTTTTTTTTTTGAATGCGCATGGAACTATTTTTATTGATTACCATTAGAAAGGAAAACCTTCAATGGAGAATATTTAGCTAATTTATTGCAGCGTGAAGGAGATAAAATTATGGAAAAGGCGCCATTTGGCGAAAAAGGAAGTATTGTTTCATCATGAAAATGCTCAAATTAACACATCCACTATTGCGATGGCCAAAATTGATGAATTAGCTCTCGCGGACTGGTTTATATTTCCAAACTATAGAACATCGTTTCCTGAATATCTCCTATTATTCATGCTCCTTCAAAATTCTTTTTACTGATACCAGTATCTAGGAATTTCCGCAATTATTTAGAAAAGTCCGAAGGAAGGAAACTTTTCACTGATTCAATCGATTGAATTGATTGAATTGTTTACAGACTCGTTTCGAATTTTTGAATCAGATCATGATTGTTTGCAGTTTCGTTTTTAATGTGCGGAATAGTTGATGTATGTAGCTACAATAAGGAGTTCAAATAACTTTTTTTCTACACTGTAACATTTTTTTTTCTTAATTTATCTAAAATATAATACATTTTTTGTTTTGTAAATTTCCTGTTTGCAATAATCCCATAAAAATTATCACGTGCAGTAAGATCAGGAGGCCCTGAGAGCCAATAGAATGAAGAGCTTCTTAAAATTTTGTTATAGTTCTGCCATAATAGGCAAAACTAAGAAGTAAGTTGTAACCTCTTTTTAAAACTACACAGAATTGAAATTGATTGATGATTGATGATGATTTTGGCGTAGTACTTTAAAGAAACACTCTGTCGCTATCATTAACCGAACTCTTGATAACAACATTCATCAGAAATTCTTTATAGAACAGAAATAAAATATAATACAACGCAGTTGTTTACAGTATTGATTCCCTGAAAGAAAAAAATCAAAACATTTTTCCAATTTGATTGCTTTTCCGTGATGGGCTTGATTGAAAAGCATGCCGCATTTCTCCGCATCTGTCATTTTATTGCGTACATTTATTAACATAAGATTTTCTAGAGCAGTACATAAATTTTAATTTGTAATTACCAGCTTCTAAAAGAAGATAGCGAAATTTTAAATCATGATCATATATATGATGTTGGTCATCAAGATGCCATAACGAGGGAAATAATATCACGTATTCGTTCCCTTGGCAATTGCTAATAGCATCACTCATACGTTAACTGATGTTTGGCATTTACATCGAGATGAATTCTTTTTACGTGCTATTAAGTTCACTTACAATGTCATAGCCGATGATTTGCTGACAATATAAGTTCATGCATGCAATGAATTTTCTCCTGTTCCATCGTTACCTTTTATATTTGAGTTTGTTCTGTATTTCTCAAATTAAAACAACTTTACTGTGCAGTTTTAGAATTAACTATTCATTGACGTTAACGTAACATCGACACAGGGGTTGGGGTTTTTCAGGTATCGCAATATAAATCTTATTGGACGGAAAATTTGTATTTGTTGATTATTTGTTTTGTTTATTTTTTTTTTTTTTCATGTAAAAATCAACGATCTAAACAAATATGCCAGGCCCTTTTATGTTAGAAATGTATATTTTTGTGAAAATATTTTACATAAATTTCATTTAGTTTCCTAATATCTCTCTAATTTGCATATTTTAAATTAAAAATTTTTTATTTTACTTTCCCCGCCGCCCCTAATATTTTCTTTTTCATGATCTCACATAACTACCAGCTCTGTTTTTCTTTTCTTTTTTTAATCTGTCTGCTGTTGATGAAAATAAATACAGGAGTTGGTTGCTTGTTTGCAATTTCATAAACTGCTCCATCGACAACATAAAAAAATGGAAGAAATCATAACAATCACTTCAAGTCCTGAGCCGAATACAAAATAATAACGAGCTGTCTGCGAAAAAATATTCTCACAAGTAGTGAGGAACAAGGCATGATAACAACAACACAAATAATAACACTTTACAGGACATAAACAGGACCCTTGACTTGCTTTGCAAGAACTTGGCAAGGGAGGCAGCATAATTTTATTGAGGGAAGAGAAAAAGCTAAATAATGCAGACAGGAAATCTGAGGAAATAATAGAACATTTTAAGAAACTAAAGTCGAGAATCAATATTTAATATTAAGTAATAAAAATGAGAAAAAAATTAAATATTTTACATAAATTGTTAGTGAGTACTGTGTAAAGGCGGATGTTCAAACTATACTAAGAAATGAGGAAGAAAATGTTATAGAATATTACCAGTAATTGTTCTCATCTGAAAATAACCTCAAATTCTTAATGCGGGAAGCTGACAACTTAATAATAAAATATATCTAAAATTTAATAAAATAGTGTTCAACGACGTGTTTTCAACAACGTTTCCAATAAAATATTTTTCAAAATTCTTCAAATAATTACACTAACTTTTAGCTCATAATAAAGAATATACAGCACTTAGAATTATTGTCTCATCACCATTTATGTAAACTTCAGAGGCCGTTACTAAAACGAAATTAGATTAGAAAATCTCTTGATTTGCTTTAGTTTGTGGAATTTAAATCAAAAGTATACAAGGTTTTTACTCTGATTCCGACAATCGAATCAAATTTATGTTGATTTTTTTTTCTGTTTCACTCATCTAAAACGATATTACAAACAAATTCCATTTAAATTGTTACATCCTAAATGAAATTTGAAGCAATTCTGGTTCTGACTCTAAATATTTGTTTGCATTTCATTTGAAAATATTCAATTCAAAACAATGGACAAGATTTTTGCGGAGCTGTGAAAATTTCTGAGAGCCTGGTATCGTAAATTCAGAAAATAATTTATTTTAGGCATTTCGCAGTTGGCGCCAGGCCTTTTTTTCTCAGCTAAGAAACGAAATTGCATTTGGTTTCAGTTCTGATTTAGACTTTAGAACTGGAAACTACATAAAACTGTATTTTCGTTTCAGGTTCTAGAATAAAAATATCTGTTTCATTATGTTTTGATAGAGAAACAGAATCAAGGTAGGTGTCTGATTTTGTTTGAGGTAAAAAACAAATAAATGTATGAAGTGAGTTATTGTTTCGAATATGAATCAAAAACGAATTTTATAAAGCGTTTCTACATAATGACTTTAGAATTTTTCAGTTGAGTTTACTTAAAATTTTAAATTCACATGAAAAAGCTCAAACATCTCATCGGCTATCATTAAGAAAAAAACAAATATTCTTTAACATTGACTGACATGATTCTTTTACATAATAAAAGAGATCACATAATAAAAGAGATAACGCCTAAATTCTGTCTATTAAATTCAAAGTTTTTTAATTTTTGACTTAAACATCAAATACCGCTGTTGATTTTCGTAAAGCGTTCTGCATGTAATGAAATAAATGAACAAAATAAAATACCAATATTGAATTTCCTTGATAAAAGAGGATATCGAAAGTTTTTTTTATTAAAATATCATCACCATTTCATACACTTTCTAAAATTTTTTATGGTTATGTGGCAAAATGGCGGCATATCCGTTTTTATGCGCTCTTCTATATTGCTATTGCTTTAAACTTTATTCATGTCGTAAAGAATTCCTTGTGAAAAAGTGTGAATAATCAAGTTGTTTGCTTTCTGTTCTCTTCGGACTTGAATTCTCTTCTGAGAACCTTGAAATTTTTACTCACTTCTTCAATAATTGAAAAGAAAACACACAATGCCATAAGCATCCTTAATAAATCCTCAATGAATTCTACAAAAGAGTAGCCGAGCACTCGCATGAACTGTAACAATCAATAGTTACAATGGACGTCAAGCAGCAAAGAAATAGATAGCAAACTAGACAGCTGAGACGACAGACAACCAGACAGCTAGGAGATTCTTTTGCGAAGGTTGGCTAAAGCAAAATGCAAACCCTAACGCAGACAGTTCCCAGCCCAGCGCTACATCAATTGTCCGTTGAACAGATGAACAGACACTCATCAGACATCAAGTAAACCCTGACTGGTAGAGAAGAGAAAGCAAAACCAGCAACAAACAAGGACCTGTGGCACAACAAACAATTTCAAGCGTTAATAAATATATTCAAACTGACAACGAAAGACTTTGCTTCAAGACCTAGCAACAATGTTATGTGCCACCATTGCCTTTTTCCCACAACGTTCTCCTTCTCGTAAAATATTTGCAAGGGTAGTCATTGTCGGCAACATCATTGATGTTGTTATGCCCGGAATGCAATGTTGTAAACTAAACACGCACTTTGACTTTTAATGTTGATGATGGTGGTGCTGCTGCTTTACTTGCTCTGGTTTCTGATCCGGCTGGCAGTCTCGTCTGTGACTGTTTTGTAAAATTAGAATGAAGTAAATAACAATTCGTTCCCTTTCGAGTTCGTTTTTTATTGCAACATGTCGAAACTTGTTAAAGTAATTGGTTTAGGTTGCTCCTTTTTTTGTTGCTGCTGCATGTTTGTTGGCAAAGTTCATAAATCTGTAATAAAATAATGCTAAAACATATGCAAATTGTTTGATGGCATAAAGTAATTTCGTATAAAGTTCTTTATTTCACTTGAATAGTGTAGGATTATGGAAGGCGTATGAGCGCTGATGGAGTACACTGCGCATTGCAAATAGATGAAATGCAATAATGGACAAATGGCTAAAACGAAGTTAATATTTGATGTTTATATTTGAATGAAGTCTGGTTTATGGCAATTGAATCATATTTTCGCAATGAAGATAATGTTTTTTCCCCTTGTCTACATATAAAATGATTTTGAGGGAAGCGAAATATGAAATATGACGTATTTACAGCTCACCCAAATATTTTATTCGATGCCAACTGACTGGCCGTAATACGAACACGCGACTACCGTGTTCATGATGGCAGGATCTAGCCTCCTTTCAAGCACTTATCTATCCTTCTCCGAGTAGTCGCCTAATGGACAAGTCTAGACGTTTGGAATCATCGTTAAACTGTAATCGCATTGACCAAGGTCACATGTTAAATAGTTATTTTTTAGAGTAGCTTTAATAGACTTGACGATTACTGGACTCCTTTGCACACTAAATTGATTGTCAGGCAAAATGAAGATAGTTGGTTATACCCGGATTATAATATATAATCATATGCACGATAGTGGCATGTGCTAAACATTGCATTCTAAAATTAAATAGCTTTACCATATCCATTCATTAGATGCAATGGAATTTGTTTCCATTTTCGCAATTGCCATCACGGCTGTTAAACAAACGCTTTTGCCATGTGAATTAAGAGAAAAATTTACAACTATGTGCTGTGTCGTTCGCAGATTCAACCATTTGCGACATTCAACTAAGGACTTTGCAAATTTGCGAAGCAATCGGAAGACTGTCATAAAAACCTTCAACTACACTCATACTTAGGGATAGGTAGCGATCGGTGGAAAAAGTGTATCGAGCTAAAAGGAGGTTATGTTGAAAGCTAAAGAAATTATTTTCCAACTTTTTTGTGCCTTCTTTTTTAGGTCGGCTAGTTTTGGGACCCCTCTCGCATGTACAAATTAAAAATTAATCATACGTCACAGTTTTTGTACATATTGCCCCTATACAAACTTCAGATTTCAGAAGAAGTATAGTGTTCTATAGCCGACAGATAAACACATTAATAAAATAAATCAGATGCCACAAAAACCAAGCGTTTATAATTTTCTCTTCTGCATTTATAATTTGACAATTTCAAGTGTATTAGTGCTAGTTGTTGCCACGTAGACTGTGTAAAAAAGGCCTAATACTCGCATATAATAGTTTTCTTGCGTATACGTATTATTATTATAATTTAAAGTCTTCATTCGTTCCAGACAATTTTTTTAATTGAAAAAAAAAATATGTGTCCGCTATGCCGATTTAATTTATTGAATTTTATTGAATTGAATTACTTTCCGTTAGAAGGTTTTGAATTATAATTTTTGAGTTAAAACTACATTTATATCAGAGATCGTCACTGAAACGAAATCAGTTTTGGTTTGTTCTAGTTTCTGGAATTTAATATCACCGTTTCCATGAAAGATTTAATATTGTAGACGAACTAATCGTCTACGAACGAAAGCATTTTTAATAGGGATATTATAAAAAGTATGAAGATGTTCAAACAACAATGTTGCCATTTCATACATTTTCAATATTAGTTCGAATAAAACTTATTGTATCCCTAATTTCAATAGAAATTTTAATTCTATACGAATTATAAAGACGAAGACAAATAGTTATTCGTTTGCTTTTCGAACGGTTTGAGTGACCAATTTTATAGAAACAGGCTGTAAATCAAAAATACACAAAGTTTGTATTCTAAATACGGCAACCGAATCAAACTTGTTTTGAAATTTGGTTTTATGTCGCACATCCAAAACGAAATTACAAACAATTTTGATTTTGGTTCACACGTCCGAAACGAAATTGTAAACAACTATTGATTCTGATTCAGTTAGTTTTGTTTTGTATTTAATTTGACATTTTTCAACCAAAAAATTAGACATATTTGAGTAGCTATGAATATTTCTGAGGGCCCAGTATCGTAAATTTGAAAAGAAAGTGATTGAACCATTTCTACCTACTTTCTATAGTTTGACGTCAGGCTTTTTTCTTTGCCAAAAAAGGAAACTACATTTGACCATGGAACAGGACTGCATAAATCTGTATTTTCGTTACAGATTCGCAAATCGATATATGTTTTTCGTTATTGCTCGATAGAGAAACCATCGAGTATCGCTTCGGGTAAAAAACGAATTAACATATGAAATGAGTTGTTATTTCGAATATGAATCAGAAGCAAATTTCTAATGTACTTTAAATAAATTGACAATAATAAAACCGAAGCGAAACTGAACTGCTGTAAAGTTTAGTGATTTATATTTTAAAAACGAAGAACTTGTTATCTAAAAGGTGGATTTAATAGCGAGCATTGACATTATTTGAATTTTATTCAAATCAAATATTATCTTAACCAGGCTTTTTGATGAAGTTTAGTAATAAACCATTTTTTTACCATAATATATTTCAGAAGTAAATTGTTTCGGTTTAAATTTAATCATGTGTCAAATTATAAATTTTGCCGAAAAAGTATTTGAATGTTGTCGTCTAGAACAATTTTCTCAATTTTTATGATCTCTTATAATATTTTATATGTGTCCAAAAAGCATGGCAGGTCTCTTCTCTCATAATGATGCGTTTTATATAGTGTTGGTAGTCAGAAATCATGTTTGTACAGGTTGTAGTGCTACCGTTTTTCAAAAAATGTAGCGATTCCCATTCCCAAAATTAGTAGTATTTATGAAGTGAAATTTGGCACAATTCAAATTAATTTTGCTTTAAATTAATAACTCGCAAAAGTACTTGGGATAATTGTTGCTGTCCTCTAAATCTTCTTGCTTTCAAAATCTTTGTTCTTTTACTGATGAAATCATAATATTTTATCTTCATATTTCTTCAAGTTTTGAGGAACACTTTGAACATGTTCATGTTTCAAAATAAAAAACAAAAATATTTCACAATTCTCGTGTTGAAAATAAAACAACAGCGAATTGGTATAATTATTTGATATTTGTAAAAAATAGTCTAAACATTACACAAACATAGGTAATTTAAATAAGGGCTAATGATAAATGAACTTTTCATTGGAATTTATATTCCATTCATTGGTCTTTCGTTTTCCCATATATCTTTATTGCGCGCCTTCGTGGTAGCCTTTACTTCTTGACGTTGTGACCTCCAATTTATCTTCATCTATTTCTTTGTTTAGTTTTATGCCTCAATTTCTTAGTAACGTCCAAGAAGGATTTGTTAATTACATTCAAATTATAAAAACTGAATTGATACGAGCTCTGGTCACGTGCCTATAACCATTCAATAGACTATTCGAAAAAAATTTATGTTTCTAGAGATTTCCTTTGTTGAGAAAAATATGAGAAATGCACAACGAGTTGGAGCACAAGTACATTTATAGGGTAACCTTAAACTCCGAATTTTGATAAAATTATTTATAATTATCCCAAATATTCACGCGAGGGATTAATTTAAAAAGTGAATATAATAATAGGATAAGCAACAGCCTTCCTACTTTGTGTTGTGTGTATTAAGAATAGTTTCTATTTTAAATTACCCGAGTGAGTTGAATATCGGCAATATCTTCTTTCCAAAATGGTAGCTCTACGACCGACACCTGTGAATAACTTCCCTTTATAAATGTCATTAATGTTTGAGCTATGTTTGGCTCTGTACGACGCAAATGATTGGAATCAAATGTGGTACGTGGCAAACAGCCGAAGAAAAGATGAAAATCACGCTTCTACTTATCAAAATCACGTCCAACAGAAGGCGTACATAATGGGTCAAAACAATCTAAACTATTGTATAAATAATATAAATTGATGCTACCAGAAACAAGAAATTTCAAGAAATTTTAAGAAATTTCAGAAAAGTGCATCAATATTACAAGGCTTATTCTCTAGTTAGATATGATGTTAAAATAATCTTCCAATTTGCCTTATGAATTTGGCTTGAGGTGAACAAAACTAGAATCTTCAAATCTTTTTAAATTCGTATGTTTAGAATTATTCATTGTTTTATCAACATGGCCCGTTCTCAATCTAGAATCTTCTACAAATATATCGTGTTTCTTTGAATATCCCACATAACCCATTGCCAAATATCCTTTTCAATCTTTCCAAATATTACACCAAAATAGAGTTATAGAAGGGTCAACATGTTTTCCAAAAAATATATTAGATGCGCAACTAATTCCTCACTGTTTTTTTTTTTATAAAAGTGCAACTTTATTATGAAAACATGTTCACAAATGATTCATTGAAAGTATTGCTAATCACTAGGTTCTACTTTTTTCCACGTTTCTGGCAAAGTTTGAATTCCGTCACTCTAAAATTGTTCATCTTTTGAGACTATCCACGAATCTAGCCATTCCTTAATGTTGTCATGATGTATGAGTGGAACTGCTGGTTAGCCAGACCGTGTGCCATCGGTGGTTTCAACAGCTCGTAATATTTAAAACCGACCTGGCCCCACCAAATACAGAGCATCGCCCTCACATCGTGAATATTTGGCCGAAGCGGCGACATAGAAGCATGGCCGGGCAGCCCCCACGACTTTCTTTTCTTTAAATTGCTGTAATGAATCCTTTTATCCGATGAAGAAACCCCTTCCTTTTTTGTTACACAGGCGAAAAAACGACGGTTAACGTCTCTTGGCTTCAACTCATAAGGACCCAAGTTCATTGCTTTTGAATCATTCCCAACGCATGCAATCGCTTCGAAATGGCTTGGCGGGTAACTCCTAATACTGAAGCCAGCTCTACCTGCGTTTGACATGGATCTTTCTCAAGCAATGCCGTCAATTCAATATCTTCGAAGGTTTTTCGTCTTCCTTCACGCGAAAGATCGTCAACATCAAAATCACCGTCTTTAAAGCAACGGAATCAATTTCGATATTTTTTTTCACTTAAAACAGCATCTTCGTAAACATTTTGAAGCTTTGGATGAACTTCGGCCTCCATTTTCTTCGATGGAAAGAAGAAAATCAATACTTCCTGCATATGACGATTATTTGACAAAAATCATACATATTCACATAACCAAAATAATATGACGTCAAAAGAAAATCAGTATTGTGTCGAGGCGGTATGTTTACCATAAGTCTAAGCTTGGCTCATGACGTTTAGGTTATGAGAGAATCAACTAACACCTACAGGTGGTGCCATCTATTGGTAAAATGCGGGAACTTAGTTGCGCACCCATACATACACATAGTAGAAATTATTTTCCTAAAAAATGGCACAAGGCCGTTTGCTTCTTTATATGTTGGATATGCTTAAAAATATGTTGAAATTACTTAAAAATTGCCACTTGACGAATTACAGTAATTTTTCCAAAATTCGGAGAAAAACACGTGTCCTGCGCTAAAATTATATTTAGCCTCGCTGAATTTGGGGCCACAGAAAAGACATACTACATTGAAAAAAGCAAAATATCAATCTATTTCCAAAAGTTGACACGAACTTAAAGAAGACACTATATGTAATTAAATCCTTTCTCTAATAATTTAATTATGTTTAATCCAACCAAGTCCAGTCAAAGTCTTTTGCATTCGTGCTTGGAAATTTTCGAACCATTACCAAGCGCATGTCCTCTTATTGCTGGGGCTTTTTATGACATCCACCATCAATAAATTATGTGTTCATGTTGGAAGAGTCACTGAACCACAACATTAATGATTTATCTAGATCATTTTTGAAAGTGTATAAACATCGTTAAGATGCCAATTGCAAACTAGGTTATCCATTTACCCAGCCAATAAAAAAGCCCACTAGCGTAGCACCATAACCAAATCTCAACTAAATAAACAAATGTACAACATTTGCAGTTATCTTCTGGTTAAACAAAATTCTGTTGATAACTAACAAAATTCTCCAATCTTAGAATTATATATTATTTTCATCTAGAGCAAAAAACCAACACGTTTTTACCACCGAGGAAAAAAAACACACACACACACACACAAAACATCTACTGAGTTTCTTTCTTGCTCTTATCGTTATAAAGAGAACACGGCCCACGCTTTGGAGTCATTACCACACGATATGGCTGTGATATCTGGCTGTGTGTGGACAACTGCAACAACATTTAATATGTTTAATAATAACCAGCTTAAACATGCAACTCATGTTGCCTGATGCCGCGACTCAAGCATAAACACTCGCACTCGTACTCACATTTGTGGCATGCATACTACCTATACATATATGAGATTGTAATGTTATGTTAATATTGTCACATACCACACGGCAATGTGTGGCGTGGCGCACACTCGAGAGTCTGTTAAATAGACGTTGCTGGCGCTTGTTGCTGGTGTTTCGGCAACATGCATTTACATTTTGAATTTGTGCTTAAAACTTTGTTGCTGTTGTGGCCTGGCTAAATATGGGTGTCACTCCAAGGCGCTGGGGCGTTCAGACAGACAACCACATCGGCAGCCGGACAGACTGATATACTTGTTTGTACGGTTTATTTTCATTTTAGCGTTTATTTTAATGTTAACGTTGTTTACTTTTGCATTTCAAACAATGTTTAGCGCATTTTTTATGCCATTGCCATTGGCTTGTGTTTAAGTTTTCATTCAGTTATCGTCTAGGCAAATCTTTATGTGACACTTTTTGCAACTTGTAGTTGTTTGAATTGCTGCAAACAACTTGAACTTAACGATTTGAAAGTTTCTTTGGAAAATGTTTTAAGTTTATTAATTACCTAAATATTGTTGTTTAAAAGCAAACGTAATAAATAGTTAAAGTGTTAAACAATACAGTTTAACATGACACTTAGGTAATTGTCTAAAAGTTTGTACGACAGTTTACTAGATATAGATAGGAGTAAACAGTGACTGGCATTTAAATTAGTAGCAAACTAAATTTTACTGACAATGTTTTGAAATTGGGAGACAACAGTGAGAATAGAAAATCTTTGTTTCAATCAGGGCTGTGACGGAAATAAAGTCGAAGTAAAATATAATTTTAATTCGCTTCAGTTTCCGATATCTGTAACAAAATTATACATAACTTTTCTTATTCCTACAATTGAATCGAAATGGAACTTTGTTTTGTATTCATGCATTCGAAATTGCAAGCAATTTTGATTCTGATTCCTATAACCGGAACTATAAAACATTTTAGTTCTTATTCAGTATAACAAACCTTTTGTTTATGTTCTATTCGGAAAAAAACCTGTCTGATATCAACAATTTAGATGTAAATTTATGTGACGCCTTTCTTGTATCTCTCCCAAATTTCTCCACTGATTCAAATTATGAAATAAAATTACATAAAACTTTGAATTCGTTTACGATTCCATACTCAAATTATCTGTTTTGTTATTCATTAATATGATAAGGAAACTAAATTAATGAAAACTATTTTCGAATATGAATTTAAATTGACGTTTTGATGAAACAAAACTGGGCTTTCAGCTCACAGTTTTAATGCTATTCGTACGGAATTTTATTGTACTGTGAAAACACTATGCGAATCGTATTTTGTAAAACGCTGGTATTAATCATGAACACAGTAGAAATATTTGCAATATCTTCTTTATAGAAAAATTAAACTCAAATAGAAATTTCCATTATTTTTTTTCATGTACATACAAGTTGTTCGTTTACCTAACCTTGTGAAAGCCAGAAAATTCAACTTTCTGAAGCATCTGAAGATGCATATCTGCATCTGAACTGAAACTATGGATCTGTTCTGAAAAGAATTGCGATACTCTACCAATGTTCCATGTAAAAAACTCGTCTTGGAAAAGTTGAGAATTGTCGCCTTTTTTACCTCTGCCCTTTTGCTGGGTACTAGCGTAAAATGATCCGATTATAGCTAAGTTGAAAATTCTTACAGAATTGATTATAAAATTAATTGTGAACTTGAAAACCCTCTACAACAGACATTCTCTTTTTTGTTAAAGTTTTTCATATCAGCACAAAAAGGTTATTGGCGCCACAAGATTCGTTGTTCAAACTCCCAAGATTTAACAAGATTGCTTTACACGCAGTAGTTTCCAAGACTGTGGAGTTCTGCCGAAATTCGAAAATACCAAACCCAACTACTCAATTTCTGATTTCCTAATCTAAAAACGAAAAAATAATAAACCTAATTCAGTTATTTTTATGAAAGGAACATCATTTTTATTTATGAATGAAACGCTGTCAATTAAATTAATGAAAATTACTACGAAATAAAATTAAATTTTTTGCTTGGGAAGCGGACAATTTCTTTATCAAATGGTTATAATAGGGAGTATTGCTAAATCTCCAAAAGGCAAACAGCTTCATAGACAAAACTTTTGAATCGGCAAAAAATTGACACCCCCACCGATTTAAATAAATAGTCTACTAAAAGTAAAGCTATGGCAGAGTTCTTGTGATTGCCTCTCTTTGCCGAAAATGAAACAAGAATTATTTTTGCAAAGCATTCAAGAGATTTATTCGCAATTATAAAGGACAATTTTTCGGTCTTCTCTCAAGGGGTGCACAAAAGTGGAAGAAAATATTTTACAAATCTATTTGCGCAATGAATTTCTTTAGTCGTTATTCAAGATAGAAAATCTTTTGTCAAACTTTATTAAATTAGTTGCATCAAAAAGGCCGACTCCATAGGCAAATTATTCAATATCAGTTAATATGTTCCGTAGCTGAGGAAGAAAAAACAAGTTTTATGAAATTCCGTCCAAGGCTGATACAAGCAATTCTAAGCTTCTCCATTTTGTCTATTTTGTAGTAGGATTTGTCCGCATCCTCGAAATACGCTTTAGTTTTCGCACTAAATTTGTCATTTCACCTACCAAATCGTTTTCGCTGAAAATGATAGCTGAGGCCAGATCTGGAGAATACGATGAACGTTTGTACTATTTTATCAGAGGAATCTCATGACTGAAAATATTGCCTTGGTAGAAACGTACTTTGTTTTTTGCCGTTTGGGGACGTTTTGCTTGAATATTTTCTTGTTTCGCCAATTTTCACATATGGTATGAAGATATCCTTTTGATTGCGTACAGGTTTCTCTCAACATTATTTCAAGTCAGAAATATAATATGTTGTTCTTCCACTACGAGCATTTGGGAAATATTTTTCTCATGCTCAAATTTCCATGAAAAATAAAGAGTACACTGCTTTGTTATCTTTAGAATGTCAGCTATCTCTAGCAAATATGTTCTCGCTTGTAGAGAATAATTTTCAAATATTTTTTGTTCTGATTTTTGATTTCCTTCCTGAGTTCCACTGCATTGAGTTTCATTGGTGCCCGTACGACCTCGCTTACAATTAGCAACCTAACAATAAATTGAAGTTTTTAACGAAATAGGATCGCCCTAACATTTTTTATTGTTGTTACTTAAAGCGTTATAAATCAAACAAGGATGATCTAAGGAACGCTATACTTGCACAGATATCGTTTGAAGATTGACACTCTTTTATCAGAATATTGACTTTTCCTTAGTAACGACATCTGCGCGTTAGATCGAGGACATTTCGTGAAATGTCATATTAATACAATTTTTTTACAAATAATAACAACTTGGGCACATAATGATGTTTTAAAAAACTTCTTGAAAGTATAAGTTTTTATCTTTTAGACGCAGCGAATCACGTTTTGCATAGTCAATGTACATGCCACAAAAATAAAGTTTGGCCAAATATCAAAATTTTTTAAACTATGATTTAATAGGGTAATGCGAGGCTAAGGGGTGATAGATAAAAGTTATGAAATCAGCTTGCCAAATTTCGCCATTGATTCTATGAATAAAACAATTGTTAGAGTATTCCTGCGCTTTGGCATGGCATAGTAATTGTTATGCAAAATTTGAAAGCACCGTACCGAAGTCCTTTGAAAACGTCTAAAATTGTATTTGAGTACGAGTGGAATTACCCTGTTTTGTAAGAATCTCAATGGGCAAAAATGTAATATATGTTTTTCTGATATCTAAGTATTGTGCTATCACATTTCATCATTACTTTCAGTATTACGTTCCTATTTTTTCTATTACGAATTTGTTTAAAATTTTTTTTATCATGAATAAACCATTGTTTGCTCTTTAGTTGGGGTATAGTGCTACCAAATTCCACCATTACTTTCCTTATTTAGTTTTTCTGGGTAAGGTGTGAAAGTATCTAAAAATACTTTTATAAAAAAGTGGCGTGGAGTGAACAATATTTATTTTACTAAATCTGATATCGTAGTTATATCAATATCTGATTCGAAATCATATGCATCACTAAATGTGGGAAAATATCGTGTAATTTTAGTCATGTCTTTCCCTGAAGTAAGCTTTTGCAGCGTATGATTAATATTTAATTCAACCGATTGTCGCTTTTCGTACGTATGAGTGACAATAATTTGTTTTTTATAATGCTCATAAAGTGAAAGCCTTCTTATGCACTGTTATGTCTTCTGCAATCCATGGGAAGATGTATTAACGTATCCACGCCACAAAATAGTAAAAATAAGAATATACTCAATTAATATTCATTTCAATACTTTGCAAACATATATAGTTTATATTTAAATATTTAGGTGACGCAAACATCATTTTTATTTACATTGAAGGCTCCGCCAAAAAATATCGCATTTAAATAACAAAACGTGATTATGATATTTAATAGCCCTCTCTTTTTTGGCATGGCCGCATGAAAAAGAAAAGAACGTAAAAAGCAATAGAATGGCGTAAAGAAAAAACGCGGACATCGAGCATTGGCAAACAGCAATTCATCTTCAATTATTTACACACAAGCGCCATCGCCGAGGAGTGTTATGAGGGAGTACGGTCGTTCTCAGATGGGTAGGACTATAAACAGAGAAAGTGCAGAGAGATCAAATGCATCCATAGGCAAACAACACACCAGTAAACAATCTGGGAGACAGAAACAATTGTGTGTTTAACATGCATAAGCGTGTATGTTTGTGTAGCGTTTGCTCTCATATTTCATGCCACCAGCACTAATTTATGCTATTTCATATACGAACATGCACCGACATATAAACACACAGTCGGACAAAAAAAAACGAAACGAAATCGTTTGCGAAAAGACATCAATACACATAGAGACTCGTTAATATTTGTAGTTTTGGTTAAATGAAAACACACATGGAAAAGGGTTTACTTTGATATCTACATAAATGGTGATATATACGCAAATACACACTTATGTGTGTGTTTGTTTATTGTATATAATGCACATACGTATAAAGCATAACGATAGGGATACTACATGCGCAGACATTATTGTATTGACCCGTTTATTCAAGTGTAAAATAAATATTTGTTAACAGATAACAACATTGCATTGCGCATACTTGTATATATGCAACTCTATATAAAGTGTGTGTGTGTTTACACATTTATGAAAGTGTAGATGTAGTGCAAAGTGCTACATATGGATCTACGTAGTGTCAATATTTGAAACAAATACTTAAGAGCTGGGGAGAGCAATGTGATGGCGTTTTGGTAAAGGAATATATCATTCTGGCCCCGAGCCATATCATTCAGCTACGACAGCCACGACAGAAAAACACAAAAATTAGATTTTGCAACATAATTCGATCAAAATTATATTAGTAAAACGAAATTTACGCCGAAGTGGCTTCGGTGTTTGCTCCATTTAATTTCTCTTGCTGATATTGTTGATATATTTGATATATTTGTGATTGATTGCTATATCGATTTTCTAAAATTCATGATTAATTAATCGAACAATTGATTAATCAGAACAAGAATAATTGAATATTCCATATTTCATATTTTGTATCGTGTTGCACACAAAATATTCCAATACAACTTTTTTAGCACATTAAAAAGCTATTGCTTGTACATTACGTTCTCCTTGTTCCCGTGTACAACATATTTGAATTTGGAATAAATAATTCAAATTTAATGAACCAAAATTCAAAACTTTTTATTAACCATGGTTCGGAATAATCAGAATTTCCAAATTAATTCAAACTGAAAAATGGAATAATCGCTAAGTTTGTATAACCCATTAACTGCACATCCCCAACTATTTGGAATATTAATTTCTACTTTATAATAATGGAATTTCGCATAATTTTAATACTTTTGCTTCTACCTAATTAGACAATAAGTGAGTTGGAATGAAGCTCGATGTTAATCATACGTAAGTACGACATGATATAATGCGTAATTAATATGAATCATACGCCAGATGATCTCCTGCCGCGAGATGTGTCAAAAAATATATCGTCGATGGGGCCTAAAATATGAACTTGTTTTAGAATTTATATTTCAAAATCTCTTGTACCTCTAGCAATGATAGTTATAGAGGTATCATAAACGCAAATTTGTGGATTTTCCCCAATTTTGAGGCTGCAGTTTAATAGCAAGCCAATATCAGTTTTTACTTACAGATTTTAGAAGGCTTACGGATTATTATTTTTGGTAATACTTAAAATTATATCTGTAAAAAACGTATGAGAATTTGGCGGTTTTAACAAATTTTAAAAATTAATTTAATTAATTTTCGTTCATCACAATCTGTTATTCACAGTATAATTTCAGTATGAATAACAAACATCGCCATATACCGTATTTTTTCAAATTTACTTTTTTCCAACTTAAGCATATGAGTCTCAAAAGCGCCGTTGATCTATGGTTAAATTCTATAGTAATATTATTATTTACTTAGTTAACTTTTGTAAGTCGTATATGTTACATATATTTTTTCCATACTATTCGATACATCTGTCTGTTTCTGAGTATCAATAACCATGTACAAATATTAATTTCTTGATATTAAAAGTTTAAGTTGTGGTTAAATATTGAGCAAAAATTAATTAGTAATGAGAATACTGTGGCTGGCAGTGCCACGATTGTTAGATACCCGATTATAGCGCATATCATTGTGGGTTCGAATCCCGATACAATCGTCTGTCATCTTTTCAATGGTGGCACCGCGATGCGTGTAGTCAGCACGATCTCAAAGTAAGAAAGTGATAGTTATTGTGGTGCGGGTATATCACGTATACATTGAAGCCCGGCACATTGAATCAGATGCAAGTGTCAACAGGGCACTTAACGGCACTTGCCGCAATACAAATTTAGCCACATGTTAGCTTTCTATTGAAATATAAAGTACTTATTTAAAAAGCGCTTACCGTTATTTAGGTCAAAGATCAAAATCCTGTTTTTCGACAAAGAAATTTTTATGACTTCGTTGAACTAAATAACAACCCACAAATACATAATGAAATTTTGGGGTCTAAGCAGTTCGTCTGAGCTTTAAGTCCACGTAATTCGTCTATTTTAAATTTCAACATTTCTGAACTCTTACATGTTGGATAATTTTGGACTTAGGTGACTATATACACTTGGAACATAATAATGAAAAACAGTAGCTTCTTATTGAAAATCGCTTTTCAAAGAATTTTTCTTTATGAGTTATACTTTCACATGCTATCGAAGCATTTGTCTTCGATACGACCCTTTTTAAGCGATTGTTAAAATCTTTTTGGCAGTCTAATGTTCATGCGATAGTAAATATAAGCGAGCAGAGGTAATTAACAAGCTTGCCTTAATTTCTCAACACTTTAGCAGTTAGCAATACTTATGGGCCTCAAGACTCACAACATAAATATTTACCATTAGTAACTATATTATAACTATATTTCAGTATCCATTAAAATTTCTTTAGTTCCTAGTTGGGTAATTTCTTTCTTATCAAATGCACTTAATTCGACGTATGATTAATATACGACTTTTGTGCATCTTTCAAATATTTATTATTCATCATACGTAAGAACGAAATTGTTCTGCACTCCGTATTGTCAAAGCGCAATAATGTTTATAAAGGTCGTTCGAGAGAAAAATTTAATTGAAAAATATTTTATTGCAGCATATATCGCAATAATTAGAGATGCCAAAGAATTTTAAAAAGGTCCTCGATATGCATTTTATGATGTCATTCTAGTATTCTGACAGTTCTAAAAGTTATTATTTAAAGCGGCAGTGATGAAAACAAGGCAGGTAATGATGATGATGATGATGATGAGTCAACATTTTAAGTTATTAAGGACAAAATCTTAAAATTTTTAGAAAATGAAATTGAAGACAGAGGACATTTCTCTAATATCACCCAGGCAGCCGTTGAACAAATTTAAATCGACTTGTTTAATTAACTCTATCATCATTACACCGATAATACAGGTTCATTGTAGATTTGATTCTCAAATTTCGAACTCGAAAAAGAAATAAAAAAATGTTCCCGCCTATGTTTCTTGACTCATTTCTTTGTCTTTAACATTGGTCCTACCTGGATTATTTTATAAATGCACATACATCATAAATGCACCCCAATCTCCACTCTCAGTAGGAGTTTGCATCAGCAAATGTGTCTGCATATATGCATATATTTTCACACGCAAATGGTTTGGTTTCGTTACATTACGCTCGTAGGAAATAAAGCATGAAATAATAGTTTGCACACAAAAAAAACCCCGACAGCGAAATCTACCCTCAATACAAATAAATAATCACTGAGCTACGAGCGAGAAAAAAATCTCCCTCAAATTGAATTTATATGCAAAGCGGAAAGATACAACGCAACAAAAAAGTAAATAAAATCAATAAAATACAAATTTATGGGTGGAACGAAGTGTTTACAATACGTTCATCCACCACCAGTATATAAGGAAAATATGCGAATTTCATAACAATTTTGCAAGCAAATAAATTTAAAGTGAAAATAAAGTCTTTACGTGGAATCATCAAATGTAAAGGTTATTATTAACGCCCATCTCCGTTTATGCCTACAACATATGCAATGATGTTTTAATTACCTCATATGTTGCCTACTTTCCGAGGGCTGGGAAATAATATGAATACAATTACATGTGGGTGTTGTGTGTGGAGGGAAGTATTCTTTGTATTTTTGTAATTAATAATTTATTAAATCCTTATTAATATTTGCCATAATTTTCTCATGATTTTTTATTTATTTGCCTTCCATTTGTTTTAATAATTTTGTGCAATTTCTTTGTTTTAACAGGTCGTTGAATTAATTGATGCAGCGGCCATTAACTCCACTGCGGTCCGGTTGGATTGGGTCATGCATGTCAGTGTAACCGAGAAATATGTTGAGGTATGTATAACGAAATATCTCTTATGGAAACTACAGCCTTAAGAATATATATTAATGATAAAGAGTGGCACATTATTAACTTATTCGTACGCATATTTTTTTTCTTTCCGCTTTTAGGGTCTCTATATACGCTATCGCGATGTTAGCGCCAACTCCCAGCAGTATAATATAATGACTGTCTTAAACCCCTCGATTGAGTCGCATGTTGTGGGCAATCTTAGGGAGTACACGAAATATGAATTCTTTTTGGCACCATTTTTCCAAACACTGGAAGGTCAGCCCAGTAATTCTAAAATTGTTCAAACCTATGAAGATGGTAAGTTAAATTTAACTATTTTATTATGGGCTTTTATACACCTGAAGACTTTATAGGCTAAATGTTGCTCAGGGTTGGTTTCTAAAGATCCTGTTTTAGTGATATCATGGGGACTAAAACAAGATCCTTATGCACACTTGATCGGCCAAATTAAAAAACAAATAGGTTTTAGAATGCAGAATTTCAGCAAATTTATGTTTATGTTCGAAAAATGCTCAGAAGTACATCGTGCTACGATGTAACAGTAACTGCCGGAAATTTAAAGATGTTGAAGGAGTTTTTTACCCAGAACTGCCCCGAAGACGTATCCGTCTCAACAGCATTTGGTTCCAGCAAAATAGAGCAATTGCACAAATAGCCAGTGCGGTTAAGACGAAGTTTCAACGAAAATTCCAACAAACAAACAAATTAATACCCAGAAACCACACTTTCCGCTGCCCCCAAAGTCAGCTGACCTGACAGCTCCAGACATTTTTTATGGGGTTATATCAAGCAAGTGGTGTAAAAAACGAGACCAAGGATTTTGACTGAATTAAGATACTTCAGTAAAACAATAATTGAGGTGATCCCGACTTCAATCCTTCAGGCCGCAATGAATAATTTTCTTTACCAGGTGTCGCACCGTGAAGGTCATTTACGATCCATCATCTTCGAATCCAATTAGTTATATAAAATAAAACTAAATTCTCTACACAATAAAAGAAAAACAAATGAAATACATTGATTAAAAACAAAGTTATTTGAATTTCTTATTGTAGCTCAATTAGTGCATATATCGAAATTAAATTTTCTAAAATCCCGATGGTGTTGCTTCCATGAATCCGTATTTTGTGGAATCATCAGGCTTAGTAGAACTCAGATTCGAACCTTAAATATTTCTCAAATTAATTAAGTGAAACTATAAAATATTACCTATACGTGTTGACGTTATAACTAGCACCCGATATTAATCATTTGCAATTTTAGTCTCATATAAAACTTTGGGAATAATAGCGGCCAAAAACACGCACATGTAAGTACATGTGGGTTACAAATTCTCCTCGCAGGTCAATTTATATGCTCTAGTCGAAAATATACTACTTAATGAATTAATTTCTGCCTAATAAGAAAAATTGTGCAGAAAACTTCTTATAGCACTATAATGCATAGTAGGCGGCAAAAATCATTAATGTGAAATTTTTGTTTATTTTTTTCCTTGTGAATTTGGCCGCAATTGCTTCGATGTTTCCCATGTGGCGGTTATTTTCAATTTGGCCCAACACATATTTTGAGAAAAATTTAAGTAATGGAAAATTGTATATGTTTTACCTTTAATGGATTAATTTAAAAAAAAAAAAAATTCTGAATAAAACAGCCACTACATCACGATAAAACTGATTGAAATTACGTTCCTTTCCTTTCGGAATTTCATGTAACAAAAATACATAACTCCTTCAAATCCGGCAATTCTCTAATGAAATGCTAATTTTTTGTTACATTTTTATACCACGAGTTGCATTTGATCAAAATTTCTGATACATCTGAACTGTCGTATTCTGTTATATAAATGTAATATAGAACTATGTTTAAATGAAACTCAAAATGACTACGCATCAAAAAAGAGCGCATCAAAAGAAGCAGATTTTCAAAATTCAAATCAAATTTCCATTATTAAAAAAAATTCATTTTTTATTATATTTTTATTTGCATTAAAATTCAGTTTCTTAGAAAACTGGCCGCAGATCTCCACGGATTTGATGCTTTCTATAAAAAAAAAACTGAGTAGACATACACTAAATTAAAATAGCACCTAATATTTCATAGGACCCAAGTTTATAAAGTTTATATGGACAGCGGTCAAAAGTATTGCTGACCGGTATTCGTGACATAGAAATTTATGTAGTTTATTTCGTCTCTGAGTATTTATTTTTCCAAATAGAATGAAAAACTTAGATGGTTAATACATTTTTTCTTAAAAACCTTAAAAGGAGCTTCTTTAGGCCGACTTTGAAAAATTACGTCTACGGAGCATTTTATGTCCTTCAAAAAATAGTTTAAGGGGTAGTTCATGGGAACATGTTATATTTTAATTGTTAAGTGTCATAATCGAAAATATAATTAACTTTTCACAACGTTGTTATTGGAAGCGTTTTAAAACAGATTCGTTGAAAGTGATAAATATGCATGGATTGCATCTACAGAAGCGGAGAAAATTTGATTCTTTTTGAATGACTTCCACTTTCTCTTGTTGGGCATCGTCCAATATTTATGTCATCAGTTTTTTTTACAGCCGCATGAGTAATAAAATATTCTTTTCAACTTTTAACTATTTATTATTAATCATACGTAAGAAAAAAATTGTTTTACATCCAATGTGACTCATACGCAAAGATGGTTAAACTGTTTATGTGGGAGAATAAAGCACTTTTGTATCCGAGCAGTAAGGCCTACTATTTTTTTTTTCTTTTTTTTTCTTTTTTTGTAGTTTATTTATTCGTTCCAGTCTTTTTCATAGTTTTCAAAGTATTCCACCTCGAAAGCAATACAATTATGCCATCTGATTTCCCAAACTTCGAAGTAAACAAATTGGCCACATTCAGAGCGCGCTATAATCCATGTTGATTCTCTTGTATCAATTCGAAACAGTGTCCCCGCAGAGATATTTGGTTTTAGCAAATAGACAGAAGTCACACGTTGCTAAATCAGGAAAATGTGATAGTTGTGGCGCAATATTAGTTCAATTTTTGAAGAAAACCTCACAAAGATCCAATGCAATGTGAGATGGTGCACAATCGCAATGCAACATCTGGCCTTTTTTTAGGAATAGGTTCACACACATGTCGCGTATCAGTGAAATAATATTCATTGTTCATAGTTTGGCCTAGCAAAAGAAACCCGGAATACACAATGCTACACAAATCTGAGAAATTAGTCGGGAAATCCTTGATCTTTGAGCATCTTTAGGGCTATCTTTTCAGCCTTGCTTCACTTTTGGTCTTCAGTCACTTTGGTTTTCAGTCGATTGGTTGGTTGTTTCTGGGTTACAAGCATAGGTCCTTGTCTCGTATTTGAGTTTTTTGACGTGCTGATAGCTAGCAATTATCTTTTCACAGACTTTAACGCAACAATCTTTTTTACTTTTCTTAACGGATCTTGATTGATCTGTTTGAAATGTCAGCATTATCAACAAGATCATTAAATGTTCATTGACTGTTTTTGAACACAAAATCTCGGGTTTATTGGATGCGGCTTTCATCGGTAGTGGTTGATGGTTGTCAGTGGCGCAAATCGTTTTGGATTTTCTTTCAACTGTTCATGTTATTTGCAACATATCTTTCGGCGAAATCTGTTCACTGAAGCTTTCTGCAACATTCTGAATGGAGCACCAGAACAACAGAAATCCCATTTTGTAACAACAATATGACACATTGTAAAACCCGCCATAATCAGTTTATGTGTTGTCCAGTACCAAGGTCAATATATAGTTGCAAAGTAAATTATATAGTTTCAGCCTTGAAATGACATATTTTTTAGCAGAACGTAATTCGCAAGAATTAAATGAACTAGATAGTTTTAAAAATGAATGTACCAATATTTGATATAGTAGATTTTATGATGTTGTTCATTTTAAATTTGTGCAATACCAATTAAGAGCATATTTTTCACAAAAGTTTCCAAGAATGAAAAACTGACAATTTTTTAATTTAAGCTGATCAATTTTTAAAACGTCAATCAGGCAATTTCCGAAGACTTCGGAAAAACTATTTGGAGTTGCGGTAGTGTCCTTTCAGTTATGGTTTTTCTATATTCGCTGTTGACTGCTACTTTTATATTACAGCCTACACAGCTGTCCCACCAAATGTGTAGGAATCCATCCAATTTTGTATAAAACAAACCTAAATTTATTACATCTCCCACACTAATAAATTTTTAAGGTAACCACGAACTGAAATTTCTCCCAAAATATTTATGTGGTGGCGTTAAAGTTTTGTGTGGTTCTAATGAATTTCAATAAATTTAATTTGTATGATAACATTAAATATTAAGTGAATATGTTGGGCGATGGGAGAGAGAAATGAAAGTATCAAAGGGAATAACAGCAACCACAAAAAATAAATAAATTTATGAAAAACCCCAAAAACCACATAAAGTTTTTTTCCTCGTACACCACGATAATAACATAAACAGTAAACAGTGAAAAATGCCACGAGCGTATAGAGCGATTTAGGAAAACCGCAAAAATCTACAAAGCGCTGGAGGGTGAAATTAAGGAAAACTCGCAAATTAGTAAAAATCGCATGTGTGATATTATGGCGTAAAGGATTTAATTTTGAAAAAAAAAGAAAATACAGGAAATGAAGACAATTCAATCAACTATTGCAGCTAAAACAGAATCTATATTTTGGGAGAAATGGCATTTAAAACCAGATTCAAAAACAGAGAGCCACTCTGTATTTTAGCTCTGTAAATATTAATTAGGATTGAGTCATTTACTTCAATAGTCTCGCATTGTGTATTTCTTGCTCATGTACTGTAACTGAAGAACAATTTAGTTAGGAAGTGTGGCGATATTACGTAAAGTATTTTTCGAACTTCCCACAACAAAATTTGAATTTAAAACATTTTAACGATACATTTTTAACAGTTTTTTTTTCTTTTTTTTTATTTCGCATCCTCATCAAAAGGTGGGTTCTACACTCATTTTGTCTTTAAAACCTTTAAAAACTTTCTTTGGGTACATTTAGCTCATACGATATACGTTTTGCTGGAAAAAAACTGGATCTGCAACACCGTAACTACATATTTTATTATTCACAAACAAATAGTTTAATGGTTATTTTGTAGTAGTTGTAGAGGATGCAGAACAACCTTCCCTTAGTTATGGTCAACAGCAAATATTTTAATATTTTATTAGTTATTTAAATAAATATGATAACAAATTATCTGCCTGGAAAAAACATCAAAGGAAAGACATCATAGCAGTCCTTTTGAACTTGTCTTCCACATAATTCTACATAATATTGTTTCCGATTATACGCTTAAAATTGCCCAGCATATGAAAGCTTAGAAATACCGAAATTTTGCTCAAATTTTTCCAGTGGAATTAAAGCACAAATGAGAGAACTAATCACCAAAATACTGGGTGGCTCACCAGTTGCACTACAATAATAAATTTTAATAACGTTTTTTAAATCAATGTATTTCATTTATTTAAATAAAAGAATTTTAGAAAAATTTTAGAACTTTAGAAATTGCACTACCCTAAGAAATTCAAATTAATTTTTTTTATTCAATGTATTTCAGTTGTATAGAAAATATAATTATATTTAATATAACTATTGTAATTGGTTTTGGAGATTATGGGTCGTAATTGACCTCCATAATCATTCATGCATATGCGACACTTGATCAGAAAATTATTTATTGCGGCCTGAAGGATTGGTGTCGAGATCGTCTCAATTATTGTTTTATGATATTTTATATTGATTCAATTCAGTCAAATTATTTGGTTTCGTTTCGTACAGCTCTTGCTTGACTTAACCCCTTTAAAAATCTGGTGCAGTCAGGTCCTGTGGCCTTGGAAAATGGAGTTTCTGGGTATTAATTTGTTTGGTAATTTTCGTTGGAGCTCCACCACATCCGGTCTGGCTCTGTGTGCTCCAGTTGTTCCATCTTACTGGAACCAAATGCTATTGAAAAGGATACGTCTTCGGGGCAGTTCTGGGTAAAAAATAAACTCCTTGATTATCTTTAAATAATGGTACCCGTTGACAGTTGACCATTGACGATGACACGATTCGTGCGCCACACTGACCGATGGATATTTGTCTGTTCCTTCGTCCACATGATCTGTTTTGAAATCATGATATAGGCCACACTGTTTGAGCTACTTGAAAGTACATATAAAAGAATTAAAAAAGGCTGACCCGTGCAGACATTGGTTACAGGATCGCCCCAATTGCGGAAGAGATTCATGAAAATTACTAAAATAATAATTTCTAAAAAAATAATACTACAATGGACGATAAGAGATTATTTCTGACAAAATCGGTCCATTAGAAAATTGACTGATTATATTTGAACATGGGAATGATGGGTATTTTAAGTGTTTTTTCAACAACAGTAACATTTATTTAATAATTACAATTACAAATTACAAATGATGTTGGTTAATATAGAATTCTAAACAAAGGATGGGCCAATGTTGAAAAGGAATGAAAAGGATTGTGTGTGAGGTGTTAACGAAATTAGTTTTTTTTTTTATTTAAATTGCGCATTTGTGAAGTTGCATATGGAATATAACATCGTTCAAATGCTTGTTAAAGCTTCGCATGCTGATAAGGATCCAAGGATCTATTTCACATACCCATCGGAATTTAATCGGGTGCTTGGATTATGTCGATTTTAAGGAATTGTTCGATCGAATGGCCTTAGTGCCAAAAATACCCTCAAATCGTTCATTCAGAACCTCCATTGTGGCCCTTACCATCGTCTTGCTGAAATCACAAGACGTGCAGGTTTATGTCATTCAATTTAGGCAAAAAAAAAAAAATTGCTCATTATTGGTCATTTTCGCAGGGGTACGAAAAAAGATGCCACCAGCCCAAAATCTTTTCACCAAATGTTAAATTTTGCGACATAACCTGCCATTTGGTAAAATTCCTGTGGGTCGGCGTCTTTTCATGTACTTATAGCAGTTATGTTTGTCAACACAACCACTTATTCAAAAATGCGCTTCGTCGCTAACCATAATTGAGGTCCTGTTCCAAACACTTGTAAGCTCAGTCAGCGATCGAAATCCGTTACATTTCGTCATTCAGTTTAAACTTCTGGATCAGTTGGACCTTTCTGTAGACCTAAATCCCATCGCATTATAATGCACCATAATTTAGTACCCTTTCTTGTGCCTCCTATACAAATTAACAAATTTAGCATATAAATTCTTAAATTCATATAGCATTTAATTCAGTATAATTTAACAAGCGCCAGACAAATTTAGTTCCTCAAATAAAAATAGGATGTCACAAATTGGTCAATTTGACAACAAATGGCCGTTCTTTATAATTTCTAAGCAGAATACTCCGCAAAATTAAGAATTTTCCCCTTTTTGGTGTATTTTCTGATAAGAATTTACTGCCACATCCCACATTTTTGCAGTAAAGCGAAAGGAACTCGGGTGAAGTTACGTATAGATCATTTCACCTAACTAACATTTGTGTAAACTATATATATTCTTTGAACGAGATCAGTAAAGCCATCCTATGTTATATAATTTCCTCTCTATTTGGCATTTTAGTTCAGACAGCTGTTTGTCCGTGTGAAATTTTTTTTTGCATCAATGTGATTTATGTTGTTTGTTATGAATATAGAAAATTCCATCGCAAATTGTACAGCGGGACTTATCATATTCTGTGAAACAATGATACGAAGTCACTGAAACCGCAAAACGTTGTATGTTATAAGCATTGTTCGTTGTTACCGAGTTCCCTATAAGCGTAATGCATTTTATACAATTTTTATTTTTTTTTTAATGCTGATTTTAAAAAAGCTGATTGAAATTTTTTAATGATTTATGAGAAATGTGTTAAAAGAAGTCTTATATTTTGGAAAAATTATTACAAAATTTTAAGAATATGGTGGAATTTTGTTTCTTTTGCTAAAGTTAGTTGCTAATCAGTTACGAACGGTCAGAACAGATGTCAGCCTTCCCAAAACCAGAAACAATTTT
Organism: Philornis downsi; assembly: GCA_019455685.1. Lineage (NCBI taxonomy): Eukaryota > Metazoa > Arthropoda > Insecta > Diptera > Muscidae > Philornis > Philornis downsi. The sequence continues at coordinate 2,578,889 of JAHXMU010000102.1, read as the reverse complement.
CTCCCATCTCACCTCCAAATGCTCCCAGCTTTTCAGGTTCTTAAATTTTGTGTGGAAAACGCTATACTTCCCTCTCCGCCTATACCGTACACATGAACAACTTCTAAAAAATTTCCACTACATTTTACCTTTTACTTGCATTGTAGTACCCTCAGCACCACCTGACAACATACAAATTGGCATGTATAATCTAACGGCCGGATGGGTAAGATGGTCACCCCCGCCACCCCAGCATCACAATGGTAACTTGTTGGGCTACAAAATTGAGGTAAGTCACGATTTCTCCCCAGCAGGAATAAACGCAACCACAACAACGAAACAAAAGCATGCATAATTAATAGTTTTGTTTTGTTTGCCGAAAAGGAAAAAAAGAAAAAATAACGAAATAACGGCGTTGAAAATAAAGGATACAATTTATGAATTTAGATCCGTCTCATGTGTATTTTAGTTATTCATGATTGTTGTTGCAGTTATATTCTGATGGTTATACGTGTGCCTGTGCATGTAAATTTCTATATTTATTGTGGTTTTGCATATGCTTTTGTATGTGTTTCAGGTAACCGCCGGCAATACCATGAAAGTTTTAGCCAATATGACTTTGAACTCAACCACAACATCGGTGTTACTTAACAACTTGACCACAGGTGCCACCTACAATGTACGCTTGAATTCATTTACGAAGGCGGGAGAAGGTCCTTATTCACTACCGGTAAGTTTTGAAACAAATACAAAACAAACGCTCAAAGGGAGGAATTAAAAATGTAATGAATATGAACAAAAAGTTATCAAAGGTAAACGTTGAATTATAGAAGACACCAAACAAATTACAAAGGCCACCGTTGGACACGGGTTCCATCAGTGTTTTTATTGATTAAATAACCATTAGTATTAGGGGAAGTGCTTTTAAACGTTACCAAGACGTTGGCGCATTTACTGCATTGTACCACACAACATCTATAGTGATATTATTGTACTATATCGTGAATTGCAACAACTGGAGAAGCGAAGTTTCAGCGAAATCAAATAACCTATGTGAGAAAGTATTTGAAATAGCCGATTAGATATTTTTTGATATACTATACTATATAGAAAAGTGATTGAAATAAGCGATTAGATATGGTTTGCTATATCCCGTATATAGAGACATAAAATATAGTTTCTTATCAAATATTTGAGATGACATTTCATAGTAACTCAGTTGTAATATTTCTCCAAGCTCTTCTAAGTAGCCTCCAGCTCCTGTGGAACTTGGCCCTATTTATGGAAAATGCCTCATTTAACCCGTTTTTAAAGGTTATAGTAACCAGTAGCATTTTGAGAAGGATGATAACTCTTTTAACATAATTATTGGGCGAGCAATGAAGTAGTTTTGAATTTTTGTTTGGTTGTAGAAAGTTTAAATTTTTTTATAGAAATAATAAATATTAATCTCAAATTTCGTTGAATGATCTTTTGTCATCGTTCAGCATGTTTTTTAATCCCAGATCTAAGCTATTTTTCAGTAAAATACTAGAACAACTTGGTTTCTAAGTCCAAGTTCTAAGTCTGCTTTGTGGATTTTGCAATAAAATAATGTTGCAGACTCCGGAATAAATGAAAGGCCGAAGGTGTGAAGCTAGAACTTTAAGGCGAATGTAGCATCACCCCAAATCCAAGTTCCAATACGTTATATCCAACATTATCGCGCCTTTGCTATTCACTAATTCAGCTCTTTGTCTTTTTCTACAGACGTCAGAAGTTGTGGGTTTGGTTAAGTTCAGAGCAAACTATTAATCTCATGTAGAGAATCAATCGTTCACCGTCAGTTACAGTGCGTTGAATTACTTTGGTTAAGCTTGAGCAACCAATGGTAGATAGTTGGACATTTAGTTAAATACATTTCTTGTTAGATTGTGCAGAATCCACATTTCAAACTTGTCGACGAATCCAAGCAATTTAAACTTCTCTGCAATTCCTCGAATAGAAAGATGTTGATTTCGTGCGCAATTACTAGAACGAATGGTAGTAATTAATTTCGGCATATGCGTTAAACCATCCAAACCATAAACGGCACAAATTTCCCGCTGTGGTTTCGTGTTATCTTTCTGCCTCCTCTACATTCTAAATTCGAAATGTAGCAAAAATGCTTTTTTCCACTTCCAAATTCACAATGTTATTTAAAATTAAACTGATCACCGAAAATATCACAGCATTCGGAGTTTGAAATATCAGCTGTGTAAATTTAATGAGCTAGAGATTTGAGAGATTTGTTGGGAAAATATTTCATAACTTCGCATTCGTGCCTTATGTGTCTTCGAAGGTTTCTGCAATACTTAAAACGCCATGTGAGGATTGAAAAATCACAATTGTATTCCACTCCTCATACAGTAATGGAAACATTCCAGAAGCCATCAGAGACGTTCTCAAAGCTTTGTCCCAATCGCGTAATTATGAATGAAACCTCATCATAGCTTCGTTGTCTTTAATTGGCTTTCCAGGGCACTAAAATATTTAATTTGTAATCAGTAATTTTCATACTGATTCAAGCGAAAAAAAGATTTTTATTTAAAGCCACAAGAAATAAAGGCATTTAGGTGATATATGAAATACTCTCATAGGTGACATATTGTATGAAAAGCATGACCTACACCGGCCTAATTTCACATCTTTTTTTATTATTTATTTACTATCATCACAGCAGATAAAAATATTTATATACAAAAGTTTGAGATTTTACATAATGTATTGTAGCAAAAATCAACTAGAGTATACAGGAAAGCTACATTTCGATATTTTACGACATTTTAAGGTAAAAAGGTAGCAAAAAAACTTTTAACATTTAGAGAAATTTTAATAGAATATATTTATAGAACTTTCGAGAAGTTGAAAAATATAATTAATTGTATAAATTTCTTATTTCTGCAAAGTGTGAAGATCTGCTTCGACCGATAGAATGAATGAAAATGTACATCATTTGATATGGCGGAAACGTCACATCTAGAGGGAAGCATTTTAAATACCAAATATCTTTTGACCAAACATTTTTCATAATTTTTTAATGGAGCGATGTTCGTTTGCCTAGTTGACTGGCTGGTAGACACAATAATTATCGTAAATCTTTACAAAACTTGAGAAAATTTGGAACAGTTTAATTTTTTGCATGAACGTAGCCGGCGTTTGTAGCTTCCCTTTAAAATTGCTTAATTTTCGGAAGTTCCTTCTCATTAGCAATAACTCTCCGTTTGTAGGCTACAGTAACTTACATTTTTAACTATTGTGTAGGGTTTTGACCGACTTAGCAGAGTTTGAAGAAATCGAAAAATTACCAAGACTGCTCTCGTTGCTTCCATACAAACAACCGATTTAACCCATGCACGTTCTTAAGTTAATATTTCTTATTTGATAGCAACAAATTTAGTCAAATATTGCGCACGTCAGCCCTTTATCAAACTATGGTCTCAGTATTAGAATAGGGTTTACTACCACACTCTCTCAGGCGCTCCCATACAAAATGAAATATTTTTCAAAATGCAATCTTTCTTTTGTGATAATATTTCATATTTCTCTGTAAAATTCGAGAAAAATCGACTAAATAATCAAGTTTTTTACGGTACCACCCATATAAATAACCGATATTCTTAGATTCATATCTTTCAGAAAATTGCTTTGAATTTAATCAATGTTAGCACAAGTCATGCTTACAGTAAACTATGTTCTGGAGGTGGAGACGGAGGCATCGCCATGCCTCTTCTGAAACCTCTAAGCGATTTATCGATTTAATATAAAGTATATGTAATACCCAATTTTCCGCAAATTAACAGTTAGCTCGTAGATTGCAGTTATTTACATTTTTGTCAACTTTTTTAGCTGTCAATTGTATTACATTATAATCGTTACTGAAATTTTGAAAAATCGATCATATCACAACATTCCTTCTGGTAACTTCTATACAAATTGTCTTGTCTAACCTATATTCCTAGATTCATATCTTGTATTCAATTGCATTCAATATAATTTGAAGTAAACTATATTGCCACGCCCTTTAGGCAATTGTACCATACATACAAATTGTGCGAATTTTCGAAAAACAGTGGTACCCGTATAACTTTTAAGTGGAGGATTTGAGCAGGTTATAATTCGTTGCTTTTATTTTCCTTGATAAGAATCTGGCAATTTATCATGCCACTGCTGATGCCCTCAGACCTCTAGACCAATGCAAAAGGAACTGTAAGTTAGTTTAATTGATTGAAATTCCTGTACTGGTCTGTACATAATATATAATTGAACGGTTTCATGCTTATATCTCTACTTCGAATAGACATATAAATTACTGGACTGATTTTCATGAGTTTTTAAAAATAAGAAAGATCATTGGCTATATATTGGATCTTGATTGTACAAGGGAGCTTGGCACCGTTCATAAAACTTATACTTCTGAGCGTAGTGAGCCTAGTGAAGTTCTCAATGAGATTTCGCATATTTGCTACCGATACATTAAGAAATACGAGTATGTCCGGGCAAAAGGTTGGCAGTACCCTGCCCCTTTTTAAATAATCATTATAGCGGGCAAAATAACTAATAGATAGATAGACTAATATAATTACGGAAGCATTATGAGCTGTGTTAGTTTGAGTTGACGAAAAGAGGATTGGCACCACCCAGCCACCTGAACGGTCATGAAGATGAAGTATGACGTGCTATTCGTATAGAGATGAATATGCTCTAAGAGAAAATTGGCCATGCATCACCCCTTTTGAAATGTCGTTGTAGTAGGTAAAGTAATGCAGCTATTATCATCAAAATTTGGCAGTTTGTTGCTATCAATTTCCATATTGCCATGTACTATTGACAATACAAATAAGTCTGTGCAATTTATTGTCAAAAATTTTTCATTAATTGGGAAAAAATGGTAGAATATGTGTTATTTCATCGCTAGCTACTATCTTCCCCATTTTTCTGATAGCATGCAAATACCCTATCAATAAAAAGCTTCACCTTTTGAGGCTATACAGGAAACGAATTAATCAATTTGTTGGCTCTTTATACATATAACATGAACTACGGTTCAAATAGATTACGTTCCATCGATTAGTACGGCAGAAAGAGTAAGACTTCCCAATTTTGAATTTTATAAGTAGACTTTGACAGACGCCGTAACATGTGGACGAGCGCTACAATGCAAGAGAATGATTTTGTCGTTTATTAAATAATATTGGATGCGTTTCAACTTCTGTAATCAGCTCAATTTCATTAATTGCATATATATATAGTATAACCCAATAGTGGCTTCGTTCAGTTTGAGCACCTCATAACACGCAACAGAAAGTTAGTGTTGCAATTTACTATCCTGCTTCCAGCAAACCTCCCAGTTTTTGCATTAACACAAAAGGATGTTGAGTGAAGATAACATGTAAATCGGTTCACCTGATTGAAATTTCTGTACTGGTTGATATTAGTTAAAAAAAACCCTTCGACACGAACAAGTGTTGTGCTATGAAAATAGTATAGCATGGAGGTTGTAAAAATCATAAATATATCTTTAAATGCAATTTTCTTTCGATATAACTTATAACTCTTACGCGATTTCAATATTAACCAAATACTACCTTTTTTGGTACGTCATATACTCGTATATGGTGTATTTTATTACCTCTGTCCAAAATCTGTTTTTTTTTATCATTCACTTCTTAATTAATAATTTTTCACATTTGTGGCATCCCTTAGGTTTCGTTGTTCATGGATCCCTCCCATTTAGTTCATCCGCCACGCGCCCATCCAAGTGGCTCTCACAGCAGCATAACTGGCCACACAGGCGGCAGTGAGGGTGGTCATTTTGCCTATCACCCCAATGGCGGTGCTCCCGGGATGCCCGATGATGCAGCCACAACGACCACTCAACGCAAATCAACGACTGTGGTCCATGAAACATGGTTTATGGCACTTGTGATAACAATGCTATTGGCCATATTGGTATCGGCCGCCGCTGCAATGTTATTCTTTAAGAGGCGTCATCAGTTAACAAAAGAACTGGGACATTTGAGTGGTGAGTTTCGAATTGAAATATGAAATATTATATAGTACACATATACAGCGTTACACTTAAAATGAAATATGAAACGAGAAGTGATTAATTTTTGCAATGCAAAAGGCAATTAATTTTTTTTCTATGAAATCTGAAGTAGTCTTTTTTATACATAAAAGTCTGAAGTTGTTATTCGATAATTTTTAATAACGAAATATGTGCAATTGGTATTCTAAAGTGAGGAGAGTTCATTTGTGGCCCTTAGAAGGTTCTAATTAGTGATAGTAAAGCGGCCAAAAAAAAATAAAAAAAAAAAAAAGAAAAAAAAATTCGGTGGGTTGAGAGTTTGTTAAAAATTTGGTTTTAAATGGATGACTAGAAATCACGTTATTATCATACCACACAAAGAAGGAATAAAAATGTTTACGTTATTTATTAGCCAATTGCAAATTTTGCTATCGTTAGAAAATTCTATTGAAAACAACTTAATTTATCATGAATTGTACTCTTTTGACATCTGACTTGGTGATTTTGTCTGATAACAAAGGACAGCTGTCCTTGTTATGCCAAAGAGAAAGCAGTTGGTTATTTGATAATTCAGGTATGGAAAACAGTTACTTGTTTTTCCTATGGCAGGTGTATTTATAAAAAATTTACAAGAGTTTCTACAAAATGGAAGTGTATACATAAATTCTTTATATCTGAACAATTTCAATAACTTTATCTCAAACTAGACTTTAATGTTCTTCTTCTTCTCCTAGTTATTTAGATATATCCACATTTCCCATCTTTATTTGAATTTTTTATAAGAAAACAATCATTTGAAAACATTCCGAATAAGAAATGATTCAATTATTATTTACTTAATAGGCATGATTAACAACATCCAGAAAGTAGGCCACTTTAATAAATTCTTTCACTCCATTCCGGTATGCTTTAGATGCCCTTGTTTGGGATGCAGTGGGTTATTTGACAACTGGTCTTTCGATAACTCGAATTTAAACAAACAGAAACCTATATAATTATTGTGATTTTCACAATTTATAATAATTTCTGCTAAATGGAAACAAACACAAGCCCACAATGTTTTAAAAATCATTTGCCATTGTCAACCATTTAAAACAACTATTATTTATAATATTAAACCATTAATTAATCTTTTTTTTTTTGCATATGACAAAAACAAATAAATAATTTTCACTCGTCTTTTTGAATTACTTTGCGATTTTGAAAACAGATCAAATCGAAACAAATTTTAGGTCATTTAGAAATTCAATTATTCATTCATTGCTGCAAATGATCCAGAAAATAGACAATACTCACAGATTTTTTCGAGCACCTGAGGTATGCTTTAGACATACAATTAGCTCAAGTGGTTTTTTTTGTAAATATTAATCATTCAGGGCTCGTTTTGAAAAGCAATGCAGACCACTTCCACTGCTGGGAAATGGGCAATTGGTTTTTTTTTTTTGGTAACTCGTGTTTTGGAATTTAAAATACCACTCATTTTTCATTTGTAAGAACTTCTGTTAAATAGAAATACATACAAAATCACTACGTTTTAGCTGAACTTAAATTTCGCAATCCTTTTTTGCCTTTAGCTCACACTTAATGCCCTTAATATTTAAAATGCCAGTGCATCATTAATTTTGTATCTAATAAGGCTTTAATACCTCTCATCTCATAGCTATTTAGGTAGATCCTAATATTTCCAATCAGTGAAACTTTGAACAATGTAGGTAACGATGATTTAATTTAATTTAATGATAATAATATTTAATCGTTACTTGCTAGGATTGATTAATTAAATCCAAAAAGTAGGCTGTTTTTATATATTTTTTTCGCAGCCTTGTGATATGCTTTAAATATCGCCACAAGTAAGGGCCCAGTTGGTTATTTGGTACGCTGGTTTTTTCTTCAATAGTTCAAATTTAGTAAATTTAAAGCCGATAATATTATTAAAATTAGAATATTATTACAATTTGAAGGAATCACCGCTAAAAAGTAAAACAATTTCTGTTCAATGAAAAAATACCTAAATTCTCTACGTTTTAAATAAGTATAAATACAACAGCATTTTTTTTTTTTGTCTAATCATCTAATACACTTAATATTTAAAATGCTAGCCCATCATTAATTTTGTCTTAAACATGGCTTTAGCATCTCTCTTCCTCATTAGTTAGCTTCATCCTAATTTCCAGTAATTTGTCCGTTTTTATAAGCCACATGCAGAAACGTTTTTAACTTCCTCTAAATCCTGAGTATAGTCTTATTTAAGCACTACAGTATAAAGTAAAACCAAAAAAAATCAATCATAGACTAGAGGGTAATTAATTTCTGTCCTGAACGAAAGAAAAAAAAACATAACACCAAAGCAAAGAGAAAGAAAAATTCTCTAAACTTGACACTCTAATGACTTCCTTTATGACTTTGGCAAAAACACAGACAAGTGGAGCAGGGCTTTTGCTAGGGAAGAGCTTTGGTAAATAAATCCCTTAATTAACTTGAAAGAACCGAGTTAATACAAAAAGTGAAACTTTACTCGTATGTCACAGACAAATAGGAAAATTGACAGTATTGATTGCTGACTATACTCACCACTCGAAACGGAAGAAAAAGAGACCAACGTCCTTTAAACACATTGACTCTCTTGGACTAATCTATTCTTTTTGCTTTGATTCCACTTTTTTCCGTTTCTTTTTGTGGCTTTTTATTGTCTCAATTTGCTCTACGAACGTAGTAGTCAGTGCCAATGAGATAACCGCTTTGAATATAAACGGCAAGGATAGCTTATGGATCGACCGCGGTTGGCGCACCACAGACACAGATAAAGATTCCGGATTGAGCGAAACCAAATTGCTGTCCAACGCCAACAGTCAATCGAATTATAATACATCTGATGGAGGAACTGATTACGCCGAAGTGGATACCAGGAACATGAGCACATTTTACAATTGTAGAAAGGTAAGCAATGAAATAAAACAAAAATACAATGGTCCTTGTGATACTTGTGATACTGTAATGTGCACAATATTAAATTTTTACAGCATAAGGTTTATAACGATTCTTCCTTTTCATCTGTCTATATTTTTAATTATCTAGAGTCCAGAAAATCCTACCCCCTATGCCACCACCATGATCATTGGCGCCTCATCAACTGAGACTACTTGCATGAAAACTTCAGGTTCCAGCACAGATCAAGATTCTGGCACGCACTCGCCCAATTCAGAAGGAGTAGCCAACCATTGCGGACCCAATGGTCCTACAGGAAAACATAACTATCACCAATATCCTCCAGGTATGGAAACTAGTATGTCAATTTCTTAGAATAAAAACTCCTAGCAAATTGTTTTTAACTTCATCAGAAAAGTAGCTTTTGCAACTTATTTCCACTCATGTGCAATGTCTTTATCCTTTTGCCATCCTTGAAAATTATCTGCCCCTATATTACGTTATGAAGTTTTGGCTCCTTTCTGTATCACACTCTTTTTTATCCTCTTCAGTTAAATAACGTTGTTTTCTCACTCGATTTGTTAAGCTTAAAAGGATTCTTTTTTATCAGTTCATGTCAAATTTGTTCTTCTTCTTACGCTCTATCCTGATTTCCAATTGATTTTGCTCTAAGGTTTTTGTTATCGCTTTGTTTCTCCTCACGAGGTTTCCAACATTCATTTGATTGCTATTGACAGTTGTTTAAACTTACAGAAAGTGGAGGTTGAATCCCTTTTATTTTTTTTTTTTTCATCTTTTGCTACCATCTCTCTATAAGACTGCGAGAAAAAAAAAACTTTAGCTTAAAATGAGCCAAGCATTTTTCTATAAGTTTTTGCACACTTTGAAACTAAAGCTAACCGAAAACACCTCAAACAGTTAAGGGTCAAAAAATGCACGGATGTTCAAGAGCTTTGACTTTGGGCATTTTTTGATATTGAATTCAAATATCTTCTAAGAGTCTCTTTCTATTACCGAGTGTCACTTAAGTATTTGATTTCTGTATTAAGATAGATTTAGCCGGAGGCGCCAGTCGGTTAAAAAGGAGAATCCTTAAGTGTGTGATAGACGGGAGGTTCAAGGAAAGCGTTTATAGCGTATAATATATAAAAAGAAATTTACGAATTGATTTAAACCTAAAAGTATGCAATATTCCATTTTTTGCCTGAGGTCATGCTTAGATTTTCTATAGACATATATATGGAAACTATGAAAGGGATAAATTTTCAAATATTCTACAAATATTTGTCAAAGAATAGAGTAAACTAAATAAATAATATTACTTGTTCTTCTCATAATGATTAATAAAATCCTGAAAGTAGGCACCTTTTTTGTCATGGTATGCTATAGAAAGAACTTCAGCTCAGATTGAAAAGATAAATATCATCAATAAGAGTTCATTTAATCTATATTTAATGCATTTTTTGTGAAACTTAAGTTGGCTACCGTAAATATGAAGTTTATGATTCCCGTAATGGCATTTACGTAAGGAATTTAACAATTTAAAGCATAATTTTGAGACGTTGTAAAAAAACAATTTGCATTACATTGAAGGAATGATATAATTTAAGTCAAATATGTTTTATTTTGTTCGATGACTTGTTGTCATTTCGAAGGTACGAGGGCGGTTCTAAAACTAGCCGACCTAGCACAGAAAACACAAAAAAGTTGGGAACAATTTTTTTTTTGTTTTTCAACATAATAATACACATTTTCCAGCGATATTCAATAGCTTTTATACCCTGTTTATAGTGAGAACTGTTAAACTCCTTGAAATAGTCATCAACCGCAGATTTCACATTTTTATTGTTGCCAAATCTTTGACCTTTTCTTCAAGTTTGGAAATAGAAAATAAAAAGTCTGGCGAATAAAGTACGTGATGAAGCAATTCCAACTTTAATTTATTTACTTTGGCTATCGTAATAGTGGATGTGTAAACTTGAGCATTGTCTTGATGAAACAATATTTTCTTTTTCGCCAAATGTTGCCTTTTTTCCATAATTTCATCACCTAAATGCTGCAATAAATTATCGTAATATTAGCCGTTGATGGTTTTATCCACTCTGAAGATAATCAATTAAAATATTTATATGCTCATCCCAAAAAACAGACATCATGGCCTTACATGCAGATGCAATCGTCTTGGCCTTCTTTAGACACAATTTTCCCATTCCAGTCCGCTGCTTTTACTGTCCCTTTGGTTATATATCGACACAAAAATTCGATTTTATTACGGTGAAATAACGCCAAATACCTAATTGAAACATCTTCACGACGCTGTTTCTGTTCTATTGAAAGCATACGCGGCACCCATCTTACGCACAGCTTTCTTATCTTCAGATCGTTGGTGAATATGAGATGTATAGCACTCTTTGAAATGTCTATCATTTCAGCTAGCTGCACCTTCAGCCGATGATCATTCACCTTCAGCGATGGACACCTCAATTGGTCGACTACTATAGTGTTCGTATTGGCAGCTGAGACCTTTCAAATGCAAATTTTGAATTATATAACGATGACCAATTTTGTCCATGCTTACAATATTCACTGAGATCGTTTATTTGTGATGGCTCAAATAAAAATACTAAACAACATGGTGTCTTGAAACTAAAATCATATATTTTATAAGGTTGCCGCTATTCACCAAAATATTTTTTTTTTAAACTACCGACACTATCTGTACGTCTAGCTTCGGGACCGCCCTCGTAATACCAATATGACTTTTTCTTAAAAAACGTTCGGCGTTATTGTAAAAAATGAGACATTCGATTTTTATAAGCTTCTCTTGAGGCAAATTTTTTAATCCGGACAGTATGAATGCATAATAATCTCCTAACCAATCTCTCAGAGCCTCTGACGAATCACTATCGAAGTACGTGGCCTACCTTCCAGGTACTATCAGACGGCCCTATTGCTAATTCCCTGCAAATTCCATCAAATATACAGCGAAACCTTTCTAACCGTCAATTGTGGCTCTGTTAACTTTTGCGCCGGCTTGCTTATGTTGTGATCAGTGACCCACTTTTAAGTATCAGCCCCACTCATTTCAGAAATAGGTCGATTTTGTTGTGATTTAGCTGCGATTCGCAAAAACAATTTCGTTTCATAAGTTTTTTTACGTTAACCCACGTCAAGCTTCTTTTTGCATCCAGCCTTATTTCTTGTGCAATAAATAGCTTCTGGACAATTGAAGCAGTTCGTAGATGACGGTCGATTTTGGAGATTTCCATTATTCTATCTGCGTTTTCGACATTTGCCCCCTCAGAGCGTGATGTATTTTTGTCATCGACTGACTGGATGTTACAGTACCAGAAGCACTTTTACATATTCGGTCTCCTTTATCCAAAACAAACTGCAAAGTATGGCGCATTTTCTTGTTGCTGCTGTTTATTTTTGACGAGCGCTCAAAAAATACTGAGCCAAGACATCGCGATACCATTTGGTAGATTTTTTGAGTACGAAATCTTATTTTCTAACACCATTTAGCGTAACCCGATCGCACCTGAGATAGAGATTGCTAATTCCATCTATCGGAAACTTGGCTTTCTTTTTACAATACTTTATGTGAATAAAAGATTACGAATAGAATACGTGAATTCATTTTCTAGAATGTAATTTTCCTTTTCATAAATTCAACTTTGCCCCATAATTTAAAATTTTCTGAAGCCGAAACTTTTACAGATTTGCAGGTTTTAATTATTATGTTTTAATTAATTATAAATATTAAACTATCTTTAAGTATGTAGTTGAATTTTCCAAACCCAATATTGTCTAGTTTTCAACATGTGTGCTGTTCTATTATCTGGGTCTTTAACAAATTGACTCAGTTGAGACATACTTTTGTGGCCAAATTCATTTTCTAAAGTACTTTGTTCGTAACAAATACGTTGCCTCTAACCTAATCTAAGAAGTTATCCTTTAAGTCAACAATACTTACTTACTTACGGATACGCATTCCTATTACTATATATCTTCAAAAATCAAAAGCCTATCAATTCCAGTCTTCCCATTAACCATTCATAGCAATCTGCTTATTACATCCTTACCCTACTTGTTGGAATGTGCGTATAAAAAACAATTTTCGATGAAAAAAATGTAATCTGTATAACAAAACATAATCCCCTCTAACGAAACAATTTTCCTAAACGTCCCGCTATTCATCTCGGGCAAAGTGCTGCCTCAGGTCAGCCAATTCGTAAACCATCAATAAAGTAATTGAAATGATTGAGGAAATATCTTTAACATAAACGTTCACTACCACCCCCACATCCTTAAAACAATTGCCTCGAGGTGGACTTTGCTATTGTCTTCGTCTCCCTTTACTCCCTGCCATTACAAGGAAAAGCAACCTAAATAAGTTACGTTACGTTATATGTAATACTTATTTTATTTATTTTTCATATTATCCTGTCAAATCCTGATACCACCACCACTACCATCCTTGATGTTTGTTCCTCCGCACTCCGTACAACAAATAAAAAATATACACACACTCATAACTAATAGAACAAATTAATTGGTCAGAATTTTTGCCGCCACCACCGGAACATCCTCCGCCAGTGCCATCGTCATGTGGTTATGCCCCTGGATCGCCACAATCTTCAAGAAAAAGTTCCAAGAGCGGTGGATCGGGCATATCAACACATCAGAGGTAAGCTGATTGCAAAAATGAAGGACTGCACTTTGTTATTAGGATAGTTAAATATTTCTCCATCTTACTGTTTTTATTTGCTTATGTTTGTAGTGCGTTGAACTCCTCGATACACAGCAGTTCTTCCGGCGGTTTTTCTACTTGGGGCATGGCTCCTCAGTGTGCCGCTTCCGCTGGCAGACCACCTCAAGAGAATTACTACAACAATCCACTGCCTTGTGTGGCTGGCACACAGAATCGTTATCAGATAACTCCTACGGGTCAACATCCTCCACCCTTGCCGCCCTATTTCCCACCCGGGGCTGGAGGAACCGCACAAATTCCTCCCCGCAATATACATATCCACTATCCGGCGCCCAGGCATGCTATAAGTGAATACCAGCCAACGGGTACCCACAATTCGAGATGTTCGAATGGAAGGTAAGTAGTAAAGATGGAAGGTCTTTAAATCAACCGAGAGTGGAGAGTTTAAGTATTATCAAATTCATTTGATAAACTAAGCTTAAATAAATTAAAAAAACTTCAAAGCAGCGTAGACTATAGCTGCAGATTAGTCATCATAATGTTAACAAGCCAAGTTTTAAAGTACCTGACTCCTTCTTTAGAGAAAAAACTGCTTGATCTCGCCAAAATTCTTGGTGATGTCTCCCTTTTTTCTTTAAAGTTTTAGGAGATGATTCATAATATTAAAACAATTAGATCTTAATGTGTCTACTGAAATACTTGGGAATATGTATATTCTCAATACAAATCATATTAGCTTAGCCTTGCTGCGCAGCTTCAACCGGTGAGTTTGGCCGGTAGCGTGGGGATTAGAGGGCCCCGGTACTCCGTTCCCGCCTGATCCCGTCGTAGGACCCCTAGTGGGGGCATCACGCGGGTTGTTGGTTGAGACCAAAATCGCTAGTAGAGTGTAGAGTTGCATTGTAGCCGGGTGCTACAGACCCATAGAGTATCAGAGGTGCTAAAATAGGCCTCAACTCTGCCAATCGGGATTATGCTCCATACTAGCATAATCAATTTGGTATCTTCTGGCTGGAAGAAAGGGCTGGGCTATAGAATTGTAATTGCCTAGTGTGATAAGCACACCGTGCGTAAGGCCTTCACGGCGAGACTCACGTTAAACCCCCGTGGACTCAGGTTTTTTGTTTGAAAATTGTTATTCATTCGCCTTTTTTACAAAAACCATGCCCTCAACTATGTTTGCATATGAATTGAGATAGTCAGTTTGCGTTTTTATCAACCACAACTGTATATTGCAATTATTTAACGAAAAAATGGTAAAACTGTTCTAAAAGTCATGGAAATTATTTCGTACTTTACTGATTTTTCCAGTTTTTAACCGAAACTGTGACTAGGCTGCAGGCTTATGCTAGGAACCGAAATATTTTTTCCAAATAAGTCAAATTTCATGAGTCAAAATTGGCCCTATTCGGAACTGGCTTGCGCCCTGATCTCCCAATATTCTCTATATACAAATTTGCAATCTGAACCTAATTTTCTGTGACTTTTTCTTTACTTCGTGGTCAGAAAACTTGTGCAAAATCTACTGTATATGACTTGACAGATTTATTAAGAACTGTATTTTACAAAGCCCGATAATGCATCCACTCTATGTTTTTATTTTCTCAAACTCTTTAAGAATCTTGAAAATGTAACGAAGCTTCTGACGCCAGCCTCATGTATTTATAGGTATATAAAATACACAACCACAGATTGGTAACAAATTTAAATTTGGTCGAAGTTAACGTAAAGTGCACTACAATTCTAATTTTGTAATTTTTACTTTGCAAAATGTATCGTAAAACTAAAACCATGCATTAGCTGACATAACAGCATCCATTGTCAATTTTCAACACGAAATTCTGAATCCAATGTTCAAATCGTAATGTGCAGATAAGAAAATTATCCTACTCTGCAATTAATGTCGTTGTTAAATCTACTAACTAAATAATGACATTTTATAAAAATTGTCCGTTGGCTATGTTTTTCTATATAATGTATAAAATTTGCATTATATACTTCCTACACTTCTTACCTAATTGCTTTGCTTTTCGTTCCAGAGGCTGCAACAGTTGTGATGCTTTAGCTTCCCCCATTCAGCCGCTGCCACCACCCGGCGAGGGTTGGTATCAACCCCTGCACACGACTCACATGCCACCTAATTCGTCGGCACATCAAATCTATCAATGTTCCTCCGAATGTTCCGATCATTCGCGGTCATCTCACACAAATCCCCATACACATCATCATTCCCATACTCCGCATGCGCACCACAACAACCACAGCCATAGCCACGGCCAACAGTCGGTTGGCAATGCTGACACTATGCGCTCCGAGAGTAGCACCGAAAATGCTAAGACGAATCCTCACAGGTGTCACAAAAATCAGCGATTCCCTGAAATTATGGAAAACGATCATCAACTGCCTCAGAGTTCGGCCAATTCATGTACTTACGAAGTGTTGGGTGAGCCCTCACGCAATTGCAGCGAATGCTGCAGTTCCCGCGAGGGTGACACTTGCTCGTGCAGCGAAGGATCTTGCCTGTATGCTGAAGCGGGAGAACCTGGCATGCCGCCGCATATGACCTCAGGCAACGGTGGAGTGGCGCCTGCCAAATTGCTAACACAAAACAATTGATATGCCGCCTGTATAGCGGCGGCGGCGGCAGCTGCAAACAACGCAGATGCCGGTGGCATTGTCACCGATGTTGTCATATACTTTTAGTGACCCTTAAGGTTTTAGCGAAATCTAAAGTAAATTGTAAAGAACAGGAAATGGAACTGTAAGTGTACATTAATGATTTAGAATTTAGAGTATTTTATACGATAACTACACTAATACACATATAATTTATTGAAACACCCAACAAACCGTGAACAAGAAACTTAATACAAAAATGAAAAACCGACATAATCATTGTAAATTTGAAAAGCATTGAGATTTCTTCGTAGCCATCGAATAGTAAATTATTTTAGTCGTTTAAGTAAGAATTTCGTAAAAAAGCTAATAAAATAAATCACCTACCTACTAAGCTGAGTAAGGTCAGTTATGAGAAAATAGAGGTTATCGAGAAACTTCAATAAATTTTCCTCAAAATCAGCGAAAACAAACTTCAAAATTTTCGAGGATTTAAAAATTTTGTCATTTTTGAAGGAAAACAAGACCACCATTTCAGGGCCATTTGCGTGCTACTGTGAAATATTTCTTTTTCAAAGGATTAACAAAAAAGACCCCAACACCCATGAATTTTTCTGCGCTTCTCCGCCGTTGCCAATCCTTTAGATGTTTCATTCATTTAATAGCGCTCCTTGCTTTGTACTGTATTCGTGTTAGCTGCAAGTCTTGTTGTTTTTTGTTTTTTTTTTTTTTGTGAAAAATTACCTTCATTTTGTGTAGGCTCCTTACAACAATTGCATTCCAAACTGCTAAATAATTTGCTTGGCTTTTGCCATGGAACTTTGTAAAGTTGTTTCATGTAAGCCAGGTGAAATTGCAGTTCTTTGGCTTTCTGTGTACGTTTGCGGAGAGAGAAAAAAAGCTGTTAATAGCTTAAATTTATGGTTATTTACAAATGTTTATTTAATAATTTCATAACAAAATTTAAAACTGCAAACTTATGTTGTGGTTTTGCAACGGCACACCATTCACTGGAGAAGGTCAAATAAGTTCAGAATATTTCAAGTGGCTAAAAGGAAATTATGTTTAAGGGAAGTTAAAGATTTTATTCATATACAATTGCGTGAGAGATGACGGTGGTTGAAAACGTGTTCCATTCTAGCGTATCTGCATTTGTATGTTTCCTGATGCCAATTAGGTTTTCCCAATAACAAAGTTATTAGAATATCAGCTTGATTTTTACAACACCTATTTGTGTTTTCTCAATACAGATTTCAGATTCAATATTTAAAGGTGTTTCCTCAGCATCATTATCGATGTTTCTTCTAAAATAATTTTGCCTTAAAGCAGCTTAAGACGTTGTGTTTTTCTCGGAACTAAACGTTGAAACAATTCCTATACGGCACTGTCGTTTATCTTTACCACATTTTCCGTTTTCTTTCACAAGAAGCACTCGCAACGTAGAGATTTTCAATTCCACTGAAATAATCACTAATATGACATATTATTTTAGCGTCTTTTAAATTTCAAAGCTCTCCTTATTTTATGAATATTTTCAGATTTATTCTTCAAGAAGTAAACTTTTCGTTAGTTAAAATGACTTATTTTAACATACTATCCAATATCCAATGACAGACTTATGCGCGTTTCGTACATTTCATAAACACCCAATCTCGTTTCTTTAACAGTTGCCAAAAAGATGGACATTTCCGAGGATATCCCCATTTCTTTCCAGTATCTTCAGCACCGATGTAAATGGCTTATTAAAATCTCTGTGGATCTATAGATACTTACTTACTTAAATCTCTGTGGATCTATAGATACTTACAGAAAGTAAGTTACTCCAAACGTTCCGAGCTTCTGCACCCTTTTAGCAAACAGTCACTTCAATGTTTTAATACATTTTTATAACCTGACGATTATAGGTAACTTTTCGTAAGGTCACTAGACCAAAGTTTACGCACCTTCCCAGTATATAATATAATATTCTCTCTATTTGTTGTCCTTTAAAAACTGTTTTTGATTGATTTTCTATTCTTGAGAAGACTGCAGTAATATCTATCGCGGATATCTATATCATCGTGTTTACGGCGACTTTTATATTTCCACAACACATGCGAATGACTGATCGTATTCCTATCAGTTCTGTGACAACTTGCAGCAGTTAATTCCAAATGTTTCAAAAGTGATTAGCTGGAGTTTTCTCTAATTGGTCACTCCTGCCCTCTTCTACCTCGCCAATAAGGTTAGTAGTTGAAGATCATAATTTCTGATGTTTTTGGATGCCCTCACTTGCTCACTTTCGTTGATAGTTTCTTAATTCTTGAGGAGACTACGTCATTGGCGTACACAAGATAATTCTATTAAATAAATACTAATCGTCACTAAACCAATTTTCATATTTTATCGCATATGAAAGTAGGCAATCACAATCCGGTTAAGTTCATATCCCATTATCGTGGTAAATTTCAAACGTTTAGGTTTTCTTTACTTTTGCTACCATTATTCATTCTTGGTCGATCTCTTCTTTCCCTCCCATTAGGTTTGCAGTCGAAGATCTTAAGTCTCTTAAGTTTTCCAAAATTGCAACGTTAGCTTACGCTCGTTTCTTAATCCTTAAAAAGACTGTGTCATCGACATACACAATTGGCTTCTGTTAAAGGAGGCCTCAGTAGTAGTTAATGGAATTTTTATCACATTTGAAAGTGGATTATCATAATCCGGATCAATCTATAACAGCTTATAGTGATACGTTTCCATACGTTTAGATTTGATATCCTTTCGCGCCAACTATTCAGTCTTGATCGACACTTTCTCCCTCGCTCTTTAGATTTGTCGTCGATGATTTTAAACTGTTAAATTTTCGAACGCATAAAGCTCAATTTGTCCTTATTTAGATATTCCTTTGAGCGCTTCTTCATCCTTGAATAGACTGGATTCTATTAAAGTAAGTGTCAATTGCAGTTAAGGTAATTTTGCAAAAAAAAAGAAAAAAAATTGTAGTTACAAATTCCAAACGTTTTGATCTTCCACTCTTTTTTTCTTCATTTAGTTAATTCAAAAATTGAGATAAATTGCATAACCTGATCGTTCCATTCCAATGTTGATAGATTTCTATGGATTATTAATTTCGTAAGCGAAAATCTTTCATACAATAAATAAATACTTAAAATCCTGTGAAACTCTATTTCAAATACGCAGTTTGCATTTCCAATAAAGCACCCATCAGATATAAACTACTACTTTCACTACTTCACTACTACACGAGTACAGTTTAATATAGCATCAGAATTATCGGATGAAACATTAAAAAAAATCTCATTTCCGGAGATTTAATGTTTTTTTAAAGCATTTGTAGTCCCAAAAAACGGCCAATAACTTAATTTATTTATTTTAAATTATTCTAAACGCAGCGATATTACGGCAGCTGGGGGTTATGAACATAATTGGAACTAGGTTAGATAAACATATTTATTTCTGGTTTGAGAAGATCTAAAATAAGAGAAGATAAAATTTGAAAATCCAGGGGACCCGGCTCTATAAAAAGCCTAAAATATAAGACAACAACAGTTTGGCAGTTATGGGATGGGTTACCGCTTTTTGGAATGGGAAGTATTATAAAATTCTATTTGGCTTTAAGTAAGATGGAAATATTAAAGACAGAGGTTTACTGTGTACTGGTCGTCAGTAGTCCTAACTGGAGCATAAATTGTGTGACCACAGCTTTTGTAATCATAGCAATAGCTAAGCAGTCACGGGCTACGAACCACCCATATTTCAAGCGTAGTTAACGTAGCGCCTAATATTATAATTCGAGTACAGTCAAAACAGTAAAACAAGTACTGTAGTGGTGCGTTGGTGTTTACAAAACCTAAAATGAAATACTTAAATTACTGTCATGGCAGCGAAAGTTTGACAGTTATGGCGCGGAGTGGGTGAATATTGTCGGTTATGATTCATATAGATCCAAAACGATAGAAGATATGGCTTGATGTTCTAGGACGCATAGGAAGCTGTAAATAAAGTCTACAAAGTAAGACATAAACTACTACGTTTGCAGCGATACTTTGGCAATTATGGTATATATAGGTAAATTACAATCGTTTTCATTGAAGTTATAAGAGAGCCAAAGTTTTAATTAAAATTGGACCACAATGGTAATTTAGAGGACTTAATTGTCTATTAGACGTTTTTAGATCTAAAAAGGGCCTACAATTTAACACGAAAATTATATCAACCGCTGCAATAGTTCACTTTTTTTCTTTGAAAATGACTAAATTTTCGGAAATTCCTTTGAAATCTCCAATAAACTAAATTCCCGAACTCAATAACACATTTCAGTGTGCCATAAAAGGACATTTTATGCAATTTATTAAAGTCGCATGAGAAACTATACACAAATACACAACTAATACTGCCATTTATATTAAATAAAATTAAATAAAATAAAACTAAAACAATAAAAATGCATATGAACCGCGAAAAAAACCTGTAAATTTGAAAAATTCCCTTAGAGAGAACTCAACAAAAATGAACTGTGTTTTAACTAATGGTAAGGAAAACCCAAATCAAGAGTAAATACAACAATAATACTACTTAAAAGAACTACTTAAGTCCCCAACTATAATAGAATGGCTTAAACTACTGAAAAATTAAGCATTACCACAAAAAAACAGGGTAAACCGTAAGAATGATAGCAGCCATTGAGGCGGACGATACTGAAGTTATCTACCCGTGCGTGTGCTGTCACTATTAAAATACGAAATAGTTTTGGACACATTTTTAATACAAACAAAAAATATTTAACGTTAAATACAAAAAAAAGATATATATATATATACGAGTATATATACATATATATATATACTTAACCCAGAATACCAATAACTAAAGGCAACTAAAATACGTAAGAAAAAAGTGAAAAACATTATGGGCAGATTCTTAAATTGTTTTGATTTTAACTTTAGCTTTAAATTTAACCTTAACTTCTAGATATAAAATCTATAAAAAAAACACACACACATACACAAAAGCATCAAAATATGGTTAGTGGCTCTAAAGTATTTGAACAAAATATGAACTTACATTCATAATTCTTAACACTTTTTGGATATACTCGTATTACTTATTTCGAACGTTAGAAATTATTGTACGATGGTGTTGTGATTATGTGATCGGATGTAAGTAAACGTTAAACTTTATTTTAAAAATATAGGAAGTTGCAAGCATCAAACTTAAAGTAAATAATTTTTCAAAATTACTGTATTTCATAAATATTAGTTTTTCGATATATTTCCAATTTCCACTAAAACACATTTCATATTAAATTAAAATCTAAATTTTCTCTCTCAAGCAAAAATGATTCCTAACTAGATTGACATGAACAATGAAAAAAAAACTTAATTATATACTAAATGTGCAAGAAACAAAAATAAATAGTTAAAAACAGTTCTGCATTTGTCCCCATGTTTTGGTCTAGTATTTAATACTGTTTGTAAATGTTTCAAAAAGCTTCGATATAGAAAAAAATAACGATCCAATATTTTTAATGCCACTCATTTCCAATCTGAACGCCAGGTTGAATTTTTGAATTCGCTGAAAACTGCTTTGGAGCGTTTAAGCAGATTTTTTTTTGTATTCCATACGAAAGTTACATTAATTTCTTGCGCCACCTATAGCGCACAATGCGTACTATTTTTGCAATTATGACGCAGACAACAGCTTGCTAAAACTGTATCGCAACTGGAAGAGTACGGTAATTTTTACTCACAACAAGATGGCCGTGGCGTGGCTATCCTGCATTTAGTCATGATTTTTACTAAATTTATTTCGTTGAGCGCCCATCACGTCGATGTGATGACGAAATATTGACAATTTTCGAGAAACTACCAATTCTGGTAAACGTTTCTTAAACAGAGGTTCAGAATTTCAATTAAATTTATGTTCCTCTCAGTAACTTTAAAAACAGAAAGTGCGTAAACTCACAGATTGTGAGATGCTCTCTCCTATCGCATTAATGTTATGCAAGGAAATTTGTTTGTTTGTTTTTTTTTTTTTTTTAATGGAAGACTCACGAGGCACATACTGTACATTATTGGTTATACTTTTTTATAAAAACAAAAGTCAAAAGGTTTATCGCACATAAACCTATAAAATGATTCACACTCCACCTATCATATACTAATAGTCCTAATTTAGAGACTACCAACTAAACATTGCTGTTGAATAGTACAATAGCCTTTATGGTGTATACAGACACTCGTTGAGAATCGTTGTTTTGCGCTATAAACGCCGAAGCAACAGTTTTTAATAAATAATTTCAAATCTTTCTGTCACTATTTCGCGCAATTTTCATTTATTAACTCTCGCAAACAGAATAGAACAGCAAAATGTACGGTTGAATATAGCGGACAATCTTGTACAATCAAATCGTTAAAATGTAAACTTGGTAAATCTGAATGTACTGAAAACTTGAAGATATGAGTGAACTGGTCTTCTAACTCTCAGACTTATCTGGAAGCCTAAGGCGCTCACAAGGTATAGATTTTAGCTTGGGTATGAAAAAACAACGCAAAAACTTTTAGCCAAATTAGAAAATAATAACCAAAGCCACATCGAAATTAAAATTCACGTCTATGTGATAACTTTTTTATTATTTTCTTCTGTATTCTTTTGGAATTTTATAGAAGCGCCTTGCAAAGTCATGTTAAATGGTACCAAATTTTGAATTTCCAGAAAAATTGACATTCATTATTCGACAAGAAAACACAAATCTTTTTGGAAACATTTTGAAGTTTTCGTCCTGGCAACTTACAACTACTTTCTTAACAGTCTCCAACTCTTGTTTTTAGAAAAAAAAAGTGCGGCTTTTGGCAACATTCTTTACAAAATATTGAATTTAGCGACAAAATATTGAACATTTTAACTTTAATCTCTATGCATTACGGTTTAAGAGCTAATTTGTCTGAAATTATTCAATTTGTTAGAAAATTTTCCATATTATATGACATCATATTTCGTCTGATTTCCTTTAGTTTTCAAGACATATAAAAACAACTCCCTAGTATGTATACTGCAAGACTGATATGACAGATGTTGGTTCAGCTTTTTGTCACCCAGACATCAGACCTGAGGATCTTTGCTATACTTTCTGTCAATTTTTCGTAATTGATATCCTCAAAATGTCATGTTTTTTCTTTCATGTTTCAGGACATTGCCTGTATGCTTATAAAATTAATGTTATTATTGATTTTATTTGCTTCACCAAGACCACTTGGTCCAGAAAATATCGGTACGAACATTCCACAAAATAAATGAAGTTTGTGACTCTTCACAAAACTTGATCAAATAAACTGAAGTGAAGATATGAAGGATGGTTGATAAATGTTGCTATCGAAATGTTATTTAAATGCGTTGAAAGAGTGTATCCTTCTAGAACTATGCCGGAAGAAAATTCCTTTCGGTACCGCATGTGGTTTCAAAATAATAGCTAGATATATTGCAGCTTCAACGAGCTGATTTCCATAAATATTACATTCCGTTGGTTCCCAAGTTCTTCTGATCTTAATGCACTTGATCTTTGTTTTGTTTTTTTTGCAGTGTCATTGCAAACAAGAAGTTTAAAGGACGAATCAAAAAAAAAAAAAAAAAATTCGATGATTTTAAGCAATGGAAAAATTCTCGCTGTAACTCTGCAGGCGAAAAAAAAAACGATTTCGTATATGCGCGTCATTGTTATTTAACTGTAATTATTTCAAAAATTCTTTAAAGGACTTGATAAAAAATAATTATTTTTCAAATAAAAGAAGAGAAAATAATTTAATTTAAACCAAAAGTTATTTAAATTTCTTAAAATACCAATATTCATCAGCCATCCTGTAGTACATACATTTTGTTTGTATGGCGTATTGTAATCAGCTAATTTTTAGAGTGTCAATAAATAAAAATTAGTAGAACCTCGTGGATTGTTAGAAGTTCCGCCATGTTCCATCTATGGCATGTAAGGAGATGTTTTTTTATTTATTTTACTCCAAACTGGGAAATTTTGTTTCGGAAAGGGAAATTTCTCTTATTTTTTTTATATTGAATCTAAAACAAGACCGTATCACTCGTCGCACTGCCCTCGTACAATGATTAAGTTCCTGCCATTTTCATTTCTTTTTTACAATTTAAACTAGAGAAAAAACTAAAAAATGTACCTGTGATATACATATTTCATCATATTTTATTATTAATTTTAAACAATAATTTTTTTTTTTCGATTTTATTTGAAATAATTTTATTCAAGTTTGGTCTACATACACTAAAATAATAATAATTATTATTTCTTTGAAGTAGCAATAAAAAATTTGGAAACTTCTTAAGTAAAAGATTGAACAGATGACAAACAGAAATGACCCAACTTGGTTTTGTCATACTTTTATAGCAACTAGACAATTTAGCGTAAATAAAATTAAGATACAGAAATTATCATAAATTTTAATAAGTCAAAAAAAAAAAAAACAAATGTGAGAAAATCCCATAAAAACGAAAACGAATTGTAAGTAAACCTACACTCTCCCCCTCCAAAAAAAAGGAAAATATCCGAAGTGTTACAACTAAGACCTATAAATTATAGATATAAACCATAATATAATATGCAGAAAAAAATTAAGCATTTATGTTAAGGCAATTAAGAAGTATAGAAAAACAAACAGAAAACTAATGTACATACTTGTAAAACCCATTAAATCCTACATAATTAGACTAATTTAACAAATTATACCTAATGAAAAATCAAAAATACTTGTACTAGTATATATAGATTATGTATTATAACACACAATAATATGTTATTCGCGTTTAGACCATAAGCTGATCGGTCGTGTCCCCGCTCCCCCTAATCATGGTATACCAATTTTTGTTTTTTTTTAGTTTTTGTAATCATTATCCTATTAAAATATTTAAGAGAAGTAGTTTATCTCGCATAAAATTATATTGCATAAAAAGCAAAACAAAATAAAAACTAAAATACATGAAGTATAGACTGTTGTTTGTTTAAGGCCATATTATACTATACGATTATTATTAATAAATGTAATTTTAATTGTAATTGTAATTGTAATAATTTCATTTTTATATAAACGCTCTCTTTAAATACCATATGAAATAACAATATGAGAACAAATGAAATGAAATAAAATTGTGTAAAAATATTAATTGAATTCAATAAAGAAAAATTAGTGTTCAACTGAAATTTTCAATTAGCTTTGTTATTGCCAATGAAAATGGTATGGTGGAAGGCATTTTGGAGAAGAATATAATAGATTTTGGTAAAATTTAACTCCAATAGTTTTACATAAATTGCTCAAACTTTTATGTTATGCTTTTTGAATTGAATAGCAAAAGATTTCTACAGAGCTTTGCGATAGACGAACATAACGACGTTATACAAAGTTAGCCACTACAGTACGCGAGAAACGTATCGAGGCAAATATTTATCACGCAAAATATCGATATTACGTTAAATATCAAAAGAAAGAATATTGACAAAGACAACTGTCTTTTACATTCTGAACAAATTTTGAGTATGTTCGAAACAAATCGAAAAACGTTTTCATTACTGTCATGTCATGTCATATTTACTACAGTGTGTGGTACGTCAGATCGATGTCGATATTGGATATAATTGCATCTCAAAATTGCTATTAGAATTTTGGAAATATCTATTCCCACAGTCATATTAACTGACTTATAAATACCTTCATTGTATGCTATAAAGAAAAAACGTAAAGAAAGAAGAAATATCTCAGGAATTTTAACGAATGTAGGCGTAAATATCCGAATTTAACAAATCAGCAATGTTGCCAATTTTTATTTTTTCCCACTAAATTTAGGTATTTTTTCGGCTTGATATGTTTTTTTTTATAAATATCGTAGATTATTTTTGATTTTTTTTGTTAAGCATTTTATTGCAGCTTTATCACATACAAAGTCTAAAATAATTAAACAATTTTTAAAACAATAATATAATAAAAAAATTAAAAAAAAAATTTAAACATAAATTAAACAAAACTAAAACTAAACTAAACTAAAAATAACTACAACGGCACTAAACTTAATGAAAAAGTTGTATTGTTGTGAAGATAAAAGAATGCGTCTGCAAATGGATTAAAAAATTACATAATTCTAAAAAAAAACTCTCCTATCCTGATTCAGAATATTATCTGATGCCGCTGTTAGGAGCGGATGTAAATCAAAACTTCTCACAATGTCATGGCCTTTTCGATAAGTACTGGGTTGTTCGGAAAGCTTGTTCAGTTAATTCGTTAGTTCATCACACTTCACTTTCCGTGACGTAGAATTCCTTCAAACACTATCATAACTTCCTCCCACCCCTTCTCTAAAATGTTTCCTATTGTTTAATTGTGTTCTCGTTCTAGTTGTGAGTGGTTATAGCGTTCACAAAAAAGTTATCAAAATTGCAAAAAATGAGCGAAAAAAAAACATTTTAGCCATTATTTCCGAAAAGGAAAAACGGCTGCTGAAGCCAGACGAAAAATAAAATCTGTTTATGAAGAAAATGGAACAAATTAAAGAACTTGCCAGAAATGGTTTAAAAGATTTCTCCGTAACGGACGCTCTCAGTCGGGACGGTCAAAAGAAATTATTTCCGAGGAGGTGGGATATTAAATTATTTTTAATCCCCGTGCAACAATAAGGGAAATAACTGAAATAATTAAAAAATCTGTATCAACCGGAATCATAAAAAAGGTCTGATTTGTGAGCAACCTCGATGAATGGGTACCTCATTCTCTCGCCGAGGCCTCTCACTGCCTCGCAGATCCATCAAAAACTGACCTAGACTAGACCTCTTCCCACTTATTTCGCAGTCTGAGCAACCACTTGAAGGATTTCAATTTCCATAACGACGAGGAGGTGCAAAATCGAATTCAATGCTTTTTTCAGAAAAACCACGTGAGTTTTATGAGAGAGGGAATGAAAGGCTCCCATAGAGGTGGGAAGAACTTATCAAAAAAAGGGGGAGATTATAAAGGGTGTCCCATCAAGAACGTAAGATTTAAATTACGAGGTACGAGATTAGTAAAAATGGAGCGCTACACGAATGAACAACGCATTCTCATTGTGAAATTGTTTTACCAAAATGGTGAAAGTTTTGCGGCTACAGTTCGCAAATTATGATCAATTTGGGGTCACAATAATGCTCCAAAAGAGTCAACTGTAAAGAGATTAATGGATAAATTTGCCAAAACTGGGTCTGTTAATGACGTAAAGACAACAACGCGCCTTCGACCAGGTCGATCGACCGAAAATGCCGCAGCTGTACGTGATGATGTCGCTCAAACTCCATCCACCTCAATTCAGCAAATTGGTGTCCCCAAATCCACTATGCAGCGAATTTTGACGAAAGATTTGCATCTTCATGCATACAAAGTTAAAATGACTCAGAAACTGAAGCCAGCTGACCATGGACAGCGAAGGGAGTTCGTTAATTGGGTATTGGAGAGACAACATGAAAATGCTGATTTTGCCGATAAAATCATCTTCAGTGACGAGGCCCATTTTCATCTTGATGGGCAGAATTGTTGCATTTGGGGTGAGGAAAATCCTCGAGTGATTTACGAGAAGCAAATGCATCCTCAACGTGTCACTGTGTGATGTGGATTTTGGACCTTTTTTTATGAAAATGAGGCATGTTAAGCGAAGAAATGAATGTGGAGGGCATGTGGTTTCAACAAGACAGCGCCAAATGTCATACAGCCAGAAAAACAATTCAATTGCTGCACCAGTTATTTCCCGGTCGTGTTATTTCGCGTTTTGGAGACCAGAATTGGCCGCCTAGATCGTGCGATTTGACACCATTAGACTTTTTTCTTTGGGGTTTTTTGAAGTCGATGGTTTACGCGAATAAGCCGACGACGACTCAAGTCTTAAAAGAGGAAATTGGACGCTGTATTAATGAAACACCGCAGCATTTATGCAAAACGGTCATTGAAAATTTCATTAAAAGATCGCGTGTGTGCCAGCAAAGCCGCGGTGGCCATCTGCCCGATGTGTAGTTCCACACATAACCTCATTCTGTCTACTTTACAATATAATAAAGTTTCACGATTTTTTTTAAATATCTGTGTTTTATTTAAAATTTAAATCTTGCGTTCTTGCTGGGACATCCTTTATAATGGATTAAACAATTTTTTTTCTTGTTTGAAAATTTGTAAATAAATTTACTTTAAAACCCGAACGAACTTTCCGAACAACCCGATATTTGGAGGCGAACTTTGATTTTGAATTCAGTTATTGTTAATAATTTTACAGATTTCATTTCTAAATGCAATTTATACATAATCGAATTTTTATTTACTGCGCCAAGTAAAGCAGCCTTTTTCTTAGTTTTTTTCTTTAGTTTTGATATTACCTTTATTGCCATGCCAATAATAATTTTTAGGTCATTCTTATACGAGTATATAAAAAATACCACAAAAATTCTGATTTAGCGAAGGATAGAAAATGTTCGATTTGAATTAGAATGTCATTCATGATACTTTTGTGACTTCAAAAATAAAATTGTTTCACAAATTTTACAATGTCTTTCCGAACTGTAAATATGTTAACCAAGATAAATAACCTGCTAGTCCAAAATTTAAATTCTAAAGAAATTGAATCTAATAGCAAAAAGGAAAAATAAGGAAAATGGTTTTGACTACATAAGTATTACACATTTTATAACTCGTATGAATTTGTGAACCAAATTATATATCCCGCAATATATATCTTATACAACAAGAACTTTAAATATGAACAAACGGACGTACTTCTTAAGTGGCAACCTATAAATATAATATATCTCAATTAAAAGAACTTTCAATAATTTTCATACAAAAGTTAACTGTTTGTTTGGATTCTTTTCAGCTTATTTTAGGTTTTTTTCCGCGAAAATGATGGAATTTTTTGTTATCAAGTTCTGACGACACTGCCTCTCAGTATGTTTCGATGTTTTTGAAAGTCAATACTTTCAAAGTAAAAGTTTTATAGAATTGTGAGACCTTTAAATCCTTAAAGAAAAAGTTAGGTATTAGAGTAGGTAGTAATTGAGATCCCCAAAGTCACTACTAGAAGTTAGTCGGAATGAAAAATTACTAAGAGGCGAAATGTAGCTGTAACCAAACCATGAGCAACGAAATTCGGAATTCAAATGACTTCTTGTGCAGGATACAGCTGATATCGTAAACATCTCATTAGAAGGTGTGAAAGTTGGGTGTACATTGGGTGCCGCGTGTGTTGACTGCTCTTGCACAAAGTTGAACGATTCGCTATTACCAAAGCAAATATGAACGTTATGTGACATACTAAAAATATTTTTTTCGTCAATTCCAGGCCGTATATGATATATAGGTAGATTTTTTTTAATTTACATGGTTAACTTTTTAGTTCCATAGCTTTGAATTTGCTGTTTTGTTTTGAGTTCATAATTTCTGCTTTTTTTAGCAGGTAGTTTTTTTTTCTGACGGCTGCAAAATGATGGTAGCACAGATTTACCCTGATTGCCAGCGAGCTAAGCCCTACCCTTTATGTGCCGATTGCCATCCTTAGTTTCACGAAACAGCTACATACTTGAAGAAGAAACAAATTGTTTTCCAACAAGATAACGCACCAGCATACTAGAAAATAAAAACGATGAGCAAATTAAGCGAATTAGGCGTAAATGCCCAACCCAACATATAGACCAGAAGTGACTCGATGAGGCTTTGCCCCTAATTGAACTTAATTCAACACTTCAATATCTAAAAGTGGTTAAAATAATACGGGTTTCTGTGGTTTCAAAACCGCCGGTCTGGCAAGGCTGTCTGCTGTTAAATACCTGCCATCTGAAGTATTATTTATTTACTGAAAGGTATGCCATTTCTGAATATAACTTGTTCAGCAACCGAAGAATGCGTAAAAATAGTTAAAATTTACCAAAAAAATTATAATTTAAACGATAGCACTTTTCGTGCATTACGATGTGATTATGGTCGTCATACTCGACCTACTGTGGAAGGAATTGGCAAGATTATAAAGAAATTTGAATAGACTGAAAACGTTAGCTGTGCATCATCGCAATGTACGGACATCCGAAAATATCGCTTCTGATAGTGAAAGTGAGACGGTTAATCCAAATTGGTCGATTCTCAGCAATTGAGCCTATCTTACGCCTCATTATGGCGTATTTTGAATTTGGATTTGCACCTCCATCCACATAGAGTCCAACTCACGCAACAATTAAACACGGCTGACCACAATGCCGTAGATATTCTGATTGGGTGCTAGAGCAACTGGCTTTCAATGCTGAATGTTCTTTAGGAATGAAACTCATTTCTCATTCGGTGGTTACGTCAACAAGCAAAATTGTCGAATATGAGGCTGGGAGTACCCAGAAGTGGTTATGGAAAAACAATTGAGCCGAAAAAAGGGACTGTTTGGGGCAAATTGTAGTCGGGAGGTATCATGTGGTCGTTTTTGTTTCGATAATGACACTGGAAAAACCATTACCGTCAATTCAGAGCTGTATGACCGTATGACAACCGACTTTGCCCAGCAATTGAAGATTATAAACTGGACGATATGTGGCTTCAACAAGACTGTACCACGAACCGCACAACATAACCCATTTTGGTTATATTGGATGAGAAGTTTCCAGAAAGCGTTACTTCAGATTTTGGTGACGTCAATTGGCCACCAAGATCATGCGATTGGACGCCGTTAGACTTTTTTTGTGGGGTTACGTCAAACACCGTGTTTACGTGGATAATCCCCAAATGTTGGAGCATTCGTCAAGTTATCGCCGAGATGACGCCCAGAATGTGCGAAAAAGTGGTCGAAAACTACTTTAAAAGGATCCACTGCTGGAACCAATCCAGAGACGGTAATTTAAATGGCATTGTGTTTCGTACATAAGGGAAATATCAACTTTCATCTGAATCATAGCTTTATGTGTGTCTTATTTAACTTTACTTTATGGATAACATGGTGTGTTACTCTTCGAAACATGTAATAATAATCTTTTCATGATTATTGTAAAAATTCAATGATAATTGTAGTCAGTAATAAAATTCATAATATTTAAATTTGATTGCAAAAAGCAAAAAGTTGCGTTCACCTTTTTGTACCCATTGTGATTTGGTATAATATGTGCAGTCATGCATAATGCAACTCAATAATCATTTGAATATAATTCATACTAATATGTAGTTTTTTTTTTTTTTTTTTTTTTTTTTTTTTAGTATTTTTTTTTTTTT
>JAHXMU010000102.1:2340807-2547252 GCA_019455685.1 Philornis downsi | reverse complement strand
ATATTAATATTTTTTTTTTTTTTTTTTTTTTTTTTTTTTTTGTTTCTGAGTATTATTTATATTTTGTAAACTTTTTTCACTACAAATTGTTTCAGTATATTAAGTGATTTTATTTTTAAGTTACAATATCTGAAGTTTTTTAGTACAACTAATTGGAATAATTGTATTTGTTATAAATCAAATGGAAAATATGTCAATCGATCGCTAAGTTATTCAATTTTAGAAAAAATAATTCGTAACTACGAGAAATCTTTGGCTAGGATTTGAATTACAAACATGAGAAGCCAGTGGCCAATAAATCTGTATGGTTAATAGAAATGGAATAGGCGTCATAATAGCTAAAGCGGAAATAATACTATACAGTAGTCTTTCTTTAGCGTCATCATTTTTTCACACCTTTTTAAGTATTGCTAAACTTGTAACAGCCGATTTCAGTAAGAAAAACATATCTGAATAGTTAACAGATCGTGTCTGCCTGCAAGACATTTTGACGCATGAAATAAATTTAGGAAATCTTGAAACGAACCTTAAACACAACAAAGATCATTTCCAAATTATCATGTCGCTTTGACCGTAATCACAATATTTCTTCTAATATAGGAAGTGTCACTTTCGAAGCCTCCAAAGCCACAAAATCGTGTTCTGTCTCAAGATCACCATAACTGAGTTGTTAAAAATTCAATCTCAAATCGTTTGTATTCCAGTCTATAAATTTCAGTCATGTGAACTGACTTACAGGTATCTTCACTCATGGTTCACTTGTGCTGATGCAAAAAGAGTGGGCAGGATGCCAGAAGTTAAGTGGAAAATCGCTATGTTCTCATGTTAAAATAAATATTACCAAAGGTCTCCGATAATAGACTATAGAGGGACCACCGAGTTTTGTAAAATCAACTGAGTTTATTACAATTGAGTGAAGAAAACGAATCAGAGGATATTTGGGTTAAATTAAATATTTATTTTGTACGGTAGATACCAGAATGGACTTGTTATGCAATAGGTATGTATTTCATCTAGATGTGCGCTCAGGATTTCACGGCTTCACCTTCACTGAACTTGCAAAAGCTGCGTGTAGCTGAGATAACTAATAAGTTGGGAGTGGGTTGGGAGTCGCACGTGTTCACTGTTGACTTCTTCAACGAGCCATTGTTTCCCAGCAAAATAAGAACATCATGCAACGTAAAAAGTGCAATTTTTTCATCGATTCGTGATCGTAGACGAAACTTGATTACGTCACCACACACTGAAGGCGTCGCAGCGCTCAAAACAAAGGATTGCGGAGGGTGGGAGTGCACCAAAGCGTCCACAAGCGTAATAATCAACCGTGAAGATGATGTCACCTGATTTCATATAAACTACATTCAGTGTGGTAAAACAAGCACTGTTCAATGCTATAGTGAGTTATTGTCGCTATTGGTAAAAAACGGCTCATATAAAGAAGAACAAAATCTTTTTATTTTTGGGCTCTAAAATCCTTACTCTTACTCTCTTCTTAAAGTATGGGTACGGCTTTTTGAAGAAACCTCAAGGTACGACTCGCAGGAAACCGCTTTTACTAAAAAACGGATTGATGGCCTAAACAGAGACCTATTTTGAGGAGTATGAATTCAGGTACTACAGGGTGATTTTTTAAGATTTAAGTTTTTCAGATTCAGCACTGGTTGGTAATGGCCTGCGACCTGCAGCATCCCCAAATTTCGCACAAAATTTACTTTGTTGGACATAAAACTATCGACTCGCATGCGTAGAGTGCGTACCGAAGCAAATATTGCAGTCGTAGCGACCAGTGTTAATGACGATCGTGAAATGTCAACTGGTCGCCGTTCTCAGCGATTGGGCATGTGTTACTCAACCACATGGAAAATTTTACACGTCGATTTGGGTTTGAAATCCTATAAAATGTAACTCACACAAGAATTGAAACCGAGTGACCTACCACAACATCTAATTTTTGGTGAATCGGCCTTGCAAAAGCGCAATGAAAATCCACTGCTTTGTCTAAAAATTGTATTTAGCGATGAGGCTCATTTCTGCTGAACGGATGTGTACACTAGAAAAACTATCGCATTTGGAGTGATGAACAGCCACATGCTGTAGATGAATTACCGATGCATCCCGAAAAACCAACAGTCTGGTGTGGTTTATGGGCTGGTGGCATCATCGGTCCAGTTTTCTTCAAAGACATGATACGCGATTCTTTTTTGTCCCAATTGGCTGAGTTGAACTTAGTTGATAAATGGTTTGATCAGGACGGTGCAACATGCCACACTGCTAATCATACAATGGATATGTTGAGGGATGAATTTTGTGAGCAGCTTATCACTCGATTTGGCCCTGTGAGTTGGCGTCCAACATCTTGCGATTTAACGCCTCTTGATTATTTCTTGCGGGGTTATGTCAAGTCGTTAGTCTATGTGGACAAGCCGATCACTATTGAAGCCTTACAGGATAATATAACATGCGTTGTTCGTGGAATACAGGCGGAAATGCTCGAAAAAGTGACGAAAAATTGGACCTTCCGAGATGCAAACAACATTTACATGAATTTATCTTTAAAGATTAAATGCCAAAGACCAATTAATCGATTCCAATAAAAAATGTTAATATATGATGCAAATTTGAGTGAGATTTAAAAAAAAACTACGATTAAAAAAATCATTCTATATAAAAAACGCAACGAATTGATTAATACCAGCTATTATCGTTGTATCAACTGTATTGAGAATGGAATGACGTATTCTTATTGTGTAGGCCACGGAGTTTTTAAACGTGTCCACCAAATTTGTTTTTACTCAGAAAGATCAGGAAAGCACTTGTAAGGTTCGATATGAAACGATTAACAAAATATTGTGCTAAAATGATTTCTTAACATCACCATCACGTCTGAAGTATAGTAAAAAAGAAATCCATTGTTTTATATAACGTTTGAATTTAAGCCAAGCATGCATAACTTTAATTGATAACTTGTTGCCATTTGGAAGATAAATCCATTACGCTTCCCATATAGAAACCCTTGTCCCTGGGACAGCCAATTTTCACAAGCTTCCCTTTAAGCAAATTTTTCACCAGCTAAGTCATTCGCCATAGACAGGAACGGTTGGCAACTACTTGGTGTCAGATCAGGACTATAAGGTGGATGCATAGGATACTTCCTTCTTAGCTACGCAGCTAAACAAATATAATATTTAGTAAAAAGAAATCTATTATTTTAGCATGACATTAAAGGTTTCACATAACACTGTCACAACGATCCGATTTAAGTCAATAACTTGTTTCCATTTTACAGGCAATCCCATTAAGACTCTCGCATTGAAAACCGCGTCCACATTGGCAAAAATTGGTATAGCCGATTTTTACAACTGCTCTTGAAGCGAATTTTTCACTAAAAAAAACTTTAGCCATACACAGGAACAGGTGATAATTACTTGATGCCAGCTCTGGAATATAAGAAGGGTGGATAGAAACCTACAAACCGAAGCTCCCATGGCTTCGAGCGGGTCATTATGACGACGTCACTATGATGTTATCGTAAGTAACCCACTTTTTATCATTACTCATCTGCCGCTCCAAGAAAGAAGCGATATTATTGGGATTCAACAACGATTCGCGGATGGAAATTTAGTTGCGTTAACTGGTGTTTTTTGCGCATTACTCAACTCACGAACAATCTAGATAGTGCTTACATGACTTGACGATTTCTATTATTTTATTAACATTTTCGACATTGACTTCAAAATTACGTTAACGAAATGAACGAAATCAAAACTGCGCAGGACTGGCTATAATTGCGTCACGATAATAAACAATATTTACATTTTCAGTAGCCTGGCTTGCGTTGTCGACTTTATCGAAAAAACACTGTGAAATATCGCCTATTATTGTTGTCCATTTTTGTCGCTCTCTCAAACAAGTCAAGTGATAACAAAATTACCTGCGTAGTCTTCTAAGTACGAAATCTTATCTTTTTTACGCCATCTAGTGTAAACCGACCGCACTTATACAACGCGAGAAACAGATTACTAAAGGCATTTGTTAGAAGAACAAGGGATTTCTTTTTACTATACCTTATATTTCAACTATCATCACTCAAAGCTGCTCAACAAGTGAACAGCGGACGCCGAATCTAACTTTTATATTTTCATATTTTTGCGCCTTTTTCTTTTCCTGTTTACATTCATCATCATAGTTTTTTCCAACCTCATATTTTCTAATTCATACGAAAACTCTACAAATATTAAATTCCCCTTTGCCATGTTTTGCATCGTCATTCCCAGTTTGGTTGTCATTGCAACTAAACCAACTGGATAAGATTTGAGTCTGGCTTGACTTCCATGACTACCGAACAAAGAGAAAAACTTGCCAAACGCTGGTGCTGTTGATGTTGTTGTGTTCTACTATTTAATTGAAAAGCTCCATTTGATGTGAGCGATGGTCTTTGGATGGCTGAATGTAGAGACAAATGAATGAATGAATGGTTGCTATCTGCATAAGGAGAATACATAATGCCATAAATAATGACAAATATATATGTTGTAGGAATGTGAGTACATCACAATGTTGCCTTAGGGATGCAAGTCTTAGTACTAATATTCATTCAAAATAGAACAATTAAATGTATTGCATTTCTGCGTAATCTTAAGATAATACAAGCAAGAGATCAAGTTGTACGTTGGGTGATGTTTGATATGTGAATAAATTTTAATTTTACTTACTTGAACATTTGTTGGTTGATTAACAAACTTGAAATTGAATTTCATTAATTAGTTAAATTAAATTATTCCTCCTGTAGATTTTAACTTGAAAACGTTAAAATCGCTGTTCATGTCTTACGAATATTTAAATCGGTCGAGATTGCTTAATTTTTCTAGGGTTCTAGGAGGACAAAGTAATATCCTCCACGAGGTGCAAAAAAATCATTTGTCACATTAAAATCAAATTAAACATAAACATTAAGTCACAAATATGTACATCACGCGGAATCGTATCCCTTACCCGGGGGTTACACTTTCAACAAATCGCTTGCAACCTTCAACACACTCATATTTTTTCACTAATACACTCACACATTTTCTAGTTGAACGCCGGTTGCTTACGATTTTTCCTTTCAACAACTGTTTCAACGAATGGTTCAACAAAACAGCTGATTGCGATAAATCGTGTGGTTTGTTTGTAAAATAAAGCGCGGTTTTTTGTGAAGCTTAAAAATTGTTTGGCTTATCTGAAAGTATAATTTTATAAAATGAATAAGCAAGCAGATTTATTGCATTTTATAGAGTTGTATAGAAGCCGTGAAGCGTTGTGGAAAATGAATTCGCCAATATACAGGCGAAATGATTTAAAAGTGAAGGCTTATGACGATATTGCGGCCGAATGCAAAATGTCCACCGAAGATGTGAAAAAGAAATTAACGCCGATGTTACTTTTTTAATTACTTTCCTTGCCGACGACATCTTCACAAATGAAGTTGTTCAACCGGTTGCGGGTTGCCTACGTCACAGCTGTCGATTTTGTCGAATTCTGACAAGTAGTATATGTAAAAGACGCTGCAACAAAAGTTGAAAGTGTAACCGCGGCGTTAAACTATATGGTGATTGACAATATTATGACAAATCAGTACTGAATCTTTAGTCAGGTTAACTGACTAACATATAACTTCACGCAAACTACAAAGTACGTTATTGTTAATTTTATTGTTTGTTTTTTATTATTTATTTTTTGTACAATTTGTGAGAATGGAATCAATTTTCCTACAGGTGTCATGCTTTTGCTAATTGTCTGGAATTCTCATTGTCATTTTTATTGTTAAGGAAGTAACAAAGATTGAACGAATGCAAATTTTTAGATTATATAATCAAATATGTATCACATTCTGTTTTATCTTTTGGTAGTGAATAGACATATACGTGAAAAATAGATCGACACGTACCATCTTTTCGTCGATTATAAAGCTGCCTTCGATAGCCCGATATGGCAAAAACTGCATGAGGCCATGTCCGAGCTGTGAATTCCTACGAAGCTTATACGAAGCTGACATGAAGTCTTCAGTAAATATAGGTAGAGATCTTAGTGAACCTTTTTACACCAAATGAGGACGACAGTCTATCGTGCGACCTCTTCAACAGATTGTTGGAGGTTATTATGAGGAAAGCTGCAGTTAACACGTCTGGTACCACCTTTAACAAAAGCCATATGTTACTCGCATGTGCAGATGACGTCTGTCATTGGCAGAAAACTGCGAGATGTTACTGCAGCCTTCTCCAGCACCAAAAAGGAAGCAGCGAAAATGAGTCTAGTGGTAAACGAGGACAAAACAAAGTTATTGGTTTCGACGAACAAAGAGTCTACTCGTTTGGGACACTGTGTGAACATTGACAACTACAATTTTGATGTTACTATGGGCTAAGCAAGCGATTCAATGATAAATCCCTCTCTGGACAAACAAAAATGCGACTGTACCAGACGTTGGTTCTACCCGTCTTGTTATATGGTGCTGAATCCTGGGTTATGACGCAAGCGGGTTATGACGCAGTTATCGAGAGAAAAATACTCCGGAAATATATGGACCCATCATCATCGGCGTTGTATGAAGAATGAATTGGTGTAATGAATTGGAGGAGAAGCGCAGAATATCGAAGCGATTGGAATTATTTTCTACGGGCGGCGTATAATAAATAAGGATGTCCATTCCTGCCGCCACCTAAGAAGAAGACGTCTATCAAAGGCCCATGGTTTTAACTGCAGTTATATATTATTTGAGGCGTTCGAAAATGTTTCACCACAAAGAATTGTTTAAAATTACAAAATATCTTTTGAATAAATGTGACTTTCTAAGTCGATTGAGTGATATCCGTCTCTCTGGTGTCCGGCTGTCTGTCAGTCGTAACACTTTATGAAACTTCTTAAAACTTGACACAGCCAATTATTTCGACAAATCGTACACGGGGCCAGTAAATGGGCTATATTCGGCCTGCTGCTTCTGGTACCTCCCATATCGATTTTCTGAAAACCAATTTTTTCCCCTATAACGCACAATTCTTGGTGAATTTCTGTCGATTGCACTGATTTGTAATACTCAGTAAAGTTTGAAAAGATCGAGCGATCAACCTTCCCTTTCTGGTACAACCTATACAAATAACAGATTTAACCTATAGAATAATCGGTGATCAAGTGTGGCGCCATGGTTAGTACACAAGACTATAGATCCCATGATCGCAGGTTCAATACCGCATACAGCCACCCACCATTATTTGAACAGCAGTCACTTTATTATGTGTGTCTAATGAGCACTGCGAGTAGCCGAGTAATCATCAAGTTTTGTTAATGCTCCTCAAACTATGACGTTAGAAATTGTCGTCAAGCTGTAGGTCCCGTTTAAGTGGGTTTACAATTAAAAAGCGTGTGAGAGAGCGTGCAGGGGAATTTGCTTAAGTTTTGTCTTTTACCTCGCTCCTCCAGATTCACCTAGAATATTAAGCCTTTGCTAATATCGAGTCCAAGAATAAAAATGGTGCCATCCTCTTTGTGGCAACTTCCAGGCAAATGGTTGATTTTTCGAAATTCAACCTTTCCTTTATAGCTGTTAATCAATGAGATGCAATCGCTTACTTTTTGTCCATTGTATTGAAAAACTTGAGAAAAAGTGGTCATCCAAATTCGTTATTTATATGGGGGAGGTTCCCGAAGGCGGCATGGTAACCCCTTTGGGAACCTCCCCCACATGAATAACGAATTTGGCCCTCGTAATAATAACATTGCATACCAAATATCACTATATTAAACACAACTAAGCATCCAGTTGTGATGCAAATTTGACTGAAACACAACAATGAATTTAACATTGGGTTGTCATGACTACGTGCAACTTCACAATAACTCAGTACTACTTATGTGGAGCTGTTATGTAGCTCAGGCGTAATGCCTTAGTATTATACCTATAGTTAAAGAAGGTGATTAAATGTAATAGTTTATCGACCCATGTCTAACAGGATATAAAAGTACATTACATTGAGCGAAACTGTATATCTGTATATCAGGTGTAATATTTCGTTTTCATAACTTAATACCTGGTTGTATTGAAAATTGTTGCTGCAAAATTTGTGTATTTGCCAACAACTTGTGTATTTGCAAGAGATGGAAATTTTCCATTGAAAGCAAAGCATTTCAATACTTTCAATCATTATTGTTCTGAAAGTGGCGTTATTGTTACTACTTCGAATTAAAATATATTTACATTATTGGAAGCATTTTGGAATCACATCCAATAGAAATTAGGAATTGGAACAGTTTGATACCATATCACCAACGAAAACGTTCTCTCTTTTGAGTAATACCAATTTTTTTTTTTTTTTTTTTTTTTTTGTGCTGTGAAGTTGTAGATCCAAAAAAATATGTATATACGAATATAAGTACTTTGTGTAGTTGGACTGGGAAGGATAAATATCAGAAAATGTTCACTGCAAAGTGGGGAAAGCCGATATACTATGTGTGAAATGATGACATTTTGGATACGCGATTTTACTAGGTGTGAATCGAGACAATGTCCAAGTAACCACAAGTGTCATAACTCGCAAATGTAGTCTAGAAAAAACTAAAGTGAGACTAAACAAAAAAAAAAAAAATAATAATAAAATATAACAAAATTCCCTACAATCTCATGAAATATATAGCTTCTCATATCCAATTAGCTTACACACCTTCTATTTTTAGAACCACTTGAGAGCACAGTTTAATTGATTAACAATGATTCCGCGAGCCAGTTTGGGAAGCATTTGCTAGACTTGCTGATTATCTACTAGTGTTCATCAGTTAATGCGAACAACGATAGGTGGCTACATCGAGGCTTGGATTGGCGATCATACAAACGATAGTCGCAAGTTCGGGCCGATCACAATGAATAAACTCACCTTCAGACAATTTAAAAGTAACCATCGCTTCGTTAATAAAACTTGAGCGGATATTTCAGTAGTAATCCCAACTAAGTCAATATATTGTGTATGAGGTACCAAACTCAATTGTCTTGCAATGAATTACCCGCGAGACTCTGCACCGCAATCCATGGTAGATGGAAGACACAGGATGGCGCATCAATTTTACTACAATAATAAATTTAAATATCTTTGTTTTTAACCAATGGACAAAGGGTGGTGCATCAATTTCACTACAATAAGAAATTCAAATTCCTTTCTTTTTAACCAATGGATTTTTTTTTTTTGTTTTTTTTTTTTTGTATATAATATTGTATAGGAAATTCAATTTTATTTTATATAATTAATTGGTTTTGAAGATGATAGACCGTAAGAGACCGCATATGCCATACCTGATCATAAATTATTCATTGCAGCTTGTAGGATTGAAGTCCGGACCGAATCAATTATTGTTTTAATGGACTGCTTCTCTTCAGTCAAGTTCTTTGGTTTCATTTTGTACACCTCTTGCTTGACATAATCCCATAAAAATAAGTCTTGTCCAGTCAAGTCTGGTGCAGTCAGCGGAAAGTGGAGTTTCTAGATATTAATTTGTTTGTTTGTTGGAATTCTCATCGAAGCTCAGCCATAAACGGTTTGACCATGTGTGCAGTTGCCCCATCTTACTACAACCAAATATTATTGAAACGCATACATCTTCGGCGCAGTTCTGGGTGAAAAACCCCTTTGACGTCTTTAAATAACAGCCGCCCATTGACAATTACTGTTACACCGTATCACCATTCGTAAGCCACCCAAATTGACTTTTTGGTGCCAGCTTTGCAAGAACTTCAAGGCAATACCTCGAGGATGTGGTTTCAACAGGATGGGGCCACATGTCATACGGCTAGGGTATCCATAGAGCTGATGAAAAATGTTTTTCCTGGAAAACTCATTTCGAAAAGGGGGGATATTGAATGGCGCCCACGTAGCCCCGATCTCTCCATGCGATTATTTTCTTTGGGGCTACCTCAAATCGGTAGTCTACGAGAATAATCCGACCAATTTAGAGCAGTTGAAGAGGAACATTATTCAGGAAAGTAACAAAATACCGAGAACAACTTTTCAACGAGTTTTCCAAAATTTGCGACTTCGGTTCCAAGAGTATCAAGCAGCCAAGGGAAGCCATTTGGACAACATTATTTTTAAGTCTTAAAAATTCCCATGCTTCTACTTTTTAAAAATACAAATATATTTTTTTATGTTTCGTAGTTTTTTAATTGAATATTTAAACCGCCAACACCCTTATGGCCCACCCTGTATATATATATATATATATATATATATATACTACTTTTTATATCTATATATATATCAGAAGGATATGGTTACTCAATTGTTCTCAACTTTTACAGGGAACTCTCAACTATTGTAATACAAAGGACAAAAGCAAAGGCTATGAAAACATATAAACGAGGAATTACAAAAAGCAAATTGAATTCTTAAATATTTATACGAAATATTAACCGTTTTCATTGTGAGCCACCACTTTGAAAAACGCTTACAATGTACAAACCTGTATAGAATACATAAAATATAGGTATATAAAAAATGTATATAAAATATGTAGAAGGTACAAAAATTATTAACAAAAATAGTTATGAATGAATAGGCAATTTCCATGAGATGGGCGTGATTAATCTGTCAAATTTTAAAAATTCTGTCCAGCAAGAATGCACAAAAATGTACATTATTACTGTCTACTAATGAAAAGTTACAGGAAATAAGTTGAATTTTGAAAAATCTGTCAATTTTTATGGTTGGAAACCGAAGGAGAGTGACAGTGCGATTCATTTTCATCCCTAAGTACAACAAAATAACCAATTTAATGAAATTCAATTGGCCTTCAGTCATTTCTAATTAGTAATACGCAATGACCTAAGTTTTCATCCATTGTACTGATCTATATAAGATATAGTTGAAAGAAATTAGTTATTTTTGCTATTAAACGCTTAGAATGATCAGATGTAGTTCAAATGTACATCGTTTTGTTCAGTAACTTGTTGTCATTTTGGGGGAAATCCAATTACGCCACTCACATAGAAATCTTCATCCCAATTGGCAAAAAAATGGGACAATTGATTTTCGCAAACTTTGTTTGAAACGAATTTTTCACTATCAAAATCATACGCCTTGATAAAACGCAATGCCTCTACTAATGGACAAACCTGGCCGCTACTGACCGGTTGGTTTCTTCTACATATAATGATCCAATTATTGAAAAATTAAGAGATTGATTGTAGGGGAGGAGTTCATAACGAATAGTTGTATATGGCGGACTTCATACCAGCGCGTTTACCATTAAAACGTCAGCTTCGATAGAAATAACAGAACGTGGTCATCATTCGAAAACGTTTGGTTATGAATGTCTCCTTGCAGAGTTATGCGGGAGTCTTTAACATTTCAACTTATGTGAAATACTCTGAAATTGGCACATTCGTTTATAAGCCATGTAAAAGCTTACGGCATCGTGTCCTTAAAATATCAAATGAAAAATTTTCCAATAAAAGCATTTGTCTTCCATGTGAATGTAGGCTTGCTCTATATTCGCATTATCCTTACCAACAACTCACCAACTATTTGTTTATTGTTCATGTATTTGAACTTACAGAAAAGACCCTGGAACGATGCTGTTGACAAACAAAATACACAAATGGTATACTCTAGTCAAAGCCCCCGATTAAAATGTTCATCTTATTTTCTTGTTAATGTTGTGATGGTCTCATTGTTGGTTTTTTTTCTTCTTCCTGTTTTGTTCTAAGCCCGTAATTATTCATGGTTTTTTCTCCCTCATCTTCTATTTGGTTGTTGTTTAACTTAGACTAGAATTGTTTTCATTATTTACAAAGGATCATTGTATTATCATCTATGTGGGGAAGGAGTCACGTCCCCCTTTTCAAACACAAAGATGTTATTGTTTTGTCAGATAATTACTTTGTATAACAACATCACAATTCTATCAAAAAAGGGTCAAAGTAAATAGATTTACAATAGAAAAATCCTTAACCATGCCAAAGTGTATTTGGAGCAGAAAATTGGGTACAAGTAAATACAAAATGTAATGGAAACTTTTGCATCAAACTTTAAGATTAACTTTAAGCATTTTCATTCCAAATCCCTTGTGATGAGTCGGTGGGTTATCTACACGCTGGCGAGCTTGACACTAAGAATCATGTGTTGTAATGTGCAATTTACAAGCGCAACTGTAATTGAATTAAATTCTCAAAAGGATATTCTAGGCGAAGAGCATCGATGGGCGAGACGACGACAGCAATGGCACAAAGGCAATAAAGGCATTCAGTGCCAAAAACCCATTGAAAACCAAATACAAGGGATAATGTGGCATTTATCCTCAAGCGTTTTATAAGCAGACCACATTAACACATATACGCACTCGCAAACGTTCATACACTTAGAGGAAACCGAACACATACAAATGAAATGAAACAGGATGTGAAATTGCTGAGAGTACATTTCGACGGCCAACCAGCCACACACATACTCCTGCACACTGTGATTTTGCACAGAGGCGGAATGAGATAATTTGAGATTTGTTTAAAATAGGCGTAAAACATTTTCCATAGAGAATAAAAGCAGAAGCAGCAGTCATGAATCGAAAGAAAACGTAAATATTTTAAGAATTTTTTTATTTATTGAACCATGACCCAGATTAAGTTGAGCTTGTTTGCTTCATATTGGTCACAACTTTACATTAAAAAGCCTAGCGGGATCAAATTGCAGTGACAAATTCACACCACCGCCGCCAGAGGTTCTTTCAAACCGTTCATACAGAATGTGTGACACGTAGAGCCGTTCTGCCGGAATTATATGTCGATCAGATTCAGTTTGGGCAAAATGAAATTGGTTATTGGAAATATTTATCGTTTGCCGTTACCGGTGATGACCTCACCAACGTCGTTTCCGCAGAAGTACAGAAACTTTTTGTGGATGCGTTGACACCTGGTGTCCTTTTCCAAATGCTTTGGATCCCAGTCAGATAATAAATGGCGATGACAACTTGAAACTTCTGGATTAGTTGGATCTTGTATAGATGCTGTCCAAAATAACGACGCAATATCTTATACGCCAAGTTGAAACGTGTTACAGTTCTATTTCTTATCTACGGCAATAAATAGGCTACATCGAGTTGTCCTGCATATTTTTACGGACACCCACAATATTCTCGGTCGATCTGGCCTTCCTTTGATATACGACCGTTGGCTAATTATTCATCGAGCACCCGGAATTTCAAGAGATTGGCGAAAAGCATGTAACTTCGGTACAAATGAGCGCTTATTTCGATAATAAAGTTTCATCATTTATATGTGTTGTTCAATCGTGTAATTTGACATGATGATTTGGCATCAATGGCT
The DNA here is from genome assembly GCA_019455685.1 of Philornis downsi. Lineage (NCBI taxonomy): Eukaryota > Metazoa > Arthropoda > Insecta > Diptera > Muscidae > Philornis > Philornis downsi. The sequence continues at coordinate 2,533,916 of JAHXMU010000102.1, read as the reverse complement.
GAATAATAAACAACAGATTTGGTAGACTCTGCCAAAATAACATGGCATTAAACTGACAACATTGACCCGCCCTGTTGGGAAAACCTTTAGTATAATTTTCTGCTAGAGGTACAAAAGTTCATTAGTTGACATTTGAGCACTTTGTCTCCGAATTTACACATATTAAGTTTTAAACGATGTTTATTCCCCCAAATATGGAGGTTCTTCTAAATGTTCTATATTTTTTAATTTTGCAACTGCATTTCTGATATCCCAGAAAAAAAAAGTAGTAGCCATTCAAAGAGGATCACATCTTCACCACTTCTATAGATGCAATCCATGCATATTTACCACTTCCAACTAATCGATTTTAAACAACATCTAAAACCGCCGTAGTGAAAAATTAGTTTTATTTTCATTTATGATTCCTAACAATTAAAGCAAAGCTTGTTTCTATGAAGGCGTGTTCCAAAAATCATTTTTAAAGAACATGATATGATTAGAAGATGTAATTTTTGATAGTCAGCTTAATGAATCTCCTTTTATGCTTTTATTTACTCTTCCTCTTCCTCTTTTATACTATGACCGATATGCTAAGTTTGTCACTCTATTTATGAAAGCTACAAAAACTTGCATACATAGAGCATAGCAAACTATTGACACACTTCAGCCCGAAGAATTATTAGATGTCCTTTTAATTCATTGCATGTCTATCCGGTTTTTTTTAGAAAGTGCCAAATTCATCGGGATCTGTGACCAATTTTTTAAAAAGCCGACTTAATGCAAATATAATTACAATAAAAAATCAATTTTTTGAATAACATTAATTTAAATTTTCATTACATCCACTTCATTCATGAATATATAGTGCTTTCTAACAATGGCAAACAATCCTATGTTAATTAAGTTGCTGATTACTCAATTTTTCATCACTTCCCTATCACAAGTTGTGATGAATTTTTACTTCTTTTTTTGCTGGGAATACGCCGGTGCTCGGCGTTTTTTTTTTGTTTTGCTTGATGTATTGAGATTTTTGTGCAGATTTCGAAAGAAATTTCAAAATATATTAATTAAACATCGTATATTCGATTGTAGAATACCAATATAAATGTACTCTCTAATATCTCCAGTGTGCAGCAAAACCTATAGTAACAGAAGCCTTCCTTTGGTATCATCGGTCCTTAATGGGTTACGTCAAACGTTTTTCCAAATAAATTTATTAAACTAAAGGTAAAAATGTGATTAGATTTAAATAAATGTTTATAGAATAAACGAGTAGAAAAATTTCAGTCAATTGAACTGACATACACGTGCCTTCATTCAGTCTTTTTTGCATTGGTTCAAAAGTATGTGGAAAAGCAAAAGGCTTGTGGTGAATCGGTAGGTCCTTATCAATATAGAATGCACCATTCTGTGTTCAGCACAAGTGAATAAAATATAGGAATACAGATTTATATGGGGGGGTAAATTATAATTTATATAGAATGTATCAGAAATTTTGATGGGAGGTACCAGAAACGGCGGAATTATTTGGTCGATTTATTCACATTTTACCAAGCAGTGCATTAAATGCTATTGACAAAAGTCTAAATTTCTAAAGTTCACCATTAGAGTCTACATTGAGGAAAATTAAGTTTAATTAAACCGGTCAATTTGTCAATTTGGGGGGTACTCCAAAAGGTATGATACTGGATATTCCATATTCATTCTCAGAACCAAACACATTAAATGCTTTACTTGCGTCACAATTGATTGCATTGAATGAGACTACTGAAAAAATGTGAAATTACTAATAAGTGGATTAAACCGGCCATTTGCATGGTTGGAGTCGGATACTATAAATCAATATAGTAAGCAAAAATTTAGATTAGTCTACGAATTAGGAGCTACAGTCAGACAAAATTGATTTTCCAAAAATAGCCTAATTAGCACGGGAAGTACCAGAAGGGGAACGACGATAAGCCGAATTTCCATTTTCAGAACTATCTAACCAAGCATTTAATGTGTATCAAATTTAATGGAATTTAGCATAACTGCATTGAAGATAAAAACCTAAGAAAACCTGGATCAAAATTGGGCATTTGTATGGAAGACACCGGAAAGAACATGATTAGGCGGTCGATTTTCTCAAATTTTGTAACGAATTAGGGAGCGAAAAAATGTACAGGGTGGCGCACATACTGCATCGCAACGCAAAATTCAAATAACTTTTTTTTAATCATTGTATTTCATTTATTTTATTCTTTTTATTATATAGAAAATTCGATTTTATTTTATTTAACTAATTTGTTTTGAAGATGATAGATCGTAAATGACCTCCATGCTCATTCACGCATATGCGACATCTGATCAGAATATTATTCACTCGGGATTGCCTCAGTTATTTTTCTAATGGTCCTGCTTGACATAACCCCATATTAATTTGTTTGAAGATTTTCGTTGGAGCTCCGCCATAAACGGTCTGGCTATATGTGCAGTTGTTCCATTTTGCTGGAACCAAATGCTGTTGAAACGGATACGTTTTCGGCACAGTTCTGGTTAAAAAACTCCTTCAACATCTTTAAATAATGGTCCCCATTGATAGTTGTTGTCGTGCGCCACCCTGTACAAGACTAAAAGAAGGAGGCTAGAATATAGCTAAATATTAGGTTGCGCAAAGTTTCAAGAAGTTTCAGTTCATTGGCTCAATTATCGTGTCTACCAGCCTGCCAGCCGGATAGTCAGACAGACAGACGGACATCGCTCAATCTCTGCTCATTTCTCCGGGTGAAGATATATTTGGCAATGGAGGATTTTTTGATTCACATGCGATACAATTTTGTTCCTGAAACGAATGAGGCGATTCTAGTCAAACTTGGTTCTCGATTCACTCAGAAAGATTTGTGTTTTGTGAAAGAAACGAACAAAATGTTTAGCAGAACATGATTTTTCTTCAATTTCGGCGCCCGGTCAATAACAGTAAATTTAATTTTTGATTTTTACACGAATGAGAGTGTGCCACTGGCACAATGATTTTTGTTAACAATTAATGTGATCTTGACTCAGGCAGGCGTGATTTTTTTCGGATAAAAGATCATAAAATGCACAGACTGATCTCTTACCGCAGTCTTCTTACTCGTGTAAGCGGAAAACTCTTTATTTTAGCATTCTGCGAGAATTTCTTACTACATATGTAGTAGTAGACAAAAGTAAAGTAGCCCTCTACCCGAAGGCCTTACTCTGTTCACGTTAGCCAAATTCTCACACAGGGACATACATAAGTAAGCACCTCTGCACTACAGTTTACAAAAGCTTTTACAAAACAAAATAAAAGCTACCGAAAACTTTTAATCGTACACACACGCTCTCAACCGGATACACATACGTAAGTACAGTGAATGACATTAGTTTCCAGTTACTGTTAGAGACACGCATTGATTCATTCTTGCACATTTGTTTGTTTGTTCGCTTTATCCCATTTTTCCTCCAATTTCGCTCGAGAGTATTTTTCGGTGAGTGGCGGAGATGATGCCAACGCTGCCACCGAGCCGCAGCATTGCCGTAATGTGATGACAATGACCGGAAAACACAGCATAGAGAAACTAAAGCGTAAATACCAAAACAATGCGCCCCTCCTGCTTCATGATACACTGGTTTTATGGGTGTTGGTCCCTCGTTAGAGAACAATGGCAGGCTACCATCCCCGTTGGCACCCGTGGACTTTGCTGTTGTTGCTGGCGATGCTTCACAATGAAGCGGTTACAGGCAATTTTTTTCTTCCGTCATTCTATGGGAGTATTATGTACGGCGTTGCTTTTTATGTGTTAACGTTAATGACATTCATTTGCAGAGACACGTTAAGCATAACAATTATGGTCCAGGGAATTATTTATGGTCTAAGCACGTCAGTAGAAAGAGCGGAACCGGAGGAAAATCTCAACAAAGGTCTTTGCAATAGTTGGGATTTAAGTGGAAACTAGAAAGTCAGGAGATCTATTAAAGATGATTGCTTAAAAGTAGGCAATGGATTTTAAAAAATATGCGGCCTGGGGATGTGCAACAGAAAAAATGACAAGAAAACCATATGTTAGTAATTACATAGAAACTCGTAAAAAAGAAATATCTGTTGCAAAATTTTATAAATATTTCATATTTATGTTGTTGACAAATATGTCAATGTCATGTAGAAGTATATACGCAAATGAAAAGCGACCTTTTTGTAATCGGCTTTTAGAATATTTTGGATCTAGCTACCTGTCATCGTAAGATGAACCATTGTTAATTATTTTTCTTGACTAATATAGCCATTATTTGACTTTTAATGCAATATGCGGTAAGGCATGGAAATAATTCTGAAATTTGCTTTTATGACTGAGGTGTTAACGTTTTATGTTAACCTCAGATTTGGATTTTTGAAGTTTAGGTTTCATTAGTGTAAGACAAAGCTCGTATTGTTTTATATGATTCACTTAAGTAGAGGAAACAACAAAAAAATGCCAGGATTTCAGTTCAAACTTGCATTTTTATTTGCAGTTATGTCTTACATGAAAGAGTATCACCATTATAGGCTGAATTTTTATGAGCTGTAGTGAGATGAGATACGCTACAGTGGACGGCTGGATACAGAAAGAAAGCGATCTGTCCAAGCGTATATTAACGAGATTTCCGCACCGCCCTAGATGCTTTTAGTTATAATAATAGGAATTTTTTGTTCAAGCCTGGCCCGGCAAGGGAGAAAATTACATTATAGTTCAATTAAATTCGATTTCAATTCAATTTCAATTTAATTTTGAATTAGTAATCCACTTAGTTTATCAAAATACTATGCTATAAACAACGGTATTTTTCTGAAATTTGCAATACTTTGCACATTTCTCATTATATATTCAAATTTGAAATGCTATTAGAGTGGTATATTTCCCACTTCTGATTTGAAACTTTGGCTAGTCTTATGGATGCACTTGTGATCGGTTGTGCTAACATTGAGACCGACAACCACCGTGCTGTAGAATGCCCGAGATTGAAAGAACTTAAACTAACACAAAGACAGCTAGATTTCGAAAAGCTCTGTTGTTGACACAGCCTGTTCCTGTAAACGCTTGCAGTGAAGGAAATCTATAAGAAAGTCACTTCGCTTTCTTCTTAAAGGGAATATAAGGATGATGTACAAAATTACAGGGAAAGGGATGAAGCCTGAGAATTCTACAGAATAGTGTAAGTAAAGACAGAGACGAACTCTGTGGCCAACTGGAAGGCTAACGCCAGAAAGCTGGTCACGAACACAGTGTCAATGCTGTAAATATGAAGCGATTAATTTTTTAAATTACTGATTTCGTAGGACAGCATAAGTGACAAAATGACACCAGCTATAGGTGATGGTAAAGATAACCCACCATCGACCCGACTTAAGAATACCATTTCAAGATAGCTTGCCAGAAAATATATTTAAAGTATAAGATGATGAGCTAATGGTCATAGAGCAGCTCTCTGATCCGATTTGGATAAAATAAAGCGTGGCCTATGACTTTAATCTGGGTATACTATGACATATCTTTAAACTCAATACAAGGATGTCAGTTAATCAATATGCTGCTCATATATGACCATTTTCAGTCATTTTCAGCGGTACGATCTAATAAAATTTTAGACTGTGTAAAGCTTTAATAAATTTATGACGATTATCGCTCTTGCTCGCCAATCAGCCAGCCATAAGGCTTAGTTCTTTTAAAAGGTCTTGCAGTCCATTCAGTTAGAACATAGTTAATTTTTCTTACAGCTTTCTGTAATCTTCCATACAACATGGTACAAGCTTTCATCCTTCATTTGAAAAACGATCCAAGAGTGGATATCAAGCATCGCGGGATCAATCATTTAACTATCACATGTAACGTGCTGCTATCGATGGTTATGTAACGGCTAGTTGATGTAACTAATATATATTTGCAAGTAGTTTTAAGTCCAAAGCCAAGACCAGCAAAAGTTAACCGACTATCGTTTCGCCACTAGAAAGTAAGTCCACCTTAAGATGGTCTAAAAATAGAAATACATCTGCTTATTGCACACTCGTATCAGCAGCTTTCCCATATTCCATTCATAGAATGCAAGAGAATTTCCTTGCGTAAGTTCCCTTCGTATTGGGTAAAAGGACTAATCAACATGTTTTTAGGACATGTAAATCTTAAACTGGCCTGGTACGTACCGCGCATATACTGAAACACTGCCGTATTACACTGCCGAGAAGCAATGACCGAGTTTGATGTTCCTGAAAAGCCAATACGTTTTCGTAGAATGTCATGAAAGAAAAGAGAATATTTAGTAAATTCTCGTATATACAGAGAGACAGCCCTTTCTCTGCTTTTCGAGATGGTAATAAAAAAGTTGCAGTAAGTTCAAATAGAATCATCAGTCACAATATATATTCATCCACTTTTCGATTTCAAAAGTAAAGTTAAATATAACACACATAAAGCTATGATTTTGATTAAACTTTTATTTAATTTTAATGCTTGGACCTTGTCATTATGTACGAAATAAAATGCCATTTATATATGACCGTCTCTGGATTGGTTGCGACAGTGAATCTTCTTGAGGTTCCTCCAGCGTCATTTTCGAAAGAATACGACACAATCGCTTGTAGGTTCTTCGAGCCCCTTATGCAACAATTTTGCTTGTTGATGCAACCACCGAGTAAGAAATTACTTTCATCGCTAAAGAAAATTTTATTCGCTTGAAAGCCCACGATTGAATCACTACTTTTGTAGTAAGTTTTAACTATTTTTATGCGTTCTTAGGTTGTTAGTCAATCCATATTAGTAAGTGGCAAACGTTTCACTAAATAAAAAACACCTCAGAGAACAGGTATTTAACAGCTGACGGTATTTCCAGGCGGTTTTGAAACCTCTAAATGAATAATCCTATATGTATGTGTGTAATGATTTAGATACATACTGAAGGTGTAGGTCGAAAACTGTGACTATTACTGTAGCAGAAAAAACACGTTGTTTATTTCGATAAATTTTGAAGTGGTGAACGTTTTCTGATAGTGACGAAATGGAAAAAGAGGTTAGAATATCAAAACCGTTTACTGTGTGTGTCTTACAGTTCATAATCGATCTAAGCAAACAAGCATGTTTTGTAGCCCACACTACTTGCAGAGTTAATTAGAAACGTAATTAAAGCTTCATACTAAGAAAATTATAGTTTACAATTTTCATTCTAAATAGGTAAAAAAGCATCTTAGCAGTGGATCTACCACTGTGCTATATTTGACAATTCATATATTCCGCCTGAAAAGCAGGGGGTCAATGAAACATAAAATATTCATTATTTAAATTTGAAACTTCAGATTTATTGTAACGCCTTCAAAGTAGACTTCATCTAAAGTAATACATTTAGACCACAATTATAAGCAAATTATCCATATATGAAATGGAGAGGAAATAAAAATGCCCAGCATCCATTCACTAAATGTTTCTATTATACGGACAATGAAAATACAGGATTTCGATATTTTTTTAAAAAATTTCCATTCAACTCACGGTCATATGATATAATTATGATTTTAGTTCAATTCATGATGGATAAAACCACCGTATTCGAAGGACGATAAAAAATATCAAATATCAAATACCTCTTTAAAATTTTTGATTTCTTTTGACATATTTCGATAAGTCGAGCATAAAATATGTCAAATATACATTTATGTCCTCGGATCCAATTTACATACAGGCCTAAGCAATAAATGTTTTGAAGCACCAAAAGATATAGATATATAGATATATATAGATATATAAATATCAAAAGTATAAATCAAAACAATATTTCACCATTATATGAGGCATAACAGAAAGAAATCCAAGTGCCTTCAGTCTTGAATAATAATCTAAATAATAATAATAATAATAATCTCACGTTCCATAAGTGCGGTCGAGTTATACAATAGCATTAGAAAAACAAGATTTCGCACTCAAAAAACGGTTTAGACAGTTTTGCGACTGCTTGATTCAGTATTGCTTGACCGCACGTTAAAGATAACGTGAACGGTCAACCAAGGTTCATGGAAATTTTAGATTCATCGATTACATTCCGATAATTTTGATGTCAAAAATGTATCATTATTCTATCGAAAATGTCGATAGAATAATACAAGTCGTCGAGTCTGGCAATCATACACAGGGTGTCCGTCGGGAAGGTATACTATTTTGTTTGTTTATAATTTTTGATTAAATGAAAGTGAATGGATCTTATATTGGTAAATGTTTTATATAATGTCGGAAATTATTTATGGAATACAATATCAGATAAATGTCCATCTTTGTTAGCCTCACAAATGCGAGTAATTTTTGAGCACATTTTTCTTACATTCTCACACATTTCACGCGGTATTTCATTAATTTTATCACGAATATTTTGTTTGAGTTGCTCAAGCGTTTCTGGTTTGTTTGCATAAACCTTGCTTTTCAGATATCCCCACAAAAAGAAGTCCGGAGCAGTCAAATCAGGCGACCATGGAGGCATATCAACATCACCATTTCTTGAAATAACTTGTTGTGGAAAGAGGTCTCGCAGTAATTCCATTGTAATCCTGACTGTATGGGATGTGGCACCGTCTTGTTGATACCACATGTTAATCAAACACAAAACATGCAGTTGTGGCCTTAAAAAGTTTTCAGTCATACCACGATATCGCTCCCCATTGACAGTTACCGTTACGACGCACAGAGGGGCAGAACGACCCTATTGCTGGCAATAAATCGAAAAATGAAACTGCCCGTATGGGGCCATTGTTATTTTATTTTAATAGTCAAATACCCCACTGTTAATACTGTAAAAGTTTTAAACCGTTATAATAAACACATTTTGCATGATAACCATCGGCGCAAGCCATTCTTGTTCACAGATTAGCTTGAGTTTGGTGTGAAGAAATTTGTAAAGTGTTTTTAATTAAATAAAAAAAAATAGAAATCATAAAATATTAAAATTTTTGGTATGGAGTCTTCAAGTTCTGGTAAATGTTAATCTATTTAAAATATTTTTTTTGTGAGAAAGTGCTTTAAATTATATAAAACGGTAATTATCATAAAAAAACTTTAAAATTACTTATTTTTTGCTTCTTTGTGCAAACATTGATCGGTTTAGTTGTGTTCCCAAGCAGTCCCAAGAACAATTTTTGTTGTTATTGATAGCATGTCTTAACTTAATTAAGGAACTGCAAGAAAATTCTGCGATTTTTTGCGTTTTGATAAAAAAAGCTTCTTTACAAAATGTGCTTTCTGACAAAAAAAATGTGCTTTCTGACAAAAAAAAAAATTTAAGAATTTCTAATATTTGTTTTATCCTTCAGGCACTAGTTCAAACACAATTTTTATAACCCGGAGGGAGCTTGTCAACATAATGTGGTCAGTTCAAAATATTAATTTACAAGGGCGATTTGTGTTTCTGGAAGAAGAGTTAAAAAAACGAACAGGAAACTTCGATAACATAGGTTTAACTAAAAGACTTTCTCGATTTAAATCTGAGTATAAAACTCGTTTTGAAAAGGCTTTTCGAAAATTAGAGACGTTTTTTGAAACAAATAATTCATGGCTTGAGACATCTGTTTCTTTTCTTTGTTGCCCTGAAGAAAAGCTTAAGCGTGGTCGACCAAGTGTTTCATTCGATGAAAGTAGTGAACGTACAAAAAGAATGAAAACAGAAAACCTAAGAGAGTCTACATCGATTTCTATGTTGAGTTTTGCTACTCAAATGAGCTTGAGAGCAGTGGGACAGGTTAGTGCTTCTAAAGTGTTAAAGGATATAACAACAACTACGCCTGACCGAGCAAAAAGATATCGGAAGTCATATAAGGAGTCACTGGAACCCAAAAGTTGTAAAATGTCAGGCCAAGAAGCACTAGGGGTTGCAGTTGAAGCGCAACTATCTCGACATCAATACAATGTTATCAGAATGAGTGCACCAGAAAAATTTCCTGCTTATAAGGTCCTACAAGCTGCAAAACAAAAATGTTATCCACCCCCCGAATGCATCGAAGTTAACGAACATTTAGTAAAGGTTACCCTTCAGGCATACTAGATTTAACCACAAAGCGTTTGTTGGAATCACAGATGGAAGTGATTGGTGTGTTAACAAAATTTGAAACGGAAAATCTTAGCTTGTTTTGCAAGTGGGGCTTTGATGGAAGTTCGGGACACAGCTCCTACAAACAAGCTTTCCATGGCCTTGAAGCAACTGATTCTTCGGTCTTCATTACTTGTGTTGTTCCTCTTAGACTTTCTTCCAGTTCTAGGGTTGTATGGCAAAATCCACGTCCAGGTTCTACAAGATACTGTAGGCAATTAAAAATGGAGTTTGGAATCTACACAAATGTCTATTGCGGAAAAGAATAGAGTTGAAAATGAGGTGAAAAATTTGCGAAAGCCAGCAATGTTAATTGAAGAGAGAGAAAAGTACAAGTCAATCATACTCTACTTTTTTACAATGATTGACGGCAAAGTCTGTAATGCTATTACGGAAACGTCAACACAAAAGTGTTTCATATGTGGTGCATCATCTAGAAGCTTTAATGATATAGATAGTATGTTGACAAGAGAAGTTAAAACAGAAAACTTGCAGTTTGGACTGTCCGTTCTTCATGGATGGATAAGGTTTTTCGAAAATTTACTTCACTTAGCCTACAAATTGCCTCTTAAGAAATGGCAAGCTCGAGGGGATGATGACAAGATAGTTGTTGCTGAAAACAAAAAAAGGATACAAAGAAAGTTTAAAGATCGTTGTGGTTTGATAATAGACAAACCAAAGCCCGGATTCGGAAACTCGAATGATGGAAATACAGCTAGGCGGTTGTTTCAAAATTCTGAAATTTCCGCTGAAATTGCAAAAATTGATGTACAACTCATAAAAAAGATGCATATTATTATGATTGTTGTGGGTAGTGGCTACGAAATAGATGTAGAGAAGTTCAACAATTTTGCAATCGATACTGCCAGATATTATGTGGAAAAGTATCCCTGGTATTACATGTCACCTACCCTTCATAAATATTTCATTCATGGACCGGAAGTAATAGCCCATGCACTGTTACCGATTGGGCAACTGTCTGAAGAAGCTCAAGAATCAAGGAATAAGCACTTCAAAAATTATAGGGAGCACCATTCTCGGAAATCCAGTAGAGAAAACACAAACCGAGATATTTTCAACTGTTTTTTATTAAGTTCTGATCCCATTATTAATAGCATGAGGAAACTACCCGAAAAAAAGAGCAACACATCCCAATTGAAGCATTGAGTTTGCTTAAAGCTCCCCCTGTTGATAATACAAATTCTGAGGTACAAGAAGATAGCAGTGATGAAGAAAGGGATGATTTTATTCTAAATTAATGAAAAATCAATACATTCATGCAATTCTCAATTATGTTCTATTTTCTGCATTAAAATATATGTTATGTGTACTTATTTTTTGCAAAGAATAAATATATAGTTGTTTGTATTTATAGCCAAATTTGACAGCCCTAAATGTTTATATATTAAATACGGTAACTATCTTCATTTGACAATTTCTTCCGAAATTAAAAAAAGTGTGCGTTTTTTTGGGCGTGGTCATTGTTGGGTTTTGAAATATCAATATATTGATTCTATAAACAATTTCAGAAATTTTCAGGTGGCTAGCTCTATTCCCTGATTTATTGCCACCAATAGGGTCGTTCTGCCCCAGTGTGCGACGTCTTCAGGTTAAAAGAAGTAAGATCCAATGACTCCTCCTGACTAAATTGCAAACCAGGCTGTCACTTTTAATGGATGCAAAGGTGACTGATGAATAATTTAATGGTTTTCCATTGCCCAGAACCGAATATTCTGTTTATTCACATATCTATTCAAATGAAAATGCGCTTCGTCACTTATTATGAGTATTTCATGAAAATCGGGGTTGTCATAGGCGACCGGTAACATCCTATTGGCATATGTACGGCGGTGTAAATGGTCTTTTGAAAGAATTTCTTATGTCAACTGAATCTTAAATGGAAACAAATACAAATCCTTGTGCAAAATTGTGGACAAAGTTGTTCTTTGAAGACCAAGCTCCTGAGCACGGCGTCGAATTGAGGTTGATGGATTGTTTTGAACACTTTCTTGAGCAGCAGTAATGTTTTCAGCCGATCTTGCAGTACGTGGCACCCTCTGCAAGACCCTCTTTCTTCGAAATCATTCACTACACGATAAATTGTGCGTCTTGTTGGCAGGTTATTTCTCCCAAAAATCTCACGTAACTTTCTAATCGTCTCAGTAATTGATGATTGATTTTGATAAAATGTTTTAACGATTAAAAAACATTGGTTTATCGAATATTTTCCCATAATAAATTTGCCACGTCTCTACTTCACGACTGCCAAATATAAACTGTCAAGACTAAAGTCAAACTCCTAATTCGGTTCTGCACTGTCAACAATTGAATCATCTGTAGAAAGTAATAGACCAGTAACGTCCAATTTATGGCTAATAAGAGAGAAATTGTGTTCCATTAGAGCAATGACAGGCTACAAAAATCAGTAGTGGCTCGAATGAAACTCGTGAAACTTGGGAGTTGATTTGATTTTTAGTCCGGACCTGGCATCAAATGATTACCAGACGTTTCCGTCAATGGATATGATTTGGCTCAAAGAAACTCTTGTAAAAATCGTCTCTCATAACTTTTTGCCAATAGGACGAAAGTTTCTATCAGATAGGCATAATGGAATTACCTTCAGAATAAAAAGTTATCGACGAAGACGGTGAAAATTTTAACTAAATCGGTCCACTGTAACTATGCTATATTACGGCTTCAATGTCATGCAAAATTAATAAATTTGTATTTACTATATTATATATTTGGTAAACTGCGGGGGGAATTGCAGACTATTTTATAATATAGTAAATTGTGTTTACACCCTGAGAACAAACAAAAAAACGCAATTTCGTTTAAATATACTCTATTTTATTCAATGCATGCATTTAATATATCATGGCCAATTTGCGCTTTAATTTATTAATTCGCATTTAATCCCCTCTAAATACTTGTAGTTTTTCAAAAACTAATTGAGACCACTTTACACAAATTGTTTAATTGCGACAATTATTTTAATACTTTACTGTTCATTACTCTGAGGCGGTATAAATAAAAAAAGCGATGCGATTGTCAAGTCATTTGACAGCCAAACCCTTTATTATTTTACGTCGCTATTTTGTCCTTCCCATACATCTACCGTCGCTGTTGCCGTTTAACCTAAGCTGATTAGGGAACTACCAAACGAAAAATGTTCTTAATGGAAAAAACATAAAACGCCAGCTATCAAAAACACTTTTGCAAATGTAAGTAGAACGTCGAAATGTCCAAACTGTCATCTAGTTATGCTATCATTTCTATGTAGAAAATTGTACAAATTGCCGTGGTTTTTCTGGACTGAAAATTACAGAACTGCTTAAACAATTTTTCATTTTTTTTCCTATTTTCTCTGAATTATAACAAAATGCATACATATATAAATATTATATATATGTATATATACATACATGTATATATATATCATTATGTCGTTGATGTAAAGCTCAGCTATGTGGGTTGTTTGGCATTTTTAGTTGATATTCATAAGAATGGCGCAATGCAGTCTTCTCAGCCGTTTGGCATTTTGTCTACGGTTTCTTCATGTCCGCTTTGATATCAGGGATTAGAGGAGGATTTCATGCCAAGATGTCAGTTGAAACGAAATATCCGTGCAATATAGAAACTGTCAAAATAATTGCAGTTGTTTCTGATTGAAGATAATTACTGCGATAAGGCAGACATGCGGATAGACAAGTCCTGGCGGCAAATAATTGTTGGTGGTGGTACTTCGTTTCTTTTGATTGTGTTGGTGGATTCCGTGCTTATCATTTTATTCTTTCCGACAGAAGTATAGCATATATTAAAGGTAAAAGGATTGCACTTGAAAAAAAAACAAAAATGTTTGATATTTGGCAAGGGAAGCACGAAAGTATTTTGTTATGAATACCACTAATGAATGATTTAACTTTATTACATTGTTTCGAACTAGCAAACAATGTTTTAGGTTTTATAAGTATGTTTCGAACTAGCAAACAATGTTTTAGGTTTTATAAGTATTCCACTAAAATCAAGCCCAGGTTTTGTTAGGGGTTTTTCACAATTACTTCTGAGTTCTCTGAACCCCACATAGGACAATTCGGCTTGTTGACATAACCACCGAGTGAGAAATGAGTTTCATCACTGAAGAAAATTTTGTTCGATTGAAAGCCCACGCTTGAAACACCATATTTGTAGTAAGTCTTAACTATTTTTATGCGTTCTTAGGTTGTTAATCAATCCATATTCGTAAATGGCAAAACTTTCACTAAATAAATAACACTTCAGATGTCAGGTATTCAACAGCTGACGGCCTTGACCCTACCACCACTAAATAGATAACCCTATAATAGTTTAACTTACTGCGTGAACGCAATAGATCCAAAGAACATGAGGGGTAGTTCAGTCGGTGGCCATGGCTTTTGGCAATTCAGCCGCTGTAAATTTTTTCTCGGAAGCAGACCGCGTCTTGTGCTTTGACGACTGTAGCGTATTGAAAATTTTGCACAGTTCGGGACGCTTAAATAAAGCTCCAGTCAAGCCTCTCATTCGAACACAGTGTGAAAAAGAAAACTGTGCAGATGTTAGACAACTTTCTGATGTTTGAACTACAAAACTTTCTAGGCAATAACCATACAACATGGACCGAGCAACATCGCACAATTGATCTCTAGCATTTACTAACATACTTAGGTGACAACTAGAATAGACATCCTTATCTATAACATGCCACACTTAAAGAATAATTTCAAGTGATTCGATCTTCTGCATTTCCTCATTTCTTCTTCAATCTGTCACAGCAAATATTGATATTATTTCAAGAGCTAGATCCTTCCAATAGAGTTTTAGCCGCATTATTCTGCCTGTCCATCGAGTTCATTGTCGGGAGCGTGCCAGAGGGTTTAGATCCGCACAACACGATTCAACCAAAGCAATCGCTGTATATTGGTCACGTTGACGTCTGCATATAGCTCTTTATTTGAACGACACTGGCACTCTCCGTTAAAGATGATGGGTCCATATATTTTCTGAATTATTTTTCTCTCAAAGACTCCCAGCAGTGATTCTTTTGCAAACTGCGGTATACAACAAGAAACTGTAAAGTCGGCGTGTGGGGAAGGGCTTTATCATTAAATCGCTTGCTTAGCCCGTAGTAACATTTGTTGTCCAGCAATACTCTTCTCTTAATTTCCATGTTGACATCAATAGTTTTATTTACAGCGAAGCCGAAGTACACAATTTCACAAATAAATAAATACCTTTGTTTTGTCCTCGCCAGACCCATTTTGTTGATTTTTTTTTTTCATTGTTCGAGAAGGCTACAGTAACATCTCACAGTTTCCTACCAATAAAATCTATATCGTCTGCATACGCGAATAACCTAGGGCTTTTTTTAAGAATAGTACCAGTCGAGTTAACTGCAGCTTTCCTTATAATCATCTCCAAAAACATGTTGAAAAGATCGCACCATATACTGTAGCTCTGTCTAAATCCTCGATTGGTGTAAAAAGGATCACCAAGATTTTTGCAGACTTCGTGTCAGTCAGCGTCATTCTAAAAAGCCGTATAAGCTTCGCTGGAATTCCAAACTCGATATGGTTCTACATAGTTTCTGCCGATTCGGCCTGTCAGAAGCTGCTTTATAATCGATAAACAGATGGTACGTGTCGAAGGTAGAACATTATTGACAAATAATTTTAATTTAGTTTATCCACAAAAACTGAAATTACTGTAATGTTATTAAGGCTTTCATTACCGATTTATGATATGTCTTCATATGTTAAAATTTCTAAGATTCGGTAAATATATAATAACAATAATGAACCAATTGAAATATCGTATACTTTATAGTAGTTTTGCTCCATTTTTGGACAAAAATTTCCTTTGCATTTCATGAATTGGACATGGAAGAGCTTCCCACATTCAGAGAGTTTACACACATTCCAATCGCAAATATTTTGCCTTATTAAGACTATTGTAAATGCCGTTCGAAATTGTGTGTTTTGAATTTTAATAATCTCACTAAAGATTCCCGTCACAACGTCCAAAAATGATTGAACTCTCAGCTTTTGTGAAAAAGTTTCGCTTTGATTACAAAGTTGTGAGAAAATGCAACCAAAAAGTATGCTTTCAAAACTTGATTAAACTTTTCTTCGTAGCCACCTATAGATGGCCTGTTGATGTTCTTGTTAGCTGCTTGTCGATAATGGTTTAATTTTTGTTGATTAAAAACTCATTTAAAGGTCACTGAACTACCTAACAGTTTATTGGCCATAAGCCAGCAGAATTGGTAAGAGTTCTATTTGTTCGCGCTCCTCACAAACACCGAACATGGCGAACACAAACACGAGATGTCGATATAAGGGTTTTACCTCCAATCGCGAGGCGAATGAAAACTCATTAACTAAAGTTTGACCCGGGTAGTCAGATGAGCTGCTGTTGCTGTTAAAGGAACTGTGATTGTTGTCGGAGTTTCGTTTGCTCCTGATCGTCATAAACAGACCTTAACTTTCAGTCGTCAGTGGTAGGCAGCACAAACCAAACCACGAAAACACCAGAATCGACTACAAACGGAGTTGTTGTGTTCTTTTTCACCAATTTCTGGTCTTGTTTTTCTCGCGGTTTAACATCCAAACGTTTATTCACCTTTAGGGCGTATGATTTCCTTACTTATTCGAGGTATAGATTTTTCGCCCCAACCCTTTATCCAACAGCGGTCGTTGTTGCCGGCTTTATAGGCGGCCAGCACGTCATGTGGCGCGCCAAGAGGCCGTAGGGAGAGAAAATGTTTTGGAGTCGAAAAAAAAACACGAAGAATTATTTGCGCAACTAATTAAAACTAAAGTTTCCGCTGAATGCAGAGGAATTTTCACAGAAAATATTTACACTGTCGAGCCACTGAGGCATACATACATTTAGGCGAAAACAACTCTTTCTTTTCGCCACCTATAACGATGTAGGACGCTCGACAAAGCGGCGTGTACGTGAACAACCCTGAGTCCAGCCCCCCAAATGTGAAAATGCTCATTATATTTTAAACGAAATGCGATAATAAGGCAATTAATGTGTAGCATTGAGTTAACTTACTATTCGGATGCAAGTGACATATGCATATTATACAAAACAGAGTGGTGGTATGATAAGTCGGTCAAGGACTATTTCTGGAGATAATCATAAAGAACGGATAATCGTTCAGAGTGAGTATAATGATCCAATTTTATCTATTTTTATAAAACACAAACTCAATTAGTGAAACTTATGGAGGTGCACGGAATAATTTTTGATATCGCATTCTTTCCGGTTAGCAGTCATGCCCTTCCAAAGATTTGTACAAACTGGTCGCATTGCGAAATGCTCGGCTGGTCCCTTAAAGGGACATCTCGTCGCCATTATCAACGTGATTGACCAAACCAGGGTTCTGGTAGATGGCCCCTTGACTGGAGTTCCCCGCCAAGAATACAGATTGAACAATCTGCATTTGACCAAGTACAGCATCAAGTTCCCCTTCACTGCCCCCACACGAATTGTGCGCAAGGCCTGACAAGACAGCGACTTGAAGGCTCAGTGGAAGGCCGGTCCCTGGTCCATCAAGGCTCAAAACATTTGCAAGCGCTCCCAATTGAGCGATTTCGATCGCTTCAAATTGCGTTATGCTAAGCGTCAACGCAACAAGTTGCTCACCATCGCCTTTGATGCTCTGAAGAAGCGTACCAAGGAAGATGGGGTACCGTCCGCAAGATCAAGAAGGACAGACTTGAACGCATTCGTGCTTTGAAAGCCAAGGGTGTTAAGAAGGGCGCTGCCAAGAAGTAAATTTTAAATTGACAAACCGTTTTTCAAAATAGTTGTTTAGTTGTGTTTCTTCAGAGGTTCTAAAGAAATGATAAAAATAATAAATATGAAAAAAGAAAGAATGACGGAACTATTTTCTAAATGAACTGGTCTATATAAATCTGCGGCCAAAGCCCTTTTGCCTTTATGCAAAAGCGTAGACGTGACAGATGGAGCGTGATAAATCGCTACGTTCTCATCAGCAAATGCTGTTCATTAACGCACAATGAAAGAGACGAAATTAAAACTTAATAAAGTCTTCTTCATATAAGTTAAAGAAGATTTATTGATACTTGCTGAATCGAATATCTTTATGCATATAATCTTATGTGACGAGACAATGCAATCCATTTTTATGCTCGAAATTAAAATTACTAAACCCCAAATTCTGTTAAGTTATGTTGATATTATTGAATGAATAAAGTAAGTAATTTTTATGAGAGATCCAAGAACTTGTATAGTTATTAGATCATTACAATTTGCAAAAAAAAAAAAAAATAAGTTACTGCAGCCTACGAATTAGAGCTTGAAAGGTAAAAAATGATAAAATGTTAAACGTTAAAAGTGGTCGATTTGTATGACAGATACCCTAGTGGGCGTGATAATACCTTCCATTTTCATTTCCAGAGCTTATTGCTCCAAAAGCATGATCTGTGTCAACTGTAACTGAATTCAGAACAACTTATTGAGAGATAAGAAGCTCTGAATGTAAGGATTAAATCATTCGTCATTCGTATAAGAGGTATTACATGAGGCGTGTTGTTTGATCAATTTTTATCAAACTATACCAGGCATTATAAACCAATATAGTGGACAAAAATGTACTCGTACTTGCAAAGTTCACCAATTATAAATTGTAGAGGGAAAATTGATTCTTGGAAAAACGGTCAATTTGTATGGTGGTAACAGAAAGGGCGTGACAATGCCGTCCAATTTCATATACGAGTACATAACCTATAAAACGTGTGAGAAATTTGATTGAATTTAGCGCAAGTATGTAAAAGATATAAAATCGAGGTTATATGGATTAAATCGTTATTTTGTGTGGGATGTACCTAAGGGAGTGAAAAGATTGAATTTCGGAAAATCAGCAGGAAGGTTGGGCCGACATAACCCATTTATATAATTTATATAACCCGTTTATGTACGACATTAGACCGTGCCAACTAAATTTTGTTAAAATTGAAGTCATCTATTGTGTATACTAGGCAGCCAATCGACAAAAAAATCCTGAATCATATTTGGTCAATACTTAATTTTTCGAATGCTCTTCTCTTTATGTTACATTTTTGCCACATCCTTTGGCTGAATGTTTATGTGTTGAACTAAGTCTATTTAAAGAACAGATTACCTCAAAAAATAAAAAATAAACAAAATATATTTTTAAAATACGGACAAATTCTAAGGTTTCACTAATATGAAATTATGTCGATATCCCATGACTTTGATTAAAATTTTGTATTTATCATCAAAAAAAAAAAATACGATACCACTACAGAACTTGCCAGTAACAACAACTAAGCCGCAGTTATCTAATCATTTTAAAAAACACAAAAGATTGATTAAAAAGAAAGAAACGCATACACTGGTTCGAATCAGTTCGCATACAAAAAAAGAAGTTAAGTGAGTTTCCTCCTACGATTAGAGGTTAGTCAAAGGCCAAATTTGTAAAATCCATTTTTTTTGTTTTTTTTTTTTGTTTGGTCTTTTGGTTTTTTGTACTTTGAGTCGCTGTTTGAAGTTTGATTTTAAACTTTTGTCTATCTTTGTTTATGGTTCGACAGAAGCTTTATTTTATCATTTAATTATTCTTGATTTCAACTGTAAAATGCAATTGCTAGAGTGTAAATCTGTCTGATTTAGTCTGACGATTTAATTTTAAACTTAGGTTCCTCGATAGAAATTGAAGGTTTTGTGGAAGAACTTACGTTCTTAGCGGGATGTCTGTACTTACAAGAGGGTTTCGTTTTGGAGAAGAGGAAAAAATAACGGTTAACTTTGATTATTTCAGGTGTTGAGAGCGGTTGGCGAAGTGGTCCGGTTGGCGGCTGGCGGAAAAAGGGAACAAGTATCTCGCTGATTTCAATCAGGAGACCTCCGTGCCCAGCTAGGTTGCCATAAGGGCATAACAAAATAGGGTTATTCATAGCTACATGGTTGTTTGAAGCAGCTTTTACACAAGCAAACAAATATTTACTTTTACAATTTACAATATCTACAAATTGTTTGATACAGGCAATTCAATGTAATACAACTTAATTCAGTGTAATTTGATATAATTCAATTTTAATTTAATTTTCCAAAAATTCGGTTTAATTCATAATTTATAATTCATAAGTTTACTTTACTTTATAAAATTTATTTTTCAATTCATGGGAAGGATTAACTACGTTCAACACCAACATAAAATTCTGCTAGTTATTTCCGTTCCACCATAACAAACAATTTTTTCTATGCATACAAATACCATCAAATTCTGCGAAACGTTCGCGCTGATTACACTACTTACCAAGCGATTAAGTGGCAGAGCCCTCTATCGACGATAAAAAGTCCAACCGATTTACCAATTTCGAGATACATCAAAGAAACGTGAATTATGGTAAAAGTGGGTGAATCACTTTGGGATTTTTTGAGTGGAAAATACTCTGAATCATATGTGGACCATCACCGTTAACGGTGACTGTCGGCATCGTACGATTTATGATATGCATTAGATGATAATACAGTAATTGAATTGGCACAAAAAGTTTTCGGCAATGAACTCGGTGGGCGATGCAAAACAGGACAGCTGGGGGAATGGAGCGGGTTTCCACCTGCGTCGCATAAAAGGAACAAAAATGTGTATTCAAATTGTCATGTAAGTGATTAAGCACACTGCATAATCGTGTGAACTTATTCCGAAATTGTGAAATTCATTTCTGATATTCTCATCTGTGAGAGAGTTTGCAGTATTTTTGGATTTCTATGACGCCCTTTCAATGTTGTTGACATTTCTACCAAAAACCTGAATTCTAAATCTATTTAAGACATTTGATTATAAAAGTGCAAACTTTCCCAATAATGTATTGTTCTCTAAACTATGCACTTTAGTGGTATTTTATATCTTTGGGCATTTCATAGGCTTCGTCAGCTTGCAATATCTCTTAAAATGTTGTCATAGCTTTAAACGGTACAAATACTCGTGTACATATATCTGTGGTCACAACCCGTAACAGCCTAACTCGAGTTAGGACACAATTGAGTTATTAGCACCATCGTATTCAGCGTATCTAAATTTATTTGCTCTAAATTTTTCATGTTTGTAACTCTTCTAGGAAGGCAATTAATCCTAAAAAACCTAATAGCTTAAGTTATTTTTCTAAATGACTGTTTTGGCATAACTGCCTAAGTTAATTTAGGATTACAACAAATATAAACATTATTTTTTGATCATTGCCTAAACCAACTTAAGTCGTTAACCCAAAAAAATAAAGAAACAATTTTATTTTCCTAACTTGAGTTAAGCTCTTATTCCGAATTACAATTTCGTTTTTTGATAAACATAAATTGAGTTAAGGTCTTTCTCCAAACTTAAAGTTTTTTATTTAACCTGGAATAATAGCCTAACTCAACTTGAACTTTTTGACTTTCTTTCGTTCAACAATTCATAAGAGCCTAAGTGTCTTTTTCGATAATATCTTTTGACTGCGAGAATAAACAACTATTTTTTGTTAACAACTAAGTAAAGAAATTTGTTTCCTTGGAATCTGTAGCAAAGTTTTCCAAAAAGCACCTTCTCCTGATTTTCAGTGAAGATTCAAAACTTTAAACTCCTGTACTGAAAATATTGAAGAACAGACTTAGGCTGTTATGGGTTGTGACCACAGATATATTTGTAGCATAGGAGTATATAAATGCTAAATAACAAACTTTAAGCTAAATTGTGGAATTCATGTTTGAAGTTTAGCATTGAATTGTGCACCTCATTATTATTATAATTTATTTTTTTTTTTTTGACCTTGTATCAATCTCCTTGAGAATTTTTATATTTTGGGTTGTATGAATACCTCTTTGTTTTTCGAAAAACTTTGAACAGAGGCAGGCCCGCTTTCAGTATGCGTGAATTTTTTTTTTTTTTTTTTTGAGAATGCTTGACTGCACAATTGCACAATTCAAAATTACACCCCAACTTGGCATTTATTTATATAAGGGTGTAAACGTTTATCTTTGGATCTTATTTCCGAAAGCTTTCAGGAATATCAATGATCGTTTCCTCTTTTATCGTCGGTGAATTGTAAGTTATCGATGTCGATGTCAATCGATGTGTCAACTTTCGCAATTACATCTTTGGATTGAATAGATAGACAATTTTTCTTCTTTGCCACATCTCACAAACGATTTGGTTTCATGGAGTAATTTACATAATCTGCAGTTTTTGAATAAATGATCCGATTTTAATGAATATTTGGTGGGACATTTTTGGAATATAGTTGAGCTCAAGTTATAATTTAGATATCCGGGCATCCAAATTCGAAAATTCTTTGAAATGCTTGCAAGAACACACGCACTAGACGATTTGAATAGTAGTCATAAATTCTGCAACAAAGTAGCTACAAAAATATGGTGATTTTAAGTCAAATCATAAATTGATTTAAGAAAATTTAATGAGACCTTCAGTTCAAACTCTGCAATATATTATATTACAACAACAAAAAATTGTTGGAATTTCGTCAATTATCAAGGAAAGACAGATCGTTACGAGAGAAATTTCCGATGAAACTGAAATTGAACATATTTTATGAGAAAAAGTGACGCGCAATGTAAGTTTGATGTAAGTTGTACACATATTGCTATTTTCAAAATCTCTTTGCTACTGCAGTTCCTAGCAAACTAAAATGTCCCAAACAGAATTCACTAGAAAATGAAATTTCTATTCCTGCATTTCTGCGCATCTTACAAATCCAACAAATCCAAATTCCCTTCACGCGCCCATAGAGTGGACTGATTTTTGGGATCTTCATTGAATTATAAAAAACTATAAGAAGTTTTTACTTAACTATAAATTCGTTGTACAACTAAATTGTATTTCTTTCCTAATTATCACCCTCCAATACCTTAACTTTCCAAAGAATTATAATGCATCTTCATGGGGTTTTTTTTCATCCCTCAGTGTCCTAATTTTTATTCTAACCTCTTTGGTAAATGTTGTTGCATGTTTATAGCTATGAATGTGTGAAAAGAATTTTAAATTTCATGTTTATACAACAACATATGACTATTGTGGTAGCAGAGGACAACCTGCTGGTTTATTTTTTCAGTAGTTCTGCTCTCTGGCAAAACTCCCGCAAATGAACCATAATATTACGATATTCTCGCTCAGACACAAACTCAAATTCACAACGACATATGTATATATACTCGTATATACATGCGTGTGTGTGTGTGTGTAACATGACCGTCTTTTAGTTGCATTATTTATTAACGGTGGTTAAAAAGTCGGTGTTTTTTTTTTTGTTTTTTTTTTTTTTTGGTGGAGTTTGAATTTCAAGCTACGTCGAAGGATGGAATTCGCCATAACAGCAACACTACATAACATGAACATAATATTGCATATTTAAGAGGAATCAGGACCAAGTTTTAAGTTAATGATGATAATGGGGAACATTGTTTAGTGAAGGTCTAGAATATTAGTCGCAGTTTTTAAAGCTTAGTTATTATGGAGATGATGGCTAATATAATATTTCAATAAAATTATATAAATTATGTGATTCGACTTATACAGATCCAAAGCACAATTGTAAATATACCCACTTAAAAATGACGACTGATTTGATTTAAAGCGAACCCTGAAATATTTCTATTCCAAATATCTATTTTCGTGAGCTGAACAAATTGAAAAATACTTTTTAAAGTACGATTTTCCTTAGGGAACGAACTCAATATTCCACTTGGTATATAATGACCGGTCAGATATAATAGATCTGTCCAGTCAAAATTCTGGACTGTATATTACAATAATTTTCATAATACATAGTAATAATTTTAATTTTTAATATTTTTTCATAAATTCACGTGAAATTTTAAACAACTTGTATACTATCACATGATATGTAAAACAGCACATTATGGATCCGTTATGCCAAACAGAAGAATTAAAAATTAAAATGGTCCTTGCAATGATCCTTACGAAGACAGATGACCAATTTCAAAAATATTCTAAAAACTTGCTTGAAAAAAAAGGAATGCTTATTGTTACGGAATACTTTTGGCAGTCTGACGTACACATATGAATATATATATATTTTTTTAGAATAGTTAACGTTATTCTATAGGATTTATTCTTCCAACCAGTAGAAAAAGAAAATCAACACACAAATACTGACCGATGATGACGCCAGTCTGCAGTCCACCATTTGGTGCGACTTGTTGATGGGTTGCCATCATCATAAATCTAGCAATTTTGCTTGTCAATGCGCCCGTCCATTAAAAAAATATATCGTTACCGTAATATGGGTGAATCGTTCCCAGAAGATAATAAAATTTTACCATTCTTACGTGTTGTATTCAGTACTCAGTCATGGTAATTTGTCCTTTTAATTTTTAAAGAAATCTTCTACATACGAGTACATACAATTTTGAGAAATATGCAGTAGTATTTCTTAGAATTATATGTAGATGATTTTTTTAAAAATTCAACGGATTTACGATGTTGAGACACGTCCTAAGAAAAAATTGAAATTGAACGAAGAAAATTATTACTAAAATATTTTCAGCAGAAAATTTCTCCCAGCAATTGAGATATTTTCATCAAAAATATCGTATATAGAATTTCGTATACGAGGATAGGGAACTACATGAAAGGATATTAATCCAAGATTTTTATATAGAAAACTTCATCCAAGCCACTCTAGAATTTATATAATTTTGCTTGCTAATGCGTCTATATTTATAAAACTTTTCACAAAAATGTTACAGATTCTGCGAATAAAACTTCTGAATCAAATTTTCCGTTTTTATATAGCCTAAAAAGTTCTGGCAACGTACAGAAATATGTCCAATTGAATTGTAGTACGCAGTGTAATTTAAATAACATACTAATACGACGATATATCTTAATTTTCATATGAGCCATAGCAAATTTATAACGAAGTTTCTTTCTAACATAAATTTTCAGATTTCAAAAAAGTCCACTCGCTTCAAATTTAGAGATATGAGAACGGCCACAAAACTAGCCGACCTAACAAAGAAGACACAAACAAGTTGCGAAAAATATTCTTTATTTTGCAACATAATCTCCATCTAGTTGGTTACATTTTTCAATAGCTTCAATACTCTGTTTATAGTAAGGCAGTATTATAAGAACTGTCAAATTCCTTAAAAATAGCCACCAATCGTAGATTCCATCTCTTCACTGTTCACAAATCTTTTACCACTGGGCCATTTTTTTAATTTTGGAAATAGAAAATAGTTCGAGGTAGCTAAATCTGGGGAATAAGATGGGCGATGAAGCAATTCGAATTTGAATTTAATTATTTTGACAATCGCAATATTGGATGTGTTGATGAAACAACACTTTCTTTATCACATAAAGTCTCCTTTTTTCCATATTTTCATCACTTAAACGCTACAATAAATTAGCATAGTATTCACCATTGACGCCATCAACAAAAACAATCCCATGCGCATCTCAAAAAACACTCGTCATGGTCTTGCCTACAGATGGAACCGTCTTGTCCTTCTTTGGACACGATTCTCCCATTCCAGTTCATTGCTTTAACTATTCCTTTGTCTCAGATGTAAAGTGGTCGATCTATGTCTCATTTATGGTTATAAATCAACGCAAAAATTCCGCTTTATCGCTGGGAAAAATCGCCAAGCACTTTACGGAAAGATCTTCACGACCCTGTTTTTGCTCTATTGAAAGCATGCGCGGCACCATCTTGCATACAGCTTTGTCATTTTCAAATCTTCCGCCAATCAAAGATGTATAGCACCTTCTGAACTGCCTATAATTTCAGATAGATCACGCACCTGTCATCCAATACTATTTTGTGGATTTTCTTAACCGTGTCTGGCGTGGACACACCTGTTGGTCGAGCACTACGGTGTTCGCTTTGGCAGCTCAAACGGTCTCGTTTAAACTCAGCTACCCAATATTTTACTGTCGTAAACGAAGGATCAGACTCTTCCAGTGTAGAAATTGGCTCGGCTTTAATATTGGTTGGATTGAGACTTACCAAATGGAATTATTGGATAACATAATGGCGACCAATTTTTTTCATGTATACAGTTTTACTGAGGTCGTTTACTTAACAACGTAGCGCTATTAAATTTAAAACATATATTTTATAAGGTTACCACTTTTCACCAAAATATTTTTTTTCAAACTACTGCCACAATCTATACGTCATGTCGGCTAGTATGTTTGGGACCGTCCTCGTATGTCACAGGATCAACTCTTTAAAATTTCTTACACTTTCGAATGAACGGCTTGAAAGACTATTCTAATCTATTCTCCCAGTCCAAGCCGGCTTTATTAGTGTGATTAGTTGGATAATTTACCACGCATAAGAAAACCAGATTGAAACTTATCACTACCTAGTCGACTTCAGCATTGCGTTAAATAGTCCGAAATTGTATAAAACCTTACCCAAGTTTGGTATTCTTTCAAAGTTGATATGTTTTTGAAGGATGGTTCTAACAAACGTTTATACCAAAAGATGCTTTACACGTACCGGGAGCCTATCGTGCGGCCACTTGGACATGTCTTTGCAGATGATTATGAGGAAAGCCGCAGTGAACACGACTGGCATCACCTTCAACGCGTAACTATCCTACGACATAAACATCACTAATGACCTACCTGCTTTCTTCATTGATACGATCATGTACTTAAGCCCTAATAAAGCCGTATACAAAGTGTGTTCAAAAAAAAAAAAAAAGTGTATTTTTAAATTTCGCAGGCTACGTACATTCGACTTTCGGTTATTATTTTTTTATGCTGATACACTCGTCTCGAAGATGTGTTGACGGTTGTATCCATATAGCATGTTTAGTTTGTTTGTGAGAGGCATAAATAAGACAAGTGTTTTGCGTGTTCGGCGATTTTCTGCTATCGAAAATGCTGGATCAAAGAAGTTGCATCAAATTTTGGGTAAAAAATGGAATTGAGTGCTCAATAACACTTGAAATGTTGACAGTGGCATAGGGTGAGAGTACTCTGAGTAAAAAAAAATGTTTACAAGTGGTACAAGTTTTTCACAGAAGGTCGAGAAGATGTGAATGGCGACGCTCGCTCTGGATGCCCCAGGACATCAACAACTGATGTAAATGTTGAGAAAGTGGAGAAATTGTTATGAAGAATCGTCAAATCACAATTAGAGAAGTTGCTGAGAATGTTGGCTCATGCCATGCAATCTTTTCGGAAATTTTGGTCATGAAGCGTGTGGCAGCGAAGTTCGTTCCAAAATTGCTGAATTTTGACCAAAAATAACGTCACATGAGCATCGCTCAGGAATTGTTGAATGACGTCAACGATGATCCAGATTTGCTTAAAAGGCTCATAGCTGGTGACGAATCATGGGTGTATGGTTATGATATCGAAACCAAAGCCCAATCGTCCCAATGGAAGAGTCCAGGAGAGCCAAAACCAAAAAAAGCACGCCAAGTTCGATCAAATATCAAGGTTTTGCTCACTCATTTCTTCGATAACAAAATTCGTACGGTAAATAAGGAGTATTAACTTAAAATTATGCGCCGTTTGCGTGAAGGAATACGAAAAAACGAACGGAATTGTGGGAAAAAATTCATGGCTTTTGCATCATGATAATGCACCTGCTCACTCATCTTTGCTTGTAAAAGATTATTTCGTCACAAACAACATCGTTACCATACCTCAGCAACCGTATTTACCAGATTTTGCGACTTTTTTCCTGTTCCCAAGATTGGAGAGACCCATTAAAGGACAGCTTTTGCGACGATCGAGAAGATAAAAACCGAATCGCTGAGAGGGCTCAAGGACATACCAAAAAGTGCATATCAGAACTGCTTCGAGGATTGGAAAAAACGCTGGCACAAGTGTGTTATATCTTAGGGTGACTACTTTGAAGGAAATAAAACAGAAATTGATGAATATTTATTTTTTGAGAAAAATAAAAATTCACCTTATTTTTCGAACACACGCCGTAGTTTTTTGAGCGGTAATCAGCTCGATATGTCGACAATCGCTTTGTATAATTCAGTAATATCCAGGTTTGATTTTCGAAATTGTCAAAAATATTGTATTGTAGTATTGCTGTGAATTCGCTGAATGTGAGAAGATCTCCTATATTCCACTCGTAAGATGAAACGGAATATGCGAGTATTTGTATTATGTATTACTTGCAAACTGGTGCTATTAGGGGCGAGATATAGCTGCATCAGGCACTAGCTCTATGTCTCCTATTGTATGGCAGAGAACAGTGGACAATGAATAACTTCTGTCAGAAAAGTGTTCCTCTAAATATATGGACCCATCATCGCTGGTGGAAATTATTGACATCGTATGAATCATGAGCTCTGTGATCTGTTTATCGACGTCGACGTTATCAAATGTGTCGATAGGTATGAAACTCGATGGTTTCTACAACTCCGTTGGAAGGTTTTGAGACCATTCCAACATCGATGCGACGAACTGCAAGCAAATAACAGAAGACGCTTGAAACTACTTCTTATGTGGGACTTATTATGAACTACTTTTAGAACAAATAAAATAATAAAATAAAAGATCGTCTAAGTAAGCGAATAAGTGCAACAATTTTCGCATTAAAATTAATTAAATTTTTTGAAACATAATCTTTGTATGCCATACTTTGTGTGCGAAATGTCAAAATACTAAAACCATCATATCTCACTCTAAGACTGGCCCTTAACATACCTGGGCGATTGGCTTTTACGAAGTATGTGTGCACGTAAGAATATGAACCCTGTTAAAATGTTTATATGAACACTACGATATACTCAAACAATGTTACCTAGTATACAATATTGCTCTCCAATACGATACCTCAACATGCATATTTTACGATATCAAAATGAAACATGTTGTTCCTGTTTGTTGTTTAAACCTTGTCAAGATAACAACAAATTTAACAAGCTTCCCTCATGACCACCTCTTGGCTGTTTGTCCAGTTGTTTTCTTCGCTTCAACATCGTCGGCAACCACAATTGCCCCGTAACACACAATAGAAGTTCCAGGACAACCGACCGATCGGCCAAACAGCAGTGGTACCCATCGACCACCATACCACGACCCGTCATGTTTAGTTAATATTATTACACGATTGGTAGCATGATTACCTTACATTATAACATTCATTGCATATAATTGGGCGAAGTGAATAAATTATAACGACTAAATCAGCTGCGGACATAGTTGTGAAAAGCATTGCATACCTTGGAGTAAACGAAATATCTCCGAACGTGAATGCTTAAGCAGGGCACATTTTTAGGAGGTGAAAAATGTCATTTAAGGCTTATAAGATAAGAGTTAAATTAATTCAAGGTTTCCACATTATCGTCAACTCGACAACTATTCCGTTGTATTGCATATATACATATATATATATATATATATACATATTTGATTTTTTTTTACCTCGTAGACTTCACCAATTGGAAATATGGCAACAAAGTTTAAGGTTAAACAATTTTAAAACAATTCCAATTAATAACTAAACTTTTGGAAACAATTTTCCCATATACGAGCTGTACCGCGTATAGACATGTACATGTATTTTGTTTTACCGTTTGTTGGTTGGAAAGTTTTTCATGTTTAGGGTAGAAAATGTAATGTTTGAATTTTTTTTTTCTATGTTTTACTTTTCCCGGGTTTGTTTCACTAGAGCCCATTATCCTTTGAACATATTGTGAGAGGAATGGACAAAATATATTTCGATTATACGAGGTCTGTATACCAAATAATGGGTATGACATAGATATATTAAAATTTTTTAAAAACTTTCCGAAACTGCAATTGCAACTGGGAGCACCTACTAGCAAATATTGTTGACGGAGAAGATAATAGAAAAAAGATCTTGGTGAATATTATGATCACCATAACAGGGCAAATATGTAGAGAATTGTTCTAAAAGAGGTATAGGCTTTATCACAAAGGTTAAGTGAAGATTATTGAGTGTATATGCATATATTATAGGTACAGAGTGGCTGATGAATTATGGTAAGAAGGATACGAAATTCAAATAAATGGTTTTTAATTCATACAGATTACCTTTTCTATATTTGTTAGAAAAATAATATATGCTAATTAAATCTTTTTAATATATTTTAAAAAAATAATTTAATTTACAGATGAGATGAGATTGCATGCGTTCTAGTTGTAGAACCGCTCAATGGCACCAACAGTTTAACGACGATTTCAAATGTCAGTCTCAGAAGTTTCGACCACTCGAAGTGTTCGTCGGATCGATTTTCATAGGCATGATAGTTGCGTATTCCAACCATGGTCGCACTGCGCGGCATCGGTATTAATTACTGCCCGGATGGTGAACGTTTAGTTCATAAATCTTTTTTTTTTGCAATAAATCTGTAAGAAAAAATTCTATTCCAAAATCCAATCCCAAAAAAATTATCGAAAGATCCACGGAACATGAAGCTTCTCAGAGCGGTAGTCGAAAAAAAATTCTCGGTGTTGTGAACAAAAATGAAATTACGATTAATTTTACGAAAATTTCCAAAGTATTGCAGCTTTGATATTACGAGTGCGTAAGCTGGAGTTTTACAAGCTAACATCCAAATTAAGGATTTTTCAAAAAGAAAATAGTCCTATTCATAATTTTGAAAAGAAGCTAACAAAGTTGAATAGGTGTCAAAAAAAATCGTTTTCTTTTTTAGTATTTTTCAATATCCTCGTCTGTTATTAGGGTGTGTTTTTACAACGATGTATAAATTTGAAAAAGTTATTACCCATGTTTACCAATTATTTGTCAATATTGCTTTTAATTTATGAATCAACATCCATTTTTCTCGAGATTAATTTTGTACTTTGCTTGCAAAGTAAGCTTTTGCTTTTTTCCTTGCAAAGGTTTGTGCAATTTTTGGAAATTCTTCAAAAAAGTGAACGTGTGAGTGAGTGGGTTTTTCTGTATTGGACTGATTGTGCTCACTAGATAAACCAAATAATTGACTGAATCAAAAACGCCTGATTTCCGAACATTGTGCATTGAATCAGCTCGTGTTTCTAGTAAGAATATTAAGTTTTTTGCGTTTGTTGGAAAACTTCTCCCGCAATCGGTTTGGTGCTTCTATAATGTTCTTAAGCTGGGAAGGATTTATTAACTAACACAGCAAATGGATTTTAATTAACTCAAAAATACTAAAAAATCTTTACTTTATTACAAGTTTTATTCAAATAATTTTCTTTACGTCTACCATGTAGGTACCATTTTGTACAATGACTTTTTACGATCATTCAAACAATTCAGATTGAAAAAATTTTACAGACACCGGCATAAACGAAAATCCGAAAGTACTAGATTGAGACTATAAAACGCGTGCAACGTTAGCTATCATCCAAGCACCAACATTTTTTATGTAGTCTGTGAATATGAATGAAGAAAGTCACGCTTTTTGCAATTTAACAATTCAAATCTCTTTTTTCTTTCACTGCTTTATGAAGTTTTATCAGTTGTTGACAATAAGACCACAGAATTTATGATTTGCTTCCTTGGAAACAGTTCAAAGTAAAGCAATTTATAGAAATTCCTGATATCATACGCAACATAATATTCTTTGGGTGCAATTAAGGACTTTGAGCGCATTCATCTTATTTTCATCAACTGAGACAATGCATTTCAAAGTGCATTCCTTGTTAAGTGCATTTACTTTTCATCAGGCAGAACCCAAATATCGACCGCTTCCATACGAGTTCAAACCGTTCCAAATGACTATCTAGCAAGACTTTAATTTTCCCTATAACTTTTCGAACAGAAACATATCAGTCCGACTAAATAACTGCTTTGATTTCGTACTCAACTAGCCTCATTTTGGCCAACCCATCCGACAGTCGTCTTTGAGAAACGAATTTCGTAAAAGAAATTTGGGACACGTGTCCTGTTCACATCACAAATATCTCGTTGTTCTTCAGTGGCTTTTATGGCTCTTCTGAAATAAAAAACGAAATATTGCAAAACCGCTTCTTTTGTGCCTCCATATTCATAAGGCTATTTTAAAATAAATTAACCAACAAAAATGTTGCGGCATATCCAAAATTAAAGCCTGAAATGTCAACTGTCCAACGGCATAAAATGTAATTTTATCAGCCAAATTCATTTATTGGAAGAATAACGAAAGCATCATCAGAGTTATAATTATTAACAAAAAGATGCTATCCTTTTATAAGCAACATTTCACATAGTACATCAACTTTAACACCTGAAATAGCTGCGATCTATAATGACGACCCATTGCAGCATAATGTGCATCAGAAAAGTTATATTCTCATAAAATTGGTTCGCTTTTTCACCGAAATTAAAATTTTCTAGTATATGTCAGTAACTGTCTCACATGTCAGTAACTGGCTCTCTAGGACCTAATATTTGCAGGAGTAAGTTCTTCCCGACCAAGCTTTTTCAAGTAAGAGTCGTTTTCCATGAAGGAGAAGAGAGTTAAAGGAAAAAGATAGGACAAAACCTTTTAAATATTCAAACAAAAAATTGTTAACGGCAGCATTAGTTAACAGCATTAGTTCATAAAAAATATCACAGCTTTTCTTCTAAAGTTCTTATCAGTCTATGGGTTGATAACTTGTTTTGGTTTTCAAATTTATCATTTATTCTGGCCATAAAGTTATGTAGCATGTCTTCCTTAAAACGTTCATGTAACATCACTGTTGGGAACATGTTTTAGGTTTTTATTCTGGATAACTTGAAGTTTTTTGAAGTGAGTTTTGGCACATCTTTTATACCATACCTGACAGCCATATGTCATTGTTGGTCGAATGCACATCTTGTATAACAGCAATTTATTTTTGGTGTTTAATTGTGATCTATGATTGATCAGGGGGAAAAATGCTCGGCCACATTTTATAGCTTTGGCCGCAGCATGAAGCACGTGTTCTTTAAAGTTCTAATTTTTGTCCAATATTATGCCCAGGTATATGACCGAATTCTGCAGAGGAATATCTGTGCCACCTATGTTGAGCGTTGCTGAAGGGGTTCGTCTCGGCGATTTATTGAAGGGGAAAATTATGGCTTTTGTTTTTCCCTCATTTATTTTTATTTTCCACTTCGTGAAATATTTACTAATATGTAAGAGAGATTTTTTCATTTTTCTTATAACTAAGACTTTACCACTTGTCATTATTACTGTGTCGTCCGCGTATAATGCAATAGCCTCATTTTTAATCAATTTAAAATCAGAAGTAAATATGGAGTACAAAGTTGGTGACAAAACAGAATCTTGTGGACCGCCTGCTGTTATCTTTCGAGCCGAGGATTGCTCGTCGTTCACATTAACCATGAGTAGTCTATCGGACAAAAAACTTAGTACAATTTTCTGTAAATAAATTGGATAACCAAATTTATGAAGTTTAAATATTAATCCGTTATGCCAAATCGAGTCAAAAGCTTTTTCAATGTCCAGAAATATCATTCTCGTACTTTTCCGCTGTATTTTATTATTCAAAACCGTATTTACAATTCTCTTGACTTGATGAATTGTCGAATGTTGATTCTTAAAACCGAATTATTTTCTGTGTGTTCCTTGATCCTCTCCAGAATAATTTTTTCGAATACTTTGTCCACACAGTTGGGCATACTAATGGGACGGTAACTATTGGTGTCCTTGACATCTTTCCCAGTTTTAAGAACAGGAACAACTTTAGCTTTCCTATAAAGCTAATTTTGCCCTCTCTTGACATATTCGGTTCACATGGCCGGATATTGTGGAAAGATATTATATGCACAACATAACATGAAAGAGACAGTTCACTAAGAGTTACTCTTTTCAGTAAGGATTTTATGATTGATCAAACTATTCAACTGTCATGGTATTTTTGTTCAATTTTATTTGGCATTTCACTATGAAAAGTCCTGGCTCGGTATGGCGTCTACACATTATTCGTCTATATTAAAAAATCAGCATCCTATTTACGGTTCCTCAAGCAATTTGAAATCTAATTTCCATTATTTATTAAAACGCGCCCAACTGAGGCAGATATTACGTACAGAAAAAAATACGGCGGCGACAGGTAACAATCAATCCGCCTGCATTTTTAAGCATATTTTACGCAATAATCTTGGTTTCAATGCCCACACAAGTCAGGTTGCGCAAGGGTTGAGATTTTCCCTTATAGGTGGCTAATATGTGCCACATTAACTCTGTCAAAGTCATGTAATGACTCATATGACACTTAAAGTATCAGATACACATTGGAATACTTCCCTCGTTGTGTAGCACATAAAATACCAAGCATAGTTTTTACCCTTAGCCATTGTTAAAATTTATCAGCAAATAATTTTTCAGCAGTTTTGTTTTAAACACATTACCTCAACGTTAGCTGTAACAACAAAACTAAAACATCATCACGTTTCTGTTATATTTTATTTCAGTTAACTCGTTAACTCGCTCCCTTGTAACAATAATCACCAAAGGGAACGAACACATTACTATTTTAAAGTTACGAATACAACACGGAATTGCGATTTAATCCGCTTACAGCGCTGAGAGATAAGCTTTTAAATGCAACTCACAACACGTTAGTATATTTAGACGAAAAATACAAAAATATATTATGTATTGTAGAGCTGTAGAGGAGTCAAGAAAGGGCCAACATAGAAAAATATTACATGAAATTGTAATAAAACAAATTTTCTTTATGGGAAATACCACAATTCATACCACAATTGCACTGAGAAATGTTCAGTATGTTCTCATTACTTTGAGAAATTTTCTATATGGGAAATAACGTAACTACATTAAAATATTCTCAATAAGAAAATATACTAATCGCATATACAGAAAATATCACAACCGCACTGAATAATTTCCATTAAGAGATTTCTATACAAAAAATTGCACTGAGTGATTTTCTGTATAGAGAATATCAAAATTTCATTGGGAGATATTCTATGTCGCAGAAAAAGTTGCAATTTCATAGGGAGATTTTCTATATAGAAAATATCACAATTTTATTAGGAGATTTTCTCTATAGAAAATATCGCTATTTCGTTACGAAATTTTCTATATAGAAAATATCGCAATTGCATTAGGAAAATTTTTTTTTACATAGAAAATATTGCAATTTTATTGGAAGATTTTCTACATAGAAAATATCGCAATTTTGTCGGGCAATTTTATTGGGAAATTTTCTAAGTCGCAGAAAATGTTGCACTTTCATAGAGAGATT
Organism: Philornis downsi; assembly: GCA_019455685.1. NCBI lineage: Eukaryota > Metazoa > Arthropoda > Insecta > Diptera > Muscidae > Philornis > Philornis downsi. Next base: position 2,498,635 of record JAHXMU010000102.1, on the reverse strand, counting down.
TTTTCTATATAGAAAATATCAGAACTTCATTAGTTTATTTTCTACATAATATCACAATATCACTGGGAGATTTTCTATATCAAAAATATCACAACTTCATCGAGAGATTTTCTACATAGAAAATGTAACAATTTCTCCCAATATACCACAATTTCACTAGGAGGATAGTTTCTATATAGAAACTATCACAATTACATTGAGAGATTTTCTGTAAAAAATATTACAATTTCATTGAAAGTTCATGTTTTATATAGAAAATATCACAATTTTTTGGTTAATTTTCTGTATTGAAAATATCCAATCTCCAATTTCATTAGAAGATTTTCTACAGAGAAAATATTACAATTTTACTGGGAGTTTTTCTAAGTCGCAGGAAAAGTTGCAATTTCACAGGGAGATTTTCTATATAGAAAATGTCGCAATTTTATTAGGAGATTTTCTCTATAGAAAATATCGCTATTTCGTTATGAAATTTTCTATATAGAAAATATCGCAATTGCATTAGGAGATTTTCTACATAGAAAATACCGCAATTTCATTAGGGTATTTTTTACATAGAAAATATTGCAATTTTATTGGGAGATTTTCTACATAGAAAATATCGCAATTTTATTGAGAGATTTTCTAAGTCGCAGAAAATGTTGCACTTTCATAGAGAGATTTTTTTTTATATAGAAAATATCACAACTTCATTAGTTCATTTTCTACATAATATCACAATATCACTGGGAGATTTTCTATATCAAAAATATCACAACTTCATCGAGAGATTTTCTACATAGAAAATATAACAATTTCTCCCAATATACCACAATTTCACTAGGAGGATAGTTTCTATATAGAAACTATCACAATTACATTGAGAGATTTTCTGTAAAAAATATTACAATTTCATTGAAAGTTCATGTTTTATATAGAAAATATCACAATTTTTTGGTTCATTTTCTGTATTGAAAAATATCCAATCTCCAATTTCATTAGAAGATTTTCTACAGAGAAAATATCTCAATTTTACTGGGAGTTCTTCTAAGTCACAGAAAATGTTGCACTTTCAAAGGTAGATTTTCTATATGGAAAATACCACAATTTCATTAGGATATTTTCCGTATAGGAAAAATTATATTCAGATATTTTCTATATGGAAAATATCAGAATTTCATTTTGAGATTTTCTATATAGAAAATATCACAATTTCGTTGGAAGATTTTCTGTGTAGGAAAAAATATCACAATTTCTCAAAATGAAATTGTGATATTTTCCATATAGAAAATCTCCCTTTGAAAGTGCAACATTTTCTGCGACTTACAAAAACTCCGAGTAAATTGTGATATTTTCTATGTAGAAAATCTTCTAATGAACAACTTCGTTGGTTCATTTTCTATATAGAAAATATCACAATTTCATTGGAATATTTTCTACATAGAAAATATAACAACTTCATTAGGAGATTTTCTTTTCTTCTATATAGAAACTATCACAATTCCATTGAGAAATTTTCTGTAAAAAATATTACAATTTCATTGAAAGTTTTTCCTGTATCAAAAACATTGCAATTTGTTTGAACATTTTTCTTTGTAATAGACGAGTATATAGGCGATATTGCATTATCACTATTCAATTGAGAAACTTTCTATGTAGAAGATGTATAGATAAAATGATATTCAGATACTTTCTTAATGGAAAATATCCCAATTATATCGAGATATTTTTTATACGGAAAATATGAATAGAATATATTACAATTTTACTGATAGATTTTTTATGTAGGAAATATCGTAATTTCATTAAAAGTTTTCCTATATAGATAAAATCACAATTTCAATATAAATCGTTTTTATATGGAAATTGTTTAATTTTGTCGACTTGCATACATTTTCGCAACTTTATTTAGTTAGACATTTTTATGGAGAGAATATACGGTTAATCTAAAGCCTCACAACTGCTTTCAGAAAACTTTCTTGCAAAAATTTCAGAACATTTTCATTCATCGAAGTATGTGAAACTCTTTATTTTCTTTTTGCCTTCTCTTAATACCCCATATATCAGTTGCCTTTAAATGTTAACGGTATAGTTATAGCCATGGTTCGTATCTGAAACAAGTAGAAACTCTAATTGAAATAAGTTTTAGTGCAAACATCCGGCTAAACGTAAATGCACTTAAAAGCTCTGAATTGCGTGCGCTTCAACAGTAAAAATGTTATTATAACCCGAGAGGAAATGCAGCAAAAGAAGAAAAATTTACAGGAATTTGCAAAAACAAATACAGTTACGTTAAGGGTTACCTGGACAGCACAGCCATTGTTTAGACGAACCGCCATATTCATTACACGAGTTTTTTCTTTCGCTTTATGTTCACTGTGAAACATAGAACCGTTTTTTTTGTTCGTTGGCTATTATAAATGAAACGACCAGCATACAACATAGTGATTGTATGTTCCAATGTATGTAATTGGTATGTCAGTATAAAATGGGCAAATGTGTTAGTGAGCATATTGTGTGTATTTAAGATTTGTGGGTAAATGACTCTATTGCGAACATGTTTAAAAACGCTTCATGTCGTTAAAGAATACAAATTTAATGGGGAAAATACAATTAAGGCTAAATTTATGCTACAGATTTTATTACGCTGAAGCCCTTAAACTATACAACATTTTCAAGAAAAAAGCTACCAAATATTAAGATACGAAACTTTACAAAAAAACGGCCAAAATTGGATAACTTTCCATACTACTGCAGTCATAGTGCTGTGGGGAGATTACAAAAAACTGTGCTGAGTTGACAAAATTTTATAGGATTCAAGATTAATGTAGGAAATGGTTGCGGCCTTAAAGTTCATGTTATTAACGCAATTGTGCAGGTTCGAAATTGAAGCTTCTATCAGTTAAAGAAAAATATATAATACAGAGTTCATTACTCATAATTTTTGCATTTACGACCTTGAGCAACAACTAGACTTGGTACATTACCAGTGAATAATGTTGCCCGTTTTCTTACCATTATGAGCTGCCATATTATTTCGATTACTCTATTTTTTTGCATTTTCCCAACGTTGTTTCGAAAACGTATGGTAAGCAAGTTTCAGCAAAACCATTAACCAGTTTCCACCTGATTACTTTCCATAGGAATAACAGCTACAACTTTTTCTCCGGTGAAGTTAGATGACGTCCAGTTACTTTAAATGTATTCAGCAGTGCAGGGGATAACTACTATAATATGGCAGGTCATACTATTTACATATATTTTATTTATTTATTAATATTTTTTTTTGTCTAATTAATGTTTAGTCTTTAGTCAAAAATTAGAAAAAATATCTCAATTAAATTGCAAGATTTTATGTATAGAAAAAATTCTCAATGGCATTGCAAATTTTTGGCCTATATTGAAAAATTGCATTGAGGTTTATTAAACATAAAGTTTGTTAGTGAAACTCTGAGTTAGTGTACGCCAAAGTTTTCTGTATGGAAAAGTGGAATATTCCGCAAGTAATAAAGTTCTTTATGTATCTGTAATTTTTTCTGAACAAAAAAATCCTTCTAAATGAGATTTTGTTTTTTATTTTGCATAAAAAACCTTTCTAGGAAATTTTACAATTTTCGGTATTGAAAGTTCTCAAACAAATTATGCAATTGATCTGATTAGGTAAGAATACGAAATTTATTTACTAAATTTGTATGTTTCTTTTCACAATCGTCTCGAAATTTTTTCTGTTTTAACCGGTCAGAACACTAAGGGAAGAATGCCTTGCTGCGACAATTACACAAATGAAAGGGACTTTGGAAAATCCTTTTACATTTTTAAATTGAATTTAAATGCTAAGCATGTCATTGGAAAGTTTTGAATTTCGCGGATGTTAACCGTATTAACCGTCCTGTCAAACTGGAGTCTTTTATTTCATACTGTAATCTTAAGGAAGCCTATTCATATTTTCAATTACTCTAAAGATTTTGTGTAGGTCTTATCGTAAATTAAACTGGAAATTTAAATTTAAATTTGCATAAAAATAGAAGGCGTCGTCCTTGTAATTACTACAATTGTCATACAGAAATTTACTTTACATTTTGTACTTACATTTTTATGCACTGATGACATAGATGATATTTTCCTCTCCTCGACTTTCGAAAGGAAACTTCTGACAAACTGTTTTAATTAAATTGTAATTCTTGAAGAGCTGCGCCCTCATCTTCTTGTCTTCCAATTGAGTTGAAGTATTTACTAAGGGCGGCCTCAGCAGCTTACAACCCCTTTTTATTATCTAGGCAACCGGGAATGGTATCGCTTTTTTTAATTTGGCGTTGCCGCTGTTCACCTAAATGTTACGGACAATCATAGAAAGCTAAGCAAACAGATTTTTAACAATTCAATGGCCATTTGTTTAAACAGTTAAGGAAATGCTAAAAGGCAAAGAAAGAGTATGAGATGTTATGGACACAAAGAGGGAGGTATGATATGTGAAGTATAGCACTTTGGCTGCGATAAAATATAAAATAGGCTAAAAGCACGTCCGACACCCAGTAGATGGCACATGAAACTTGAAAGCAAACAATTCCAGAAGCGTCCATGAGGACTGGAGAACGTAGAATAATATATTATAATATAATTTTTAATTACTGCTAAATTACTCACATAGTACTGAAATATGCTGTATTAATAGCAACAGTTATTTCTATGCACCGCATACTCATTTATTCAGTACGCTTAATGAAATTCTCGAAAATAGCTTGAACTTTGGCTTTGAGCCTTCATTAGGTCAAAGTTGTATAAAATTATGAAAAATTCTAGCTTATTTGCGACTAAAGACTGTCTTTAGAAACAATAAGTCATGTGGAAAGCGGAATAGTTGAATGACTTTTTCAGTGACGAAAATAAATGGTCGGTAAATGTGCCTTTTGACGATTAGCTTCATTTTTATAGTTTCACCCAAAGTAATGACATTATATACAGTTTAATGCAATAAAAATTTAGCTATGAAAAGAAAATATTTATAGAACAAATTACCTTTTGACCAAATATGATTTCCAACTTTCTAAGCTATTTAAACGATGTCTGTCTTTCTGGCTGAAACTTCTTAAGACTTGTGCATCCTAATGTGTTGCCACATCGTAGCTGGAGATTGCAAAAGGCCCCTTTTGGCACCTCCCATAAACATTGGATGATTTTCTGAAGCTTCTCCTCTGTGACTTTTAATCCGTACACTGTAGCCACCTATATTTTTGCCCACTCAAATTTCTTACAAAGCTGAATACAATTTTTTAACCATGACCCTTCTGGAACTTTCCACATAAATATATACTAGTTCCGAGACTGCAACAATATACATTTTTGTTCATTACATTTTCTTAAGAATAAAACCTTTTGGTACCCTCCACATAAATGACAGATTTAACCCGAATATTCTTAGGTCCAAATCTTTTATTCAGCTGCACTAAATTCTGTAGAATTTGAAACACACTGGGCGATTGCCAAAGCATTGTGACAGAGCAAAAACAGAACACTTTACTGTACCACTTCGTGCACGTCATCATACATATGGAACATTTTCAATCTTTCCTCTATAAATTCCAACCAGTAGTCTACAACATAAAAATTGATCTAACAACCACGTCCATTCTGTTACTTCCAATACACACTACGGATCAAACTTATATATTCTAAGCTTCATACCTTTCAAACATTTGCACATAATTCAGCCAATTTGTCACATCAAATTTGCGCTTGTTAAGTACAATTTTGGGAAGAAAAATGGTTAATTTTCACATTTTTTCGGGCACCTCCAATGCAAATCGACCGATTTGTCTCAATTTAATTTTTCCCCTGTAAACACTATTCTTTAAACTGAAGTTTCTTAAGCTGCAATACATTATGATACCTCAAAATTGGTTAGATTACCTCATCCTCTCATACAAATTACTTAATTTTACCCATATTTTCCCAGGTTCATATTTTTCATTATATTATGCTAAGTTCTATACAATTTAGGAAGCATCAGGCGTCCACTAAACTCAGTTCAGCTAATGGAAACGGTCTGTTTTGCCGCTTTGCTTACGATACCTCTTACACAAATTAGCCGATTTAACAAAAATCAATAGGTTTTTTTGTAATTATAATAATAATAACTTCTCAGTAAAAGGCAGAAAGTTATAAAAAAGTTATAGTAATTACGTAGGAAGCTATAATTTTGCATCTACTGGTAAGAACCGAACGATTTACCACCCTTTCAGTGTTTGCAAAACACGAAATTAATTTCGGTCATTTACTCGCAATGCCGGCCCTGCAATTGCAGACAGGTTCAGGAATTAGGACAAAACTTCAAGCAGATGTTGAAACTTAACTCTAAAAATAGAAGATAGAAGTGTTACCCATTATACGAGAACAAAAGATATGCCAAAAATCTCCATTTAATAAACGTCTACAATAGATAAATTTTTGCATCTTGAAAACTTACTGTTCCCTTCTAAAAATCAGCAAATTTTTACAGGGCATTTGGAAAGCGATATGAAGAAGTATTGAAAAAGTAGACAAATAAAAAAATCACTAAAATGTAAATATGCTCATATCTCGGAACGGTGCACCCAATCGAGATAATATTAAAAATCTCACCAATTTAGAAATTTGGTGCACATCACATTGTTTTGAAAATGTTACCTTCAGGATACTACAATTTACCAATAATTGTCTGTCTTGTAAGAAAATCGACGAAATTCAAACAGGCCCATATCTCGGAAATGGATAGAAAAAATAAATGAAGAATTTTAAACGGATTTAAGAAATTTGGTATCTATCACATTGTTTTGAAAATCTTGCCTTCAGAAGACTTCGTTTTACCAATTGTCGGCAAAGTAATTCCGATTTCCCATATCTCGGAAACAGATAAAAAAACGACTTGCGAGGTGTTTGAGAAATGTGTTCCATTGTTCCAAAAATTCTGACTTCAAGAGACTATATTTTACCAATTGTCTGCAATATAATTCTGATTATTTGTAAATCGCTCAAATAAAAAAATCGACAGAATACAAACATGTCCATATCTCAGAAGCGGTTAGAATAAACCGCTTGTGAATTTCAAATAGGTTCAAAATTCCAAAATAATCCAAAAAAAAAAATAAATAAATAAATAAATAAAATTCAAATCGCTCGAACCTCGAAAATGCACTATCTAATTGCAAAAGTGGCCATAATTGCGGAATTTTAAGGGACTTGGCGAAAACGTGTAAATAATTTTTCAAAACGCTTTATGTGGCAACATTTTGAATACTTCTTTAATAAGACTTTTCTTTTTCGCCAACGCAAATTGACTTTAGGTAAAAGTATGTTCTATGTAAGTCAGTTCAACTGACTGACATTTCTCTTCTGTTAAGTTAAGCCTTTTCCTGTTAAATAAATTCTGCGGCATTAGTTAACTGTTTATGAAAGACCGTGAAACGCTGAACGCGGTTTTGGCTCCCGATGCCGTCACCACTGTGTGCATATGAATACCTTAAGTGGCAGTATAAATAACAAGTCATGTGTAAGCTGAGCAAACCCACGTTTAGAATTGTCATTAAGTTGGGTCTAAAAATGCAGGAATGGTTTTCAACTCAATGAATTTTAGAAGTTCTTCCATGTCTCAATCACTGATTTTAAGGAATTTTTTTTTTTTTTTTTTAATTCACAAAAAATTTATACAAATTGTGGCTTTTGCTTATTATATCTCTTTTATTTTGCATAATAAATATTGGGGCTTTAACCTATTTCCAGCCAGCCTGCTATGCTTCTGAAATTGTTATGCCATGAATACCCCAACTATTCGGATGTAATTTCTATGGCCGATCAATAGATCCATATTAAACACAAAACTTATGCCCTATTTTTACAGACGGTTTTAAATTCCATTTCTACTCGTTTACAGAACAAAACAACAATTAAACTAAATCGAGGGAATGACGTTCGTAGCACATTTTATACAAAATATCATTGAAATTTTAGTAAAATATCTGTAGGATTTTTCGCAAAACCAGCTTCCATCGCCAAAAACAGAATCCAAATTTTCTTACTTCAATCGGTGCAATCAGTGAAATCATGTCCTTTTTATTTCATCGACTCAATATTTGTCAATGTCTTCCTCACCAATCAATTCAAGCTAAACCTTCCCCCACTTATTATACCTTCGCATCACCCACTCTGTGGCCCAAAGAAAGAACAAATAACTGTCGCTATATAATGGTGTGGCAACATCTTGAGAAAATTTCCTTCAAGAATACTTCAATTATACAATTTAGTGGGAAAATGAACAAGGACCCCGTCACCAGCACCAGCAACATCAGTAACATTAACAACAATAACAACTCGACCATTACAACATGAACTAAACCGCCCCCGCGAGCAAATGAATAATAAAATAGTAGACTTTCGAGAAAGGCGAAAAGGCGCACCCAGGTAAGGTAACAAACATCTCAAGATTCCAGCACTTGAACATGTTCGGCGCTCACACAATACATCACACTTGCAAATCCATGCACAGCGAACCGTTTCATGGAAATTAGGCCCTAAACGTTTGTCAACAACAAACTTTGGTCCAGGGCAAACGGCAGGGACGAATAGATGAGCGAAGGCAGCAAAAGGGAAGCCAAAGGGTACAAAGCGACTGCCTAAGTCCTGTCTCTGAGGTACGTAAATGATTAGTTTCAAAGGCAAAAAGACCTAATAAAGAGCAGAGATTAAAAGCGCTTCGCTTCTCCACCCTTTTGAGAGTAAACGGAGCATTTGGCCAAAGGCGTTTTACATACTAAATAGTAGTGGTCCACAAGCAATGGCGGATGCCTGATGCCTCTTGGGGATGGTTTCGGTGTTCGTGGTACGAAGGTGGCAGGGCGTATGGGTAAATAAGGAAATTTAAAATCCGTAGCGAATTAACATTTAATCAAATAATAAAACGATTTTAAATAAATTTTGACACAAAGAAAGGATAAAATCATTAAGAAGTGAAATATAGCAGTGTTAATAGGTTCCAAGGGGCGTGCGTGTAATTTATAGGAAGGATATAAAAATATTGGGTTGTAAGATGTTTAACTTTGTGCAAAGAACAAGATGCCACTACGTATATGAAATGCGAGAGGAGAGGATCTCCTTTGATTACGGCAGGGGTAAGCAAACGCGGCACCCTAAACCCACTAACGATGTAGCTACAATGTAGAATAATTTCAAATGCACTGAGTGCGCCACATGTTCAACTAAAAATGTATGCAGTAGATATTTCAAAGAAAAAAAAATTTTGTCAATATGTGTGTCATTTTTTCACATTTCGTTCGAATTCTTTTTCCAAATATGAACCTGAGCCACTCTAATATTGAAACCCAGAACAAGGCTGTTTTCCAATTATTAGGTAGAAAGTTTTAACTCTGTTATGCTCTTCAATAGTGAGCTGTATCGAATACTTAGATAAGAGTTTGCATTTTAAGTTTTCCGAAAAACAGAATAATTACAAAAGTATAAGAAATTGCTTTTCTGGGTCGATAAACCCATGTTTGGGTGTAACTTTTAAAAGTGATTTCATGTAAATGTGAACCATCACTACATTGTCAGTTACTTACATTGTCGGCATTTCGCCTAGCAAGAGCAAGATTAAAATTTGAAAATTTGATATTCTTTGATTAAAACAAAATGTGTATGTAAACGAACAAAACGATCGTGTAACGTAAGAGTGCAAATTAAAAGACAATGTAGACCAGCGAATTGCTCCGTAAAAGAAAGCGCCTACATCAGTGATGTTTTGGGCCGAGGTAACTGTCACTCGCTTTCATTGAACAATCCGTTAAGCAAAGTCAACAAATTGTGAAAAGATTTCAAACCCTGGGTACGTAAACACTAAGAAACTATCAGATACGACAAGACCATTCAACAAGACTTGGCACCATCCGACAAAACTTGTGAAATCCAACGCTTTTACAAGAAAATGTTTTCAGCTTCATTTCTTAACAGCAATGGCCATCGTGTTCCCCGGAATTAAACCGAATAGATTTTTCCATATGGTCCATTCGGGAAGCCCAAGAATTAACTAGAATATAAGAGACTGCCAACGCCTTAAAGATTGCTTCTCACCGAAAATGAACCAAAATAGCGTCATGCCACATTCGTGCAACGTATGAAGCCTTTACCGCTAGACTCTAAGGTATTATTCGCGCTAAAGGTGGCTACATCGAACAATAGCATATTTTCAATAAATTCTGAAATGTTTTTGTACAAACAAACAAAAATAAACAATTTACAAAATTACAGCATTTCTCATTGGTAACACTTCGATCATCGATATATGCGTAGAGATATCGTCCTAAGTAGGCCTATTTATATGACGACATCACATCATCCACGCCATCTTTTACCAACTAAAAATAGGTAACGAAATGGAGATTTGATTTTTGGAAAGAGAAAAAGTTGGTCTGAGCCGTATCAGGCCAGGTTTTGCTTCAGATATTTATTCATAATGATAACACTGTAAGACGTTGCGTTATCGTGGTGCAAGAGTTATGAGTTCCCAAAATACTGCATAACATCCACATAACATTCTTCATTTGTCATCTGTCCTTTTGGCAAGACTTACAGGAGCACAACACCGCAAAATTCAAAGAAATTGCTCAACATTACCTTGGATTTTGATTGCCTTTTACGCGTTTTTTTTTCTATTTCGGTTGGGTTGTATGTCAAACTTGTAAAACCACATCTCATCATCAGCTAAAATGCATTTTATCAATATGGGGTCGGAATTGACTTATTCAAGCGTGTCTTCACAGACCGTCACGCGATTGAGTTTCTGAAGAAAGAAAATTCAGGTCAGCAGCAAAGCATTTCATACCCAAATAATCACATAAAATAGTACGAATTGACTGGGCGAAGCACAAAAATTTAGCCGCTGAATCTCCCTCAAATTTAATGAATGTTTTTAGCTACCATTTCTTCAACTTTATCAAAACTTCAGCTAACCATTACCGGGCAAAACTTTTTTCATATATAGACGGCTTTTAAATACGCTGTGTTATTATTAAGCTCATGTTGTACGTAAAGTCGTTTCACCGTAAGCCCTTTGTAATATTTTCATTTTTAGGCAAATAATTTTGAAATAACAATGTTGAGACAGATTCTTTGTTCGATATTTATAACCATTTTAAAAATCGCAAAACACATTTCGGATGAATTGACCAAATGGGACATTGTAAACAAATTAAAAGACTCACAAACAACCTGTCAGTGGAGAGGACAATTCCACTAATCGAGCTACATATATAAATGATCAATTTTCGTACTCTTTACAAAGAATATATAAGCTTTGGCTCGGTCAAACTTATACAGCTTGTGCTTGGCTTGGTTTTGGACTGGAGCAACCAGGTATCATTCCTTTAGTAATTTGGTGGGCTGAATCCGAATATGTAATTGGTTTTTCTCTATCACGTCAGGTTTTTGAGATACAAAAAAATGTTTTTATTCGTTTTTTACATAAAAAATAATTGGTTTATTTAAAAATCAATCAACTTTTAAACGTTAATGGCGTTATTTGAACGTCTTTAGATTTTGTTGGTTTGGTTTCACGTATTAGAGTCCAGCAATAGTTTCCCAGCATGCTTTTGTCCCAAAATTCTTGATAATTTATTTCAATTTTTATTAAATCTTGGTGAGCACCCTCCCCTTGTTCGTCGCTCAACGCACCTAGGTTTTGTAGAAAAAAACTCTAAACGCGAATGAAGAAAATGCATTTTGAGTGACATTCGTGCGCCTAATTCGTGATAATTTTTCAATAATTCAGAAACAATTTGTTTGCAGTTTTCACTGTTATTATTTCCAAGAAAACTGTTCACGATGCCCTTGAACTATTTCCAGGCTGCATATTCTTTCTCCAATAAACATTGTCATCATTCAATAGCTTCCTGATATGAGGGCCAACAAATATGCCTTCCTTGATTTTAGCATATGAAATTAAAAAAAAAACCGCTAACAAATATTAAAATGTTTCACCATCTTTGTCCAGACTTTTAACAAAGTCCTTAAAAAGGCATAAAAAGGCATTTGGATCAATTAATGGTTCATTTGAAACGTTTAGTTTTCCTGTTGACTACTTAGTTTTTTTTTTTTTTTTTTAATTTTTATTGTATTTATTAATTCATGTACAAATATATATCAGATTAAAAAAATGGCCTCAGCGCCCTTAAGACAAAAGTTTCTTCTGGCCACTCTGTTCTGACGTAATGATGACAGGTAGCGCGACTATCACATAGACCAAGGAAACAACAATGTTTTGTGAAACCTCCTTGCATACCAGTCAACAAACCAATGACCTGAAACAGGTTAATTTACAGTTATTTACGATGGTCTATACTATATATATGTATACAAAGAAATTTAAATCACGCACCTTAAGGTCACCACAGATCTTCCATTTATAGTAACGGCATGAGCAATTGGTAAGGATGGTTTTTCATTTCCATTATGCAAAAGAAGAGCCTTTAAACTATACTTAAAGCCATCAATAAATAATCTTCATTCAGTTTTGTCATGTCGCTGGTTCATTTTTTGAAAAAAAAACCGTCAACATCAGTACAGTATAGAATAAAGTGTTTCTTTTCAAAATATGCAGCTAGTTCCAAGCTCCTATCTCTATAGATTGTTACTTTTATCCCAACTGCAAGATGTTTTCACTGATGTATGCATGAAGCTAGTAATTCTGCGTCTTGCTTTATTAAATGTAAATCTGTAAATCTGTCAATTAGATCATTCAGTTCAGCTTGAGTGACTAAATGGCATTCATCGTCAGCCTGATACAAATTACCACTGCTGGTGAAAGATGTTTCGGACTCACTGCTCCTAGCGCTGGAAATGACTGGTAATGGATCATTTGGTGGACGTTGAATGGATTTGGAAACCGATGGGACATTCGCGTAAGTTATATTTTTTCGATTTTTCACATTGAATCCAGCAACTTTTCTTAAACAGAAATAGCAAAGTATTGGAATTGAAAAATCGAAATATATATTCTTGCCATTTGACCACTTGTATAAAACAGTTCTCCCACAATTGCAAAACATTGTCGGTGCGCACGGTTTGTTCAATTTTCTGGCAGCAAAACTAATTATGAAGATTTAGAATAAATGTGGGTTTCTGTCAAATTCATAATTATGAAATTGTAGTGTCAGTATTGATTGTTTTACGGTTTTTCCAGCATGTGATAAAAAATGAACAAAACATGGTTGACCAATTTTTATGGCTGATATTGAACATATATAACAGACATGTGTACCAACATAGCAGAAAACCAAATGCAAAAATCGAACATACGTAACTCACGAAATTTGGAATTAACGGTTATTCTTCGATCACACCTCGTATAGTATTGCCAGCATGCGATAACAAATAAACAAGGCGTGATAGTCCAATTTATATGCCAAATTCGAATTCAGCGCACCCAGATTAGTTAAAAAACATGCTTCGTTTCTGCAGTCAATTTGTTTTTCAAATTTGTAGACTAATGTTATTTTTCATTGCAGTGTTAATTTAGCATCGATGTCAATATTGTTATAACCCGAAACAAATTTTCAGGATACAGACTTTATTATAACATTGTTTCCATTATTGCTATATCGGAAATCCTAATAACTTAATAGAATTAAGCTGACTTTCAGGTAATGTTAATCGTGACCAGATTGTAAAAACACAATTCCATTTTGCGAACTATTCTGAGAGTATTCTTAATAATTTCTATTGTTTCTGATAAAGAACGAGAACATCAATCCCGACACATTGTTGTACTCTTGTTTCAGACGCCCTTTAGTTTCAGAAGGTTATTTTCCTTTTAATTCCTTGCATACCATAATAACGTTGTTTATGGATGCCGCATATGCTCATTGTAATTTTCTGTTAGACCATTCTATATAGATTGCGTCTTATCGCCAGGCTCCTCTTCGTCTCTTCGCTAAAAATTGTAATTACGCTGTCAACAAATATGACAGCAGATATAGGCAGTTATAATCACGGCAAGTGTGTGTACACTGCTCGGTTAACAGCCTCGTAATCATCATTTCAACTTAAAGAAACGAATATTAGAATATCTCCAGACGACAGATGCTATTAACATTTATATTCCCCGGTTCTTGATGAGAGCGAGAAAAACAATTCTATTACAGATCTCATTCATCGAGACTTTCCATTGAAGCATAACAACGGTGTCGAAAAGAAAACCAGCAAAGTGTTATGACTATGACTGTAATGGGATAAAGCGATTACTTAAAATGTCATTAGAATGGAAGCAAGGGAGGGTTTAACAATGAAGAGGAAAGGGCCATATCTGAAACAGGTGTTTCTTACCGAAATCATTGTGCAAAGAACATTTTAACAAATAAAAAAAAGCGTTAGCAGAAACAGTGTAATATAACAAATTATTTCTTAAAGAATAAATGTGGCAAGTGCCAGCAAAAATATTGATAAAAATAACGAATTATATCTTTAAACAATTTTTGATTTTTCTATAAAATAACTGCGTAATCGAATAATTTTATTAATTTAATTAGTAAATAAAATTTATAACATATTTTTTGTTCATCAACAGTTCATTATTTTATTTTTATTTATTTACAATTAGTTATTTTTTTATAACAAACATAATTTTTATTTTTTTTAAATTTATGTTTATATTTGCTTTTTTTTAATTTGCAAGGAATTTTGTTTTATATTATTTTATGTTAAGTAATGTGGGTGAATAATTGTAATGAATCCCAGCTGGCATACATCTAGTATAGTAGCTGTGTACTAAATAAATAAATAAATAAATAAATAAATAATAAATAACTAAATAATTTATTTTCCCATTGAATGAAAAATTTATACTTTAAATATTCATCGCCTCTAATCGTTCAATTCCCTTCCTCTCTTAATCCAGCAAAGCACTACCACACAAATCATTCATCGTCGATTTCTATTCGTCTTTCACAGAGTCATTCACCGGGTTCATTTGATTTGTTTATAGCAACCGTTGTTGCCGGCCCCAGATGGTTGGCAACATCACTGCTTCCTTGTTTGTGGAAAGAACCAATCGATTCAACAACAATGGCGAGCATTTAGTAGCAGCGAGTAGTTTGGCGAGAAAATATTTGAAAAATTGAAGGAGCACTCAACGTAATGGATACCGATAAAGTGGCTGAAATCAATCATAAAATTGCCGAAATTAAGAAACGTATTCTGCTCGCAGGTATTGTTCTCTGTCCGCCAGACCAGACAATCATTGTGCACATTTGCTTTCAACATGAACAGGTAAATAAACCTACAAATCTCTCTCCCATCCATGTGTCCCTTTGCAGAAGGTCAAAAGACTGCCAACCTAGCCGAATGGCAGAAGCAAAATCGCATCAATAGCGATACCATAACCACCCTAAAGAAGGAAATCAAAGAACTTACAACCAAATGCGGTCGTCTGCGAAATCCTTTGCAACGTCCCCTTCTTATGAAGGAGACCCCCATGACGGGCGCCGCGGCCACATCTGGCGAGAAAGCGCGGAGAACAAGTTCCGCTTTGCCCACAATCGTTGTGGGCAAAGTCAATTATCCGATTGGGGCAAAAAACGTGGACGATGCCAT
Organism: Philornis downsi; assembly: GCA_019455685.1. Taxonomy (NCBI): domain Eukaryota; kingdom Metazoa; phylum Arthropoda; class Insecta; order Diptera; family Muscidae; genus Philornis; species Philornis downsi. The sequence continues at coordinate 2,483,047 of JAHXMU010000102.1, read as the reverse complement.
CTTTTTGACGGACCTAAAAATCACTGAGAATCGCAAGCAATTGGATTTGTTAAGGCATCGCTTCAAGTGTCGGAAGCAACACTTTGCTAAATTAATGGAACAGTATCGTGAGTTGGTGGCTAATAAAGAGGCACAGGATCAGAATTTGGGTGAGAAGCCACCGGAGACATTGGAAGAGGATAATAATCGCAAGGTAAGTATGAGCATAAGGAAAAATACAAAAGAGAATGGTTAGTGGGCAGACGTCTGGAAATATGATGTTTAATAATAGTAAAACAAACACGAGTGGAATCTTTAAACGAAACTGAAGAAAGGAAAATCAAGAAGGAACTACTAAACATTCCATGGCTTTAATAAAGCATGAGGACGAGTCTGTAAACTGTTTTTAAAATCGTCGGAGAGCGTTTAGAATGTGGTGCCGTAGCGGTAGAAGTGTTTGCTATTTATTGACAAATATGGAGGGAATTTCATTATCTGTGAACATTTCTGCAGACTACTATAAGGAACAATTTATAATATGAAGAAACAGCTTTCTATAACAGTAAAAAAATGTAATTTTAAAGCCAAAATAAAGTAGTGATTAGTTTTCATAAGATATTTGTACCAGGGTTTGTGAGGTTTAGTTTAGAACGTGGTCGTACACTTATTCATAATGAATCTGGCGATGTTCATTTGATGTTTTTACTCAGAAATAATTGGAACTGTGACAAAGTCTAACACTTTCGTCTAACACTTTTCTGTCGACTACGTTAAATGTTAACCAAATTTGCGACTTTTTCATGTTGCTATGCCATGTTTGTGTGACCAAAATTTGTTGTTATTAAAAACAGAAAGCGAAATGGAAAGAAATTAACCCGGAAGACTTCTAGGGATTCATTCGTTAATTGAAAACTATGTAAAATAAACAATTTTTCTATTATCCCTCGGAATAAATAGCTATATTTATATTTTCTGACATTCTATAGAGAAAAAAACTTTAATTATCACAAATAGCTGATAAATTTACTAGCAAATTAGCGACGATAACTTAACTGTCAGTAAAGTACTATTCACTTGGCCTAATTATTTAAGGTACGAAAAAAGCCATCACTGAGATTTCTACCGCGTTTGCTCACTGTAGACTAAACGATGAGATAATATGAAGATTTTAAAATAATGTTTGAAGATGTCTCAAAATATCCCAGCCAAATTTCTATGCTGATTTATTATGGGGGTTGAAAAGTAGGTGCAATACCAAACGCCCCGAAGGTGAAGGTATAGTTGGGCAGTGGACTTTCCCGGATGAAGCAACTGCGAATACGACGAAGACCATGATTTTAGCCAGCCTACTTTTGTTCACAATGCAGTGGTAAGCATGAGAAATAGTTCACATCGATTACCTTCATGGAAACGATTAATGGCCACTTCAACAACATTTATGCAAAATATCCAAATTTAACCAAATAGTATTTCATCTTCCATCCAAATATTGCCCGTAGCGACCACTTCCAAACTATAAGAAAATTAGAAAGTAATCGATTTACATCTAAATCGATGACACGCACAGATCCTTGTCTTGAAAAATATGAATTTTAACAGACTTCATTGTGTGTTTTGGCTCAATATCTATTGCACTCTCATGGCCATGTCCATGTACGGACTATGTCAAAAATTTTACTAGTTTGATCCATGTCTTATAACATTGTTTTACTTAATAACCGAACTTATTCTACATAATAGCATACGTATATATTCCTACAAAATAATATACTGTTACAAACTTTCATAATCGAAAAATATGAAATTTTACGCCGAAGGCATAAAACCTATGGTGACATGATTTTGATATTCTCAAAATACGCATTGTAGGAAATAAATGAACGCTTTCGGAATGATTAGACAATTTTGAGGAGGAAACGACTTTTTTTCAGATATAAAACTGCGCTGAGGGTATTTCAAATATGTGAAACCATCGTTACGTTGAAATCAATCTCCTATCATGGTCACAATGTAGATTTTGTAAAATTTCCTTTCGAATGGTAGCGAATAATTTAACCTATCATAAAATATCAGTAAGAGTTGAAGATTTTGTCTCAATTTTTATTTCTTTGCGAAACATGCAGACATATATGATCTGGCTGCCTGCCAGTGTTATCTAAAGATGTCATTGCCGTCCACCCAATTATGATGAAACTTTGCCTGTTTTTTCAGTAAGTCTAGTGTTTGTTTCTGGAGTGGTTCAACCACCTTTTCGGAAAATCACTTTTGAGCTACTTTTCTATTTCAAAACCCGTTCCTGAAATCTATGAAATAACTACACTAAATTTCGCCATCAATTTTTGGACGATTTGGGAGTCAGACAACACGCAGACAACATGCGTCTGTGTGTTTCTTATAAATTCCTATAATATATATCCGATTGTAGTTAAATCTGAACAGGTTTATCTAGTGGCTATTTGGGATAGTTTCTGGATTAACAATATAAATTAAGAAAGAAATTAATTCAATTTATCAAGTCTATTATAGTTCTGTTTTAATGTTACACTGTAAAAATATGAGTAAAATCATATATTTCTCCTCTAACCACTTTAGAAATTAATATAAATAACTAAAAGACTTTCACTGAAGTACAAAAAAACAATTAAAACCTCTATGAAATTTTAGTATTTGATTGGAAAACATGAACAAATCGGTTAAACTTTAGCGATTAGGAGTCTATTCGGAATACAAAAAGGATAATATATAGAAAAAACACGAACAGCATTTCAATAATATTCATACCAAAATAGCAGGTATATTACGCCAGTACAGAAATTTCAGTCACGTGAACTGATTCACATATACAGAACGCTCAGAACGGGCGTACCACTATCTCATTTATGTAGCCTTAATATTGAAAGGGCTATCAGAAATTGAGTGTGAGAAACCTTTCTCAGTAATATTGATAATATTTTACAGAATATTATAAACCTCAATCTTACAAATCTAATTCCACCAATATGAGAAATGTGATATGATTAATGGCTTGAGCCATATTTATCAAGTTTATTACTTTGAATTGCATTAGTTGGTTTGCCAATTGGAAAATCAAATACATCGCACCAACGTCCAGTGGATGGAGGCCGAGCACATACGCAAGAAATATCGTTCTATTGAGGCTTCTCTTATGAACGATGCCGAGCGCTTTGAACGCAGTCTCAAAGAATTGGAGGTGGCTTTAGCTGACCAGCAACAAGAAATCAACAGACTGCAGGTAAATTGTCACACAAGAATATTTCTTTCTTTTACCTCATAAAATACCCTTTTTCGCAAACAAGGAAGTCCACAATGAAGCCATCGAAATGCGAGACTCTGCTAAGATTATCCTTCAACGTCAGGAACATCAAGCGAATCTATCGCAAAAGACACGCGAACGTCAAGCAATGGAATTTCGCAAAATGGTTGAACTACGTAAATTGGAATTGGAACGCATTGGTCGAAAACTTTTCTTCGAGGGTAAAACTTTGCACCGTGAGGACAGTATTGGCTCCAGTTCCGGAGATCAGCATACAGCCAAAACTGAAACCGAAGAGGATGAAAATTCTCAGCTAAAAACGATCACTACTGACATGGAAGATTTATTCAAGAACCTTATGGAAGTAACCGGAGCTACATCACCTCATGAGGTGTTTGAACGATTTTCCTCACAAAAAGAGTCAGCTCTACGTTTAAATTACCTAAGAGCTGCCGCTGAGGCCGAGAAGAGTAGTCTAGAACAATTGAGAGAGAATCTAACAAAGGAACTGGAATCCTCAAAATTTTCTGATGTTAAAGAGAAAGAAGTGTGAGTATGTTAACTAAATGATAACTGTAAAGATATAACTGCCAAAAAATATTTATATTAACATATATCGTATATGCTTCATATCGAAACTATCCTCACAACTTATTTTTATCTTTTCTACACCAGCAATCAAGAAGTGATTGAAAATATCAAAAGTCAGATAGCTGACCTAGAAATTGAACGTGAGAAAAATCTCGAATCAGCAGAAAAGACAATGGAGGTTTTGAAATTCATCAAAGATCGTTTGTGTGAAATGATTTACAAATTGCAAGAGGTGGATGAAACCAAAGTCGAACTTAAAGAAAAGGATATGAGTATCCAAGTACAAGAGTTGCCAGACTTTTTGGTACATAAAGCTGAAGACAGGGATTTGATAGACGTGAGGATAGAATTATGAAATATAATTTTATATGTAGTCTTCTGTTATCCGTTTTCTCTTTAACAGATATTGAAGTATAAATTGGAAAAATGCCAGGAACTAAGCAGGCCAACAGAAGATTCTTCGACAGAAAAGTTAGATTTGGATATAAGTGTAAGTATTGGAACATACTCGTAAAAGTAAGTGTTTTTTTTAGAATAGTCTAATTATCATTAAAATTGAAATCAAACAAGCAAAGTTTTCTGCAGTCAATTTTTATGACTAACTGTCTCAGGGAAACCATCATTGTGTTGTTATAAATTAACTCTTAAAGCGCTACAGGGAAACTAAAATTAGAATTAATTAGATAGTCCTACAAATGACGAATTTAGTATCTACAAACAAAATATATACATAAGATTTTTGAACCGATTGAGCGATGTTCATATATCAATCGTAATATTTATGAATTTTTGTGTATTTGAATTTGGCTGAATTGTCGGTAGGCGTTTTCGTATAGGAGCTGCAAAGTGGATTGTCCTATCTAGATTTGATTACTCACAAAAGCCACAATTTTCACCGGAATTGAAATAAATGGATATGTCTTGTCTATTGGTTCACAAAGCCACAATATCTTTAAAATTGAGATGTTTTTACATGATTCTATGATTTGATAGTTTTAGAGATGAACTTCATTAAAATAACAGCTCACAACGATTCATGTGTTAATACAGATACATGCAAATGAAAGTTGAAAATTTGATTTTATCTTATAAAAATGATAAAATATTCACAGGACAGAGCTTTTTGTCATATCAGATTTTCAACAAGAAATCCTGAACAGGAAATTGTTTGGTAGCATCTATTTTGCACTGAGAAAGAAGTTATAGCTTTCAACAATACCTGCAAAAACCTTTAAATTAACGTTACTATTGAAGCCAATTTGTACTTTTATAAAAAAAAAAAAACTTTAATTATGTTAATGAATGACTTAAACAAAATTGAAAATATGAATTGAATTTTGTAAATTGTTTTGTTTTTTATTGAATTAAATGTGTTCGTAAATAAATTATTTGTGTGATTGCTTAAGGGCCACCTTAAACAACCATATAAGAAAACCCCATCTGTTATGGCTAGTGGGTAATGCAGCGGCCCACGAATATTTAGCGAGAACTTCCACCTTGTTTTTCTCTAGCAGTCACAAGAACCACATGTTTCAACTACATCTGTCATCAAGCTTAAAATAGAACCTACTGATGTAAATCAAACACATCTTCCAATTTAGTCTCTTTCTTAATTAAGCATATTCCTGTAAGTTCTGTTAAAATCCAGACAAATGGATTTTTAAACTTGAGTTCACACTTGAAACGTAAATTTCATATATTTTTCTTACTTCAAAGGGTTTTGAAATACCAACAGTTACCTTCAATCTCTTGTGACCTGTTATACATCATGATTCATTCGGTCCCCGTACCCCCTTTTAATGATGATAAGTTCTACGTTTTGTGAGATTTCCAGCACAAATTTACCTGTCTGTTTCATACAGCGGCACAGGTAGGACTGGAGTCTACAACAGTTTGGCTTCTGTTTGTCTATTAGTTCATAATAACGTCTGCTTGCAGGCGATACTCTCTTGGTCAACGATATCTGTTGACAGCGGACAATAGATAGAAGAAATTCCCCACAAGTCCACGGTTATAATTCTCAGCTTCTAAAGTATGGAATACTTTTTGTCCTCGTTTGCAGACAAACTTTTGCTGATATGTTTCCAACATTTAAGAAGCCTGCAGTAATATTTCGCAATATTTCATCAGCGCGGTAGTATGTAAAATGTTTAAAATTTACGCCGCCTGTATTCCCTGCACCTTCTCTCTTTATAATATCCCTAAATATATTGGCATACTATTGGTCAAGACCTTGCCTAAAGAAAACCCGCCCAATTAAATTTTTATCTATATTCATAATAGACAAAGCGGTCTTAACATTCCTGTGAGAAGGCCACCAGCACCTGGCGCGACATCGATAATTGCAGAGATTACTTTACTCGTACTGCTTTTCGGAAGTAGAATCTTACAGACATCTCCTATTCATATTTGCGGCATACTCTGCATATCCGTGAGCAGATTCGCAACATTGTCCTTAAATGACAATGCAGAATTTTTGGAGTTCACTGTCATCTTCTTTTCCTATTGTATGCGTTACGGATCCTTCATTTTAAAAAAATGGCCAACCTGTTCTTTGTTTTTCTTATAGCGTTAGCCCATGGAACAATTAGTTACAGCTGTACAATGAATGCACTGTTTTTCCTCAGACGCAAATAACATTCTTCGTCATTCTTCTATTTCGCGGTATTTTCCATCGTAAGCTCCATGTGATGCCACTGCCATCAGAATTATGGATACCGCTTTGTATTAATTGAGAAGGTTTTTTGAAACATTCTTTGGCTGTTTCTTAATAATGCAAACATTATAAAGTTCACAAAATTATCTTTATCTTTATTTGCACTCGATTATGCCTCAATCTTGGGCATATCTTAGCCGTAAACAGGTCTTGATCTTCGTCTATTAGAGTTCTACTGAGTTGTTTCAATTTCACAAGCAGCCTCAGTTTTGACATAATCTACTTATTACTATGTTGTGCTCCATTCAGTTAAAAATGCGTCTCTAACCCCCTTCGAATCCTCTCAACAGGAAGAGGAATTCATGATGTCATTGCAACCACCCAAAACTCCCTCGGTCCATGAAAGTGAGAAGCCTGCAGCAATGCCTATGTGTTACTATAACCTATTGGCTGGAAGAGCACAACGAGCTGCTGGTACTTCATCATCATCCCCTGAACAGGCGCCGCCAGCAGGTAAATCTTTGCTTACAAATCCCTCACATTAATGTTCTACTAAAATCCCTTAATTTTTTTCATTTAGCTTCTGCCGGAGCCGAAGAAGAAAGTGAAGTGCCTTCTCGAAACTTCTTAAAGCGTCAGTCTGTATTGATTGTCGACCAAAAGTCACGCAGAAAGCCTTTTAGAACAGCACCAGCGGCCCGAAGAAAGTAAAATCTTAAGGCCTTTCACAAGAAGCAATTAAACATAAATATTTGAAATGCCGAAATTCAAGATTAAAGAAAATACTGTTGATGGTACACATGAATACAGTCGAGCGTTTCATTTGTTAAGCACAGGGATTAATTTAAAAATCCTTTTAATTCCTGCTTTTCTGCATTTATTTCACATGCAGATGAAATCTTAGTCCCTGCCATTAACACACACTCACATACACATGCAAGAAAAACGATATCTGATTCAGTTTTTTTTTTGGTTGTGAACACAGAGAAAGAAATGAAGAAGAAGAAGCTTGCAAACAGATTTCAGTTCTTTTTCATTTACTCATTCATGCCTTATTAATTAAAAACGAAATGTTGACCACCAGCTCAAAGATACAATTACAGCTGCGCATCAATATGGCCAAAGACCTACAAACATATTGCCACAAACCCATGCACTACCACTGACCGAACAGTGGCAAATGGCCAGAGCATTCCTTAGCATAGGCAACAGCAGTGCCGGCATCCAAAGCAATTTCAATCCCCAAAAGTGTGCTTTAAACTTTAATTCTTTTGCCAACCACAGATTTTTGGGGTTTTTATTCGTTGTTTTCAATTGAGCTGCTTCAAAGTTGGTTGTTTTTTTTTTTTTTGAATTCTCTGTTCTTGTGCAAAAATTTCAACCTCGATTTTTTTCTTTTTCATTTACTCCCTCTGTCCATTTTTTTTTCTTTTGTCCCATCCTTGACCGTTGGCATACGAATTGCAATTTCTGTAGCCTTTCTTATGACAGAATAGCATAAACAAATACAACAACAGTCACCGCCAATATCGTCCACAGTTGTATGTATGTAGCATTTACAAAGTCCTTATAGGCCGTTGAAAGTTTCCAACCACCTCGGACCGTTGCAGTAGCACTAATGACGACGTCGTGGATGATGGCGGTGACGACGATCTGTATGATGACAGCGATGCTATCAACAAATATGCCCCTGACATTATGCAACTGAAAAGCACAGAGGACAAACATAATCTACAAATAACTGGCGAGAATGGCCGAAGGAATACGGAAATCGAACTGCTGAGTTACGGTTTAACGGAAAGGTATCTCAGAGAACACGGAAAGAGTAGTGAAAACCGTACCAAAATCATAAAAATATTAAAATTTATGTTCTTTATGCTGAAACAATTGCATTTTATAAGAAATTTATGGTTCTAGCTTTGGTGAATGATTCCTTCATCAGATGGTTTCACTGGGAAAAGTACATGTGCACAGCCTAGAATCCAGACGGCTGCGTTATTACAGGGCTAGCGTAATTTTGTAACCAGGGAGGATAGTCATCAAAAATGCATCAAGCATGTTATAACAAACTGTTTTAGTTTGAAATATAGTAAGGATTACTTTCGTAGAGAACATGTAAATGATTAATTTACAGTTTTAAACGACCATTGACATCCTTTTTTCATGATTAGCAAAAATTTGCTCAAAAATCGAAATCGAGCTTATTGAGCCGATCTATAAAAGTATTGGATATATTATCAAAATAAAAACAAACTGTCAAATCTTTTACGTCCTCCGGTAGTTAACGTATCATATAAAGCGTGTGTGTTATACATTTACTAAATTTGACCTCCATCTGTTGATTGCATCTGTGGGTTTTCCCCTGATATATATCAAACGAAATACAGTATCCCCAGGGAGTGTTTAGACACCAAACTTTATAACAAAAACGAAGGGGTTTTCTCTTTATGAACTGCGTACACCCATGGCGGCCATAATAAGCTTTTATCGACTCATCATAGGATAAATGCTGCTCTTGGTGAAAGTATTTCGCGAAATTCCGATTCAGTCTATCAGTTAATGGACACAGTTTCTCCACTTTGTCATTGGCGTTGTAGAGGTCATTTGAGGCAAAATGAATGTAATGGCCAATATTTTTAAATCTGTTTAAAGACATCGCATTGGAGACTGCTTTGTTATGTACATGAGGCGACTTATATATCTTACACATGAGACAACTATCAGATGGTTGCATATAACCACTGTTTATTAGTACACAAATATGCGTACGAATGTCACTACAAGTAATTTACATATTAATCTGGTTTTTCGCAGTACGCAGAAGGTGTTCCGTTGCAGTCGTCGTAGTTTGTTTCAGGACATACTGAAACTGCTTTAATATGTTTCCATTTGAAAGAGTTTTTTTGACTTTGCAAATTAGGTGGCATAACAACAATCTCATGTTGCCCAAATTTTTTTTAGAAGCATTTTTAACAGCGTAAAAATTTTGAGTGCCGTATAGTGCTCTTGTCCATTAAAGGGTTAAGCAAATCTAAAAATGCACGTGTGTAAGGCAGTGCCTCCAATTGCGTAACCTTCGACATAATAATTCCATAAATATATGTGAAATATATGTAAATGAAAAACATTTTATTTATAATTTACAACCCACTTTTTGGTTCTATTTTAAAGGACTTGAAAACTACATTCAACTGGATAATTAGAGGCTCAATCTATTGTAGAAATATGCGGCGGGAAAGATTTTAATACAACTATTTTTAATTTCCATATAAGATAAGACATACGATTTAAGATATACAAAAACATTAATTATTAAACTATCCAACCTCTTTCTTTCCTTAATTTTAATTTATTTTGATCCACAATCTCAAAGAGATTTTTATTCAAAACTGTATTATTGAAAAGGATTGAAAGGATATATGGAGTTAATTGTGATAAGCTCCCATCTCAAATAAAACCCATTCAACAACAAATTTGTAGAATATATTGAAGTAGTGGTAACTGCACATTTCGTAGCAGTTTTCACATCTTTGTTCAACAGAATAACAGCAAATATGAAGTAAAGAATATCCACCGTAGCGACAACTGAGCAGATACTCATAAACGAACAAACCCAGCTACCTCGAACAGATACCGAACAGAAATAATACCCATGTGAAGGTATAATTCCTTTTGTGGAATGAAACTGGTCCACATTAAGTCTTTAGTGAGGGAAAGCAAAGATTTTACCGAGTTATTTTGCGCCAAAAAAAAGCGTGTACGGGATGGTAGGGTATAGTGCGACAACTTTTACAACAAACTTTTGGAGATGATAATGAGGAAAGTTGCAGTAACCATGATTACAACTACTCATCACTCTCACATTTGATGATTTTTCGATAGCCTTTTCAAGTGTTGGGAAGGAGTTGATATGGCTGTAATACCAGGTGATGTATTTCGACGAGAAAAGAGTTTACCCCTTTGGAACACAGCGCGGACACTGACAGCTGTGTGTTTGGTTTGGTTGTAAATAAAATATTGAGAAGGAGTAGGCATGTCAGTACGCGGGCGTTGTGTATTTCGACGCAAAAAGAGTCAATCGCATTGGAACGCAGCGTGAACATACAGTTTGAAATGATCACAAAAGCAGGATATTATTGCATCATTGTCAAACGTGAAGAAAGAGAGGCTGTAAACGAAAACAAACCAAACCAGGTTACTTATTTCGGCAAAAAGAAAAAAAAAAAACATTAGAGTCACTGCATGCACGCTGATAATTATAAATTTGGAGCGTCGGATGATTTCGTTTACCACATTATAGCCTACATTAAATTAAAGACTAAGAAATTAGTAAAACAGTATGGCTGCCAAAAAAAATTCCTCTTTCGATGAATACAAATCAAACTTTACCAAAATCCAGAATCCGTGTTTGTGACAAAATTGGATGAAATTCTGATGGTTTCGAGGAGAAAAATTCGCTACAAAATATATGGATCCATAATAGTTAACGACAAGTATCAGCTTCGTATGAATTATTAGTTATATGAGCTGTACTCGTATGCTGACATCAATTTGTAAAAGCGCATCCAAATACTGCGTTTGCGTTGGCTTGGTCATGCTATACAGGCGGACTCTGTTCCATTCCACCTGCTATCCATTTCAGCGTTCTTTTTTAAAAACGTTAAAAAAATACGAACATGACGTTTAAAAATTTGGAATAAATTACGTCAAGAGTCTGTGAAAATAACCCAGGTCGCTGAATACTAGTAACAGTCAGAACGTGTTTTCGCGCTGAATCATTGTAACATAAAGAGTCACGCGATCGCCGTATTCCGTAGCAACTATCAACGTCATACAGCTCAGCTCATACAGCTCACGATTCGTCAAGATGGGTGCTCTTCGTTGGAAGAAAGAAGATCATTTTATAGCCGATGGAAAGGTTCCGTGTGTCGTCCAGTTTCTATTGGTATTTTTCTTTTTCTGTTGATAATATGTAAAGGGTGTCCCAATAAGAACGCAAGATTTAAATTTTAAATAAAACACAAACAAAATAAAATCGTGAAACTTTATTATATCGTAAAGTAGACAGAATAAGGTTTTGTATGGAACAATACATCGGGCAGATGGCCGACGCTGCTTTGCTGGCATACACGCGATCTTTTAGTGAAATTTTCAATGACCGTTTTGCATAAATGCTGCGGTATTTCATTAACGCAGCGTCCAATTTCCCCCTTTAGGACTTGAGTCGTCCTCGGCTTATTCGCGTAAACCATCGACTTCAAAAAACCCCAAAGAAAAAAGTCTAATGGTGTTAAATCACTCGAAATAACATGACCGGGAAATGACTGATGCAGCAATTGAATTGTTCCTCTGGCTGTATGACATGTAGCGCCGTTTTGTTGACACCACATGCTCTCCACATTCATTTCTTCAATTCTAGGCACGAAAAACTGGTTATCATTTCACGTTACCGAACACCATTGACTGTTTGCGGTTGACATGCCTCATTTTCATAAAAAAATATCCAATGATTCCTCCAGCCCAAAATCCACACTACACAGTGACACGTTGATTATTCATTTGCTTCTCGTGAATCACTCGAGGAATTTCCTCACCCCAAATGCGACAATTCTGCCTATTGACCAAGCCATCAAGATGGAAATGGGCCTCGTCAGTGAAGATGATTTTATCGGCAAAATCAGCATTTTCATGTTGTCTCCCCAATACCCAATTAACGAACTACCTTCGCTGTCCATGGTCAGCTGGCTTCAGTTCCTGAGTCAATTGAACTTTGTATGCATGAAGATACAAATCTTTTGTAAAAATTCGCTGCATAGTGGATTTGGAGACACCAATTTGCTGAGCTCGGTATCGAATTGAGGTGGATGGAGTTTGAGCGACATCATCACGTACAGCTGCGACATTTTCGGTCGATCGACCTGGTCGAAGGCGCGTTCTTGTCTTTACATCACTAACAGACCCAGTTCTGGCAAATTTATCCATTAATCTTTTACAGTTGACTCTTACAGAGCATTATTGTGACCCCAAATTGATCGCAATTTGCGAACTGTAGCCGCAAAACTTTAACCATTTTGGTAAAACAATTTCACAATGAGAATGCGTTGTTCATTCGTGTGGCGCTCCATTTTTACTAACCTCGTACCTCCTACTAGCAAACAATGAGAATTGTTCAAATGGCAAACAATGACACTTCGAATGGCGCCAAATTTAAATCTTGCGTTCTTATTGGGACACCCTTCATATGATGAATTGCCTTTTTCTTTGACACTTTCATAAAAATGTGCACAATTCCTGATATCTTGAGCGTAAATACAAATTTGAAAAACTATGTACGTGAATAGTCAGAGTAGTGGTTTGTGTCTGTTGTACCAGACCGCTTATAACCTCGCATATTGAAATTGCTCAACTCTGGGGCATACATTTCCCTACACGGTAATTTTTACAAGTTGTGATTTTTTGGGCAAAAAAGTTGCATTACATTACATAAAAACATTTAAAATACACAAATACCCCGGATTGCGTCGCTAACAGGGACCGGAGAAATGCGACGCAAATCGAAACGACGCAAACCGAAGCACGATTTTTCATACATTTGAATTAATTTTCATTTAATTGGTTCTTTGGTTTATAATTTTAACTAAAAAAATATATATTAAAAAAAAAAACTATTTTTTTATTTTTTTGAAAATATTTTTTATTAAAATAAAAATATAACAGCAAAAATTTATAAGAAAACTTAAAAAAAAAAAACAACAAATATATTAAGATTAAAATAAACGATAAGGAATTCATGGTATAAAAGCAAAAATTTATATGGATTTGTTAATTTTTTTATTCTGAGCTTGAATTATCTAAATCGATTACATACCATTTCATTGGTTGGAATTGTCAATCTTACTGATTTTTGTATGAAATTATCTAAAGTTTGCTGGATTGTTACAGCTTTTTTTTTTTAAATAAATTTCCTTATAACAACTGATAACATCGGCAACATTTCTAGACACCTTTAAACTGCGATCTTCGTCTACGTCATTGTTTTTAAAAAATGTCCATTGCTTGTGATATCAAGTGCATGGCTTCAGAAATTTTAGCAGCAGCTTTTTTTCTTCTGCTTCAACTTTTTGCGGAAGCATTTCATCGTGTTGCACATTGCCACTCTGAATTGCAATCAAATGTTCGTTCCTTAAATCTGCAGCTGAATTATCTGCACTAGCAGATTCACCTTTTAATGCAATGCTATGTAAATTTGCGCGGGTCTTAAAATGGTGAAACCAACCTCTGCTTGCTTCAAATTCTTCCACACTTTCCACACATGATATTGGATAATTTTCCCTCAGATCTTCAAATAAAGCTAGAGCTTTCTTTCGAATAACCATTTGACTTAATATCATTCTTCGCTGATTTTGATATTCCATCCAAATGCATTAGAAGTGACTCCATTTTGTCCCATAAAGGACTTCTCATTTTTGTAACCTGTTTATGTTGTAAAGATGTTGTGGTATCAGCAAATCTTTTAATTTTAACAGAATCTCTGGAAATAGATTTTATTGTAGAAGGGGCTAGACCAAGAAATTTTCCAATATCAACAGCAACAACAAAATTTCCAGTTTTTGACCTAAACTTATCCACTTTCTTTTTTGACTCATTGCTGCAAAATATGTAAATTAAACTTCTCTTCAGCAAATGTAATTTGATACAGTATTTTTCGCTTATAGTCACATTCTCTAGATGCACAACAATTGTGGACTATATCGCTAATAGGACTATATGCCTAATTCGTATATATGTCATAATATGCCATAATATGGCATATATACGAATTCGATAAAAAAAACACATTAATGTGGCAACAAAAAATTAAATTCATGTATATTTGTTATTTTTAAGTTATTAAATGGAATATAAAAATAAAAATGTAAAAAAAAAATTAAATTCAGGTACTATATTTGTTATTTTTTAATTATTATCTGTAATATATACATAACATATACATTTTCAATAATAAAGGTGTGGCACTTACATGCTTATTATCAGTCTTCAAAACTTCTTTTATTTTATTTTATTGAAAAAAATCTATAATTTTCGTTTGACTTTTTTTATGGAGTGTTTAAGAGCTCTCTCCTCTATCTTTTCAAACAAAAATGAACTTTCTATATCGTTTTCTAAGCAAAAGCTTCTTAATATGTCTAGAGAATTTAAGACGTCTTTTGTAGTGGGATTTTTGTGATTATATAGCTCATGTTTTACATTTAATTGTAGTTTTGGTTACCACATATAGATGGCATATATGCCGAATGTGACTATATCGCTAATGGACTATATCGATAGCATTTTGTATGAAACTGCCCTATAATTAGCAGGTAAAGTATAGAAAGTGGCCAATATCACTAAATGGACTATAAGCGGAATGGACTATAACCGAAAAATACTGTACTACTAACGGCCCTCAATTAGCAAACAGCAGACAACCTTGACATAATTAATTGCATAAGATTCAAACGGGAAATCCCCCTTTTTTATTTTAGCTTTGTACAAACATTATCATATTAAAGACGCAAACTGAAGCAGAAACGACGCATCTTCGAAACAAAAGATTTTTTTAAAAGAACGCAACTTCGAAACGATGCAAACCAAAGCGACGCAGGAGACTTTCTATTAAAACATTCATCTAACAATCAGAAACTATGCTGATGATGACTACATTTCAAACGGATCTGTCAACCCCATTTTAAGAGATGTTTTGGGATTCAGGCGCGGCAAATATCAAATTCTTGACAAAGACGGTGCCATTAAAACCTACGAAAATATTATTTCTGATACATCAGCACGTTATAAAACTCATTGATATGAGGATGAGCCTTGGAGCTATGCTTTCGATACAAAAACAACCGGCCAAGCAAGTGAATATCGTGACAAAGGTGAAGCAAGATTGAAAAGAACACACTAAACTCACTCAAAAATAAATATAATGCTGGTACTTTTCTCCAATTAACACCGCACTGTGCATTATGTGTTTCTTCCGCTAGGCCAAACTGTCAACCAGGACTGCCATTTAAGTGTTAAGAATAGATCGGAATTATGGGCAGACAACCCTTGATTTTTGCAACATTAATATGAATTGTCCTACACCAAAAATCCAACTAATATTGTTCCACACCGTATTCATTTGATCAAACACTATGCGATTTTAATGCATTTTCTAAACACGAAATAACGCTCCGGGGACACCGTTTTGCATCGACTAAAGAAATTTAACAACCAGAACTAGAAGCCAGCGCAGCGCAAGCAAAAGATCATACTGGAAAGTGACTACTTGACATGCTTCTGCCATTGGGAAAAGAAGTTGGAATAAGTGTGTTGTAAGCGGCGGTAAAATCTTTGAAGATGATGCAATAAACTGGAACAAATAAGTAGAGGTTTTTTAGAAAAATTAAACAGGTATTCGTTTTTGCAGACATTAGTGTGATACTTCCTCTGAAAGTTCCCGATATTTCACCGAATTTAAAATTGTCCCCTGTTCCACGAAACAAAGAAGTCTGTGATTTTGCGGACGCCCATATCGGATATATTTTAGATCTGTTATGAAATCAATCACTCTTCAATTCCGAAGGGGTAAATTTTACAACTTCTTTACTGTTCCATAAAAGTCTAGGCGATCTAAATTATGTATAATACTTTAGGGGTTAGAGATGATTATTTCCAGTCATTACAAACTACATGACAAACTGTGTTGGAAGGTATACAAGTTACAGTATCTCTGACACAACCTGCGAGGAAATTCTTAGCTAAGCCAAACTTTAGTTACAAAACGCTTGCCCCTCTTTTAAAGCCTTCAAATGGCTTCGGTCGCTCTGACTGTGCTACCGAATCCACAGTACAAATATACTCTACTGTTGATGATTTTGATGACTTCAAGGACTCATGCCAGTTCTTCAGTTTCGTGTATTTCTGTTTTGTTAATATCTTTCTCAATGAAAGTATTATTTTTTCCAGAGGAATTGCTTTATTCTTTTCGTATTTCGAACAAGTTTCAACAATTTGTTAAGAGTAAAACAAGCAACAGTCATTTGCCGACAGGCAAAAAGGTTAAGGGGAATAGTACGTATGTGTGTGCTCGCGAGAATTCTTCAAAGGACAACAACACGTATGATAAACATTAAACATGTTTGTGTACCAATACAGCCAAACGGATGGTGGCTGTGTTTGTGTAAGTGAGCATCATGTGCATTTTAATTTCGGACTAAACACATGCACGCTAACGGCACACACGCACACACAACGAGATGCAACGATAGAGACATGAACACGGATATGAAGAACATGGTCATAAAACACAGCCTGGTTAAACATTATAACCCGAAATAATAGAACGTCATGTTAGCATATAATTTGTTAATGTTTACTTGACCACTCCTAATTGCATGCTAAGTATTTTTTATGATGCACACACGAGAGGAATATTAAATACTGCGAATATTATTTGTATGAATGGTAGTGGTGTGGATGTGGTTGTGAGTGTTGCCTTTGCAATGGCAAATGATGCATGCTTCGTGTATGAAGAGGTTTTATATCGCAAGGAGGTGTAACAATGGAGGTCACTTTGAATTGCCACAGTAATCATTATTTGCTTTTTGAATAGGTGATTGAATGAGTCTGATAAAAATAAGGTTTTTCGAAATTGGAAAGGATTAGAAGAGTATAGTACACAAGAAAAAAAAAAAATGTTGATATATTGTCATTGTATCAATGTATCAAATTTGTTGAAATTATAATCAGAAATGGGAAATTATTTAATCAATCCAATTTGTTATTTATCGCAGCTAATGTGAAATTTACGATTTTGCGTTGCTCGAATACGCGAATGTACTACAGTGCCTCTCACCTGAATAGCACCCCCTTTAAATATTTTTCTAAGCTTGATTTTTTATGCTTTATAAATCATATGTCATTTATTGTATTATTATATTTGCTGTAATATTATAATACAAATTTTCTTTCATTTTAATGAATTCAGTGCTCAAACATTAAACACAAAAAAGTCAGAAATTCAATTTCAGTTTTTGGTTCATTTGAATAGCCCCCCTTACAAAAATTAGATTATACACGACAACATTAATTCTAAATTAAAGTTAAAGTTGTTTGCTTATATATAATTCAAAAATAAGTATTTTAAGTACAATTTAGAAGTGGGTGCTTCCGTCCTGGTTGAGAATACATTCATATATTCTGTTCGGTGAAGAATCATACAATTTTTTGATTAGGTCCAGCGAAATACACGACCAAGCCTGTTTAATTCCTTTAATAAGTTTACTTTTGCTTAAATATTGCTTGCGTGATTCGTAGACCTTGCATACTAGCCATCCCCAGACGTTTTCAGTAATGTTTAAGTCTGGAGAGTAAGGCGGCCAGTTCATAACCTCAACATTTTGGCCTTCAATCCATGATTTGACGACACTTGCTGTGTGGATTGGCGCGTTGTCATGCTGGAATTTCCATTCCAAGTCTCCGAAAATACTTTTAACTGCAGAAAAAGCTTTTTCCAGCACCGCTTTGTATGAAGTCGCATTCATTTTTGCAGAGAAAAACTGGAGCTCTATTGTAATCACACCCCATACCATAACTCCACCTTCCCGGTTGTGTAATCGATTGAGTAAGTGTTCCTCTTTTCGAAGATCGCGGAAGTAGTAATTATATCCATCTAAATTAAATTTTATTTCGTCGAACAAAAAATATATTTTACGTAATTTAATATAATTGAAGCATGTCTCAGAATAGTTCTCTTGTCAGCAGCTGTAATACCACTTGCTGTTCGACCTTTCATATTATTTCTATAGCCTTCGGTGTGACGTAAATATGTCGATATTTCTTTCTAAATTATCTGATATGCATCTTACTTTGATTATTTTAGTAAATACTTTGTCGCAGGGAGCAACGTAAATTTTCCGTAAGTATTGCCGTATTCCTTCTCAAAGTTCTCTTTTTTTTTGAAAATAACGTAATGCGATAATTTGTTTTAATTTTTCTTTACAAAAAAGCACACAAAGTCTCATTTATTTAGTTCAAAAACGTCCAAAAGGCCTACAGCCGGTATCATAGCAAAGTAAGTTAAGTTTAAGCATCCATTCCATTTGGTAGCAACATAAATGCACTTACATATTTCTTCCTTACTAACAGACTCAATACCGACCATGGCTCGATGGGGTGCCTCTATTTAGCTCATTTTTTTTTTTTAAAGTAACTCAAGTACATCAACTTGTTTCCATTTTTCTTTCCCAATGAAGATATGCAGCGATGGCTTTTTAATTCCTTCACAAACGTCCTAAACGCATCTTGACTCAATTCTTTTAAAAGGTTTTCAGCCAGTCTACTTTTCAGAAAGCAACGTGTGCCTCTTTCTCCAAAGAGGCACACAGTCAGCCTATTTTCCTCCCTTCTAAAAGATGCGATACTCATAATGTCCCGAAAAGATCTCTAACAGGTTGGCTTTTCTGATATCAATGTAAGTGGCACCGAAATATTTTCATGTTAGTTCCATAAAAAACTACCTGCTTACTCTGTTTTGAAAGATCCGATAGTAGGCTGGCTTCTTTTAGTATTTTGGCTGCTGAAAAGTTGAGATTTTTAATACGCTGGATGGCGGCATTTAACTCTACGCAGAGTTAGGTCGTGAGTTCGCATTCCAACAAAGTTTCACAAAATTACATTATTATTTAAACTAAGGTAAATTTATCATAAATTGAACTGAAAGGCCTGTAGGCTCTCTTTTGTTTCCATTCCCATGTCACCGTATGATATTTTAAGGAAAGGCAAAGAGCAGCTGGCAGACTTTCAAATGCTAATTCGGGCCTCGTAGCAAAAAGCTATGAATTTCCAAGCTATGAATTTTCCCACTTATAATAATGATTGGAACTACTCAGTTGTTTTCTTATAGGCAATTGCATGAGCATTGATCAGGAGAACACTGCTATAGTATTGTGTCCAAAACGTCAGACCAGTTTTCAATTTGAGTTACGCGGATAGGTGAAAATATATATATTTATAGCCTTGTAACGGATATCTGTGCAAAACTGTTTGGCTGTGCTTGGTTTTGTACGACGCAACAAATAATTTCAGCGATTTTTATAATGTGTGATATTATTGAGCATTGAAGTTGCCTTAAATTTTATTTACGAAATAACATTTCTGCTATGAAAACATTTAGAATATTACAGAAGGCCTTCGGTGAGCAGACTTTATCGAAGAGAAATATTTAAACGTTAAAACAATACTGTACCTAAATAGTAAGACCAGTTTGACGCTGATATGTCAAAGTTGCAGTGCAGTAGTGACAATCTGTTGCATCTGTTGTACGAAGCAAAAAGTGATTTCGGCGATTTTTATAATGTATGATTTTGTCGAGTAAATAAATTTGTAATAAATGTAAATGGAGTTTCTAATACGAAAGCTCTACAAAAAATCTTCAGTGAATGATTTTTAACGGAAAAACTACCTAAAAATGGCTTAAAGATATCAAAGGAACTCAAGAATGAGTTGAAGATTAAGACTGTTCAGGACAGGCTATAGACTTTTGAAGTAAAATCGGAAAATCGCTCTAAAGTTATTCAAAAATTAGCGTTATGGCTGCAATTTTCTTCGATTATAGAGGTAATTTGCATTAAGAAATTTCTTCAGCTGGGCAAAACTGACAACTAGGAAAATATTTGGATTGCATGTATCTTTTGCATGAACTTTCTTCCAAATAAAAGCTGGATTTAGGAGGAGATTATTCTTGGTTTTTGCATCTTCCACTGACTGCATTGACTCTTCGTGAATTTTTCGCTAAACATTCAACTAGTACTACTCCTCAACCATCGTGTTAGCCCAATTTAGCATCATGTGACTGCCGACTGCCTATATACACCCGAAGAACCGCTCCGAGGTATCGTTTTGAGACTATTGAGTTCAGATTCAGGAATTATTACTTTGAAGGCTATACCGGAAGATGGCTATTTGCTTTGTTTCGATGATTGAGAAAAACATTCCCATGTAAACGCTGTAAAGGCGTAGATATATTTGGATAAATACGATTTTTCCAAAGAAGTAAATCTTCTATTTTGGAAACAATGGCATAAGAATATTCGCAGGAATTTACATGTGCGAACTACTTAGTTCAATTAGTTTAATGAAAAGGTTGATTTTCTTTAAAAATTTGATAGTTTTTGTTTGTTTTTTCTATGCAGACTAGTGTAGCACTTATATATTTTTCGTTATTTGCGCGGCGGTTTTTCGTCCCCGTGTTCTTGTAGATTGCACGGATTAGTAAGCAAATTTTCTATCATAAAATTGCGTTATGTGTAAACTTCAGCACTATTCGAAAACTTAAATGGGGATGAACCCCAAATTTTTTGGTATGAAGGTTGTGGTTGTGATATAATGTGCCCAGTGGACAACTTTTATTAAGCAGAACAGGTGCTTTGGGATGAACCAAACATAATGTTAGGGTGCCCAAATTTTGCTTTGTTTTCTTCTGCCTTCGCAGTTTCAATATACTTCCAACACTTGAGAGTAGAAAGGGCAAGCTTGGTGTTGATATTGTGAGAAAGCTCATGGTTGATTATGTTAACTCGATATTACTAGTTTCGGAGATATATTTCAACATTCAATTTCGGCACACAATGAATTTTAATCTACTTTACTTAGATTTTTATAGAACAAATTATGTAAATCCATACCCCTACCGAAGAATTTGTTGTTGTGTGTGAAGATTTACATGGAAGAACTGAAAAGAATGATCTTTCTTCGCAAGCTCAACAATAATTTAGAAATGTGATTTGTTTCGAAAAATTGCTAGAAATGATCCAGCGAACATTGGATTTTCCTTTCCCTCATTCCTTGCTCATACCCACAGACAAGTGCTACAATTATGAGATTTGTGGACGTGGCAGAAATATGAAGCAGGACAGAGTCTTCGTAGTGATTTTCTTCGTAATGCACGACACCATGAACATCCCACCGATTACACGAGAACAATTTTGTTTATAAATATTCGGCTATACGCAGTAGTGTTGCAGTAACATCTAATATGCTTTCTGTTTAAATAAATTTGTTCGTTGTTATTTTTCTCTTTAATAAAATATTATTGAATTAGCTGCATGCTGTGTTTTCATAAGTTGTTAATTACGATTAATTACGATTAGATTTTGCCAACCTTACTGTGCAATCCTCATATTAAGCTGAAAGTTCATTGGAATCTCATCATTAAACAACTGAACATTTTTCCAAAACCTCGCTCAATGTTGGGCCTAAAGTTCATACATGTTTTTTCTACAACAACAGAATTCAATGTACTGTACGAATGCTGCTGCATCTGCATATGAGTTATGACATCACACGTACATGCATATAAATACATATGTTGGACTTATGCAATGATATCCTTGCTGGTTTTTAGCAAATTTGTAATGGTGTAATATTGTTGAAGGTTCTTATTTGCGTTTACGTAGTGCAAATA
This sequence comes from Philornis downsi, assembly GCA_019455685.1. Classification (NCBI taxonomy): domain Eukaryota; kingdom Metazoa; phylum Arthropoda; class Insecta; order Diptera; family Muscidae; genus Philornis; species Philornis downsi. The sequence goes on along the minus strand of JAHXMU010000102.1, from coordinate 2,461,057 downwards.
TTTATTAACGATTTTCTGAGATTTCTCCAGCATCACGTGTTTGTTTGCTTAGATGGCATCATCATCATCAACCACTTGTTTAGTGACTCTTGTTGCTAGAGATGGCCATTGAAAGACTTGTCAATGGTTCTGCACCATCTACTGAAAGGTCATGATTGCAGGGAGTGAGCTCATGTAATCTTTAGGGTTCGTATTTTAATGAATGTTAAATATTGCCATGAAAAAATAACAAGTTCATTAACAATATTCAAAATATCAACTTAACAGATGAGAGAAATGGAAAGATTAAAAGATACCGGAAAACAACGTATGTGAGTGATGGTGAAACAAAGTAAACTTCAATATCGTTTTCATATAGTGCGATTATAAAATAATTAATAAATTCGTTTTGTTAGCCAACAGAATCAAAAATCTTAAACTCATATCTTTAGGTGGATATTTTCTTTAAATGAAAATTAAATGGAAATTAATGTGTCATTAGTGAATTTGAGGAGAAACTAGACAGTGGTTCGTATTAGTAAAAAGGAAAGAATTACTTTCCAATAAAACTGGACATTGTGGAGTAAAAAACGGATAAGCTTTGTAGAAGTGGATCTGAGCTTTTAAGGATTTTACTTCTAAATCTCTTTGTTACTATACAAAGAGACGCACAGCGTGGAATCTCCAATGACATTGGAAGCTTGACGTAAATATTAAAGGACTTCTGTTACCTTTCGCCATGTAGAGAGTGTCCAATATAGACTTTAAAAATATACATAAAAATCTGTATATTTTGCATTACTTGAAAAGTAATTGACTCTCTATCTATCTTCTTATATCTTATCTTATATATATACAAAAATCAATTGCTGTGCGTTAGTCTCGCTAACGGTTTGACCGATTTGGCTCATTTTGGTCTTAAATTATTGGTAGAGTATTCCGGAAGGTTTCAAAGGTTTTATTTGAAGTGATAGATGGCGTTGGAGATGAGATTTTTGCAATTAATTTTTTTTACCACATTAACATTTTGAAGACAAAACAACGTTTGCCGGGTCAGCTAGTTTTATATAAAAACGTTTTTGACTTGATTTATTTTAATTCAATTGTTATTAAACTTTATCAATCGTTTTAGACACTTTGGAAAAATTTGTTAATCACCTTAAACTATATGAATATGACAAGTCTTTAAAATTATGATTTCATTTCAACTTTCCTTTTATTTCATTAACTTTTCTGTTTTTTGCAAATTTAAAACAACTCATTAATATTGCATTTAAACATATCCTTTCGCTCTTCCCGCAGATTTAGATTTTGCAAAACGTTGGCTTTGGCTAAAAAATTAAACCTTTCCATTGGTTCCGTTTATATTTGCAAACTTAATAATCGTTCGAGTTTTTTGGATATTAAAATTTGGCAAATTTGAAAGCCTGTTCACTACAACGTTTAATAACAGGACGACTGAGAGATAAATTTCTTAAAAATTTAAATACTGCTATACAAATTTCCGTATATTTTATAAAGTTGCGAAACGTAGTCCAAATAGTGCATAAATGTTTCCATTTTTTATTGATACAAATCCCGGCGGTAGGCAGTTTAAGACAATATTTCAAGGACGTTCATTAGCAGAAGGCACGCAAATCGCTAACGAGCTTAGAGCGTAACTTATAGATGTTCCTCTCTAAGACATATATATGATAATGAGATGATTTCATTCACGCGGTAGACATAGATTAGAGCATAAAGGAGTTATCAAATGTGTAATTACCTTGTTCATGTAGGTACGTCCCAGAAGAATGCCAAAATCTAAAAGAAAAACAAAAATTGGAATGCAAACTAATAAAACAGTAAAAAGAAATTATGTTTCCTATATACAGCTCTAGTAATCTCTATTTCGTTTTGTATACGTGTGATCGGGTTAAGCTAATAAGATTTCATGCTCAAAAATATGTTACTGTTTTCCTTCGATGAAGACGAAAACGCAAGCCAGGATGCTGAAATGTGAATGTTGCTTGTGCTTTTGATATTACATTAATGTTCGTATCATTTTTATGTTAAAAATGTATGCAAAATGCAAAATGCTGTAAATATTGCCAAGTTCGACCATTACGTAAGCTGTGCTCCTATCTAAACATTGCAAAAAAAAAACCCGTTTGGAACTATTGGGATAATACTGAATACAAGAAGAAGCTTAATGTATGGATGCTACGTCATTTAGCGCAAAAAACCCCATGGACCGAATTTCCATCTCTGAATCACTGCTGAATAGCTACAAAATCGAACCGTTTCTAAAGAAGAATGTAAGTGATAACGAAAATTGGGTTACTTACGACAATGTTAAGCGAAAACGGTCGAATCACGGTAAACGGTGGCTAAACCAGGATTGATAGTCAGAAAATTTTTGTTGTATATTTTTGATGAGATTGATAGAGATTCATCCACTTGGAGCTGCTCCTATACAGCCAAACTATTAATAACGGATAAGAGCGCTCAACCATTTGAATAAATCAAATGCCCAGAAGGAGCCTGCTTTAGATAGGAAGTAAAAAATTGTGTTCCATCAGGCCAATGTCAAGCCATACACATCGATAGTAATTCGGCAGTTGATTGGGTGCTCCTTTTGCATCCACTTTACAGCCCGGATCTGGCATCTGCACACATAAATATTTCCATATATCTTTACTACGCAAACGGATAATTTATAAACAATAAAAAATATGAATTTTATCGGTTAGTCTTCATTGCCGTGCAAAAAAACCATTCTTCACAGTTATTATTTTGAAGATCAATTTTTCAAACGTTTTCCGTAAGCGAGTCTAACGCGATACGTTCTGAGGTTTCAATATTGCATGACGCCATTTAAACATTACGAATGGTATTTTTCGAATGCTGGCGTCCACTTCCTTAATCCTAGCCGGCTCATCGATATAAATTTTGGACTTCACGCAGGTCTACAGGAAAAAATCTAAATGGGTGATATCACATGACCCAGTTGATCAATTCACAGATCCGAAGACTGGTATAAACTGTTCACCTTATTAGTATGAATAATACGGTTGAATGGGCTGATTTATTTCATTAAAACGTCTCGAAATCATGGACTTCATTTTCACGTACCAAATAACTATGTTCCACGATTCTAACAGAGCATTCACCAAACAGTTTTGTATGCGTATAATGATCTTCTTGAACTTTTTCGAGACTCTCTTCATCTCAAATATAACAATCTTCCTCATTGAGCAGCTCTGAAGACAGAAAAGGGTGCTATCACTAAAGAACATATTTGTCGAAAATGTTGGATTTCACTCAAACTTTTCAAGAGTCTAAAGAACGAAACGATGATGTTTCGGGCCGCTGACCAAATAGAAACTGAAAATAGCAAAATATTTTGGCATAAAATCTCCACTGGAAAAAGTATCTCATTCATTGTCTGCCGACAATTATTGCAAATTCGTTTGATATCGTCCAGTATGAAAATCGCTCGTTTAAAATTTAAAGTTTGTTGTTAGCTACTTGTAGCTATTTGTACTAAAATGAACTCGAAAATTCCAAAATATCCTCTGGAATTACATAGCACGATGTAAGATCACCACATCCAAATAACTTTAATACACTATCTAATCAACAACTAAAACAAAAAGGAAATAATAATAGAAGAAACTGCCACATGTACAAGTATAAAGGCAAACAGTATATAAAATCACAACATACATATATTACATCGCGTACAATAGTTTTGAAATCAACAACAATTTCTGTTGCAAAAGGATACAAAGAGTAATGCTTAGGATTTTATAAAAATGAAATAAAGTTGTGCAAAGTCTTCACAACATACGACAATTCAAAGAAGATGTGGTTAGCAAATCATATCATTATATTATTAGTCAACCACAAACTTGGGAACTAAAATGACTATAAGAAAAACTAAACTTAATTTTCGACATGTCGAAGGATACACAAATCAAACTCGCACAGAACAAAAAAGTCAACATTTTCAGTGAGATGAAAGCACGGAAAATGAAGAAGATGAAACATAACATGCGAAAGATAATCACTGGATTCCAACATAAGACCGACATGAAAAAATGGATTATTCAAAATAAACCCTTTGGCAAGCGACGTCTGCAATACCACGATTATTTTGCTCTAACTGGGAATGAAAGAAGGACGAATGTTGTTTCTATTTGCATACATAACTAGCACTCTCTGCAAATCGTTCACCATTTCCAGTTTCCAAAAGCCTTGTAACAATTTGTTTAGCAAAGCCCTAGAAGATATAAATATATTGCCACAAATTGGCAGATTATCAAAATAATTTCGGTGGGTTTTATACAACTTTGTACATCTTTTGAGTGAAAACAAATTAAAAACTTTTCCCACAAACTAGTTTTTCTTTGTAAATTGGAAAATTAAATTATAAAAAATAATAAAGAGACGAAATTAAAATGAAAATAAAAGGAAACAAAAGGAAACTCGAATAATAGAATGTTATCAAACGCAAGACATACAAATTGAACAATAAAAATATGCTTAAGAGTTTGAGCTACTAAACCACTGATAAATTAAAAATCAAATAATTAGCAATTTATGTACTTATGATAATGCAGCCGCTCATTTTTCGGGGAAATCAAAAAGAAATAAACCATGGAAAAAAATTTTCATTGGGCTTGAAAATATTCTCCATGAGACAGCCTCTTCATAGCATAGAATAATGTCACTTGCCTTGAATGTCACTAAGATAAAATTTAGGTTTATTCGGGAGCGGTTGATTCTCTTACCAAATAGTTATACTACACCGAAACGTCATATCACTGTGTATGTACACGATCTTGTTTTCGAAAATGGGCAAAATTGTGATAAACATGCCCAATGTTATTCGAAATAAGTTAAAAATTCTGGTGACAATATCGCTATGACCTATTTCTTGCATTTTCATTTTGCTAGTGAAATTTAAGAAATATTGACTTGGTACAATGTTCGAATAATTTGTTTCAAATTTTAATTTGTCCTTTTCTTCCTTATATTAGGAATTATCCAAAAAGTATATTAAAATCATCAGCAAATGGAAGAAAATGTTCTACAAACTAATTGCCAAACAAATTTCACTAGAGATTGTTGAATACAGCCATCATTTATTTTCAACTTCCAATTTCCTTCAAGTCATCTTTCAAAAATAATTCAAAAGAGGCATAAAATGGGCCAATATCTTACGTAAAATTTTGTACAAATTTATTGTGGTTGATCTGAAATTTACATACTTGTACATTAGGTGCGCAACTGAGTTCCCGCTATTTGCCAGTAGATGGCCAGCGCCAGCTATAAGTGGAAGTCGATCCTGCCATAACCTAAACGTCATGAGCCTAGCTTAGGCATACGGTAAACATACCGCATCGACACAATAGTGATTTTCTTTCGACGTCATATTCTTTTGGTTGTGTGAATATTTATGATTTTGTGCCGAATAATCGTCATATGCGGGAAGTATTGACTTTCTTCTTTCAATCGAAGAAAACGGCAGCTGAATCTCATCGAAAGGCTCAGAATGTTTACGGAGATAATGCTTTAAGTGAAACAACGTGTAGAGAATGGTTTCGTCGCCTTAAAGACGGTGATTTTGATGACGACCGTTCGCGTGAAGGAAGACGAAAACCCTTCGAAGACACTGAATTGACGGCATGGTTGGATAGGGATATGTGTCAAACGCAAGTAGAGCTTGCTTCAGTATGGGGAGTTACCCGCCAAGCCATTTTCAAGCGATTGCATGTGTTGGGAATGATTCAAAAGCAAGGAACTTGGGTTGCTTGTGAGTTGAAGGGTCGCTTTTCCGCTTGTGCGACAAAAAAGGAAGTTTTTTTCATCGTATTATTACGAGTGGTGAAAAATGGATTGATTGCAGCAATGGAGAGAAAAGTTCATGGGGGCTGACCGGTCATGTTTCTACGTCGTCGATTCGACCGAATATTTACGTGAAGGTTATGCTCTGTATATGTTGGGACCAGGTGTTATTTATTACGAGCTGTTGAAACCAAGCGAAACCATCACTGGGGATCGGTATGGGCTTCAATTAATGTGATTAAGGCACGATATGCGGAGAGGCACGAGAAAGTCATTCTTCAGCATAACAACTCCCGGCCACTCGTGGCCAATTCCGTTAAAACCTACCTGGAAATACTGAAATGGGAAGTCCTACCCCATCCGCCTTATTTTCCAGATATTATGCCGTCCGATTATCACTTGTTCCGTTCGATGGCACACGGTCTGACTGACCAGCAGTTTCACTCATATGACGACATCAAGCAGTGGCAAGATTCGTGGGAAGCCTCGAAAGATGAACAATTTTACCGTGACGGAATTCGAGCTTTACCAGAAAGATGGGAAAAAGTAGTGGTTAGCGATGAGCAATACTTTGAATAAATCATGTGTAAGCATGTTTTCATAATAAAGGTGAATTTTTATAAAAAAAAAAAAACAGCGAGAACTTAGTTGCGCAGCTAATACAAAAATCATTTTCGTCCTTTTCTACAACGAGACTGAAAAAGCTGCTTCAGAATGTAAAAATAAACCGAACTAATGTGTATAGAAAGAGCTACCACAAGAGATTGCCGAGGACGATCAAACGTACTTTTAGTACTCTCTATCTCTGAATTGTATTGAAATTTGTTTATGTTTCATACATCAAAAAACGTTATCACAAACAATTTCGCTTCCGATTCTTACATCCGAAACGAAATCAGAAACAATTTTGATTCTGATATAGGGTTATTTATTTATTGGTTTTAAAACTGCCAGTCTGGCAAGGCGGTCGGCTGTTATTTACTTGCCATCTGAAGTGTTATATATTTAGTGAAAGGTTTGCCATTCACGAAAATAGATAATTTAGCCATCCGAAGAACTTGTAAAAATTGTTAAAACTTACTTCAAAAGTGGTGATTCAAACATGGACTTTGAATCGAACAAAATTTTCTTCTTCAACAAGTAAAATTGTCGCATATGTGGCTCGGAGAACCCAGAAGTAATTGTGGAAGCCCACTACATCCGGAAAAAGTGGGTGTTTTGTGCGCATTATGGCCTGGACGTATTTTTTCGAATACTACCTCAAAAGTGTAAAATGACATTGAATTTCTTACATAATGCCAAAGGCCAGGCATTATAATGAAATAAAAGTTTCAACGAAATCATAAAAATCATATGTGTGTTTGTTTTTAACTTTACATGCAAGCGAAAATTTGATAACCCTATATTGCATTTAAAAATTTTCAGTTCAAGAAAAAAAAAATTTTTTTTGAGTAGCTGTGAACATATTTGAAAACCTGGTATCATAAATTCGCAAAGGTAAAATTCCATGAAGCATTTTTACATTTCGCAGCTTGACGCTAAGTCGTTTCCTCTACCAAAAAAAAGAAACTACATTTGGTTCCAGTTCTGCTTCAAACTAAGAAACGATTTTGCATAAAATTATATTTTCGTTTCAGGTTCTAGAATCAAAATAGCTCTTTCATTATGTTACGATATGGAAACAGAATCAATGAAAGTTTCTAGTTTCAATTCGGGGGAAAAAAAACGGAGCAATAGATGTGTGATATGAATTGTTATTCCGAATATGATGCTTAATATACAAATGTCTAACGTACTTTAAATAAGTTGAAAATATCAGACCCGAAACGAAAACGAACTTTCGCGAAGGTCCCTTGTTTATAGCGTTTAATGTTATCAAAATTGTTCCACATTTGTGAATATATTTGAAAATGTATATGTAGAAGTACAGTAGGATTGACTGATAATTCATTCCTTCTTTCATCTTTTTGCTCATACCATTCGACCTGTTCTATTAGACATGTTTTCCTTTCCGTCTGACATTTTCCTTTCTGTTTTTCCGTTCTGTGTCTTTCAGTTTAGGCCTTGTTTACACGCCCTGTATCCGATTACATTAATACTTTTATACAATATTTCCATATGTTTGCCGAAATGCTAACATTATTGGGCCAAAAACTGAAGCTATGAGTTTGGCTCTGTTGCCAAAACAAACATTGAAAAGGACTCTGTCACATGTTGACACTGAACATTGTGAAGAAAGAGTGACGGAGCACTAACAAAACCAACAGGGATTATGATGACAATCTAGGATGAGATGTTGCGGTTGGAGATGGTTTGATAAAAGTGCTTACTACGATTTTAATATGTTGTGTGGAAAAACACTGACATCCGTTTGTTTTTACTCGACCATATCCCTGGAACTCCAGCCGCTGATCACTCTGCTTCGCTCTGTCAACTGCTATTATTATTATGAACATTTTGGGGTACGGAATGCGAGTATTCTCCTTTAGTAGGTTTTTAAATGACCACATTCTCAACAAGTGGTGCCATTTCGGGAAAACATATCAAAACCTTAAGCTTCTACTCGCAGCATTTGATGCTGCACACGACAAGGATGAGTATTTAAGTTTTGTCTATAAAGCAACTGACCACTGAGATGATTTTTCCACGAAATCCTGGTAAAGCTTTTTATGATGTGTCCTTAGGAAGCAGACATGTGTAGGTTACAACATGACTTAATCACCGCCACTGTGGTCTAGCGTAAACTTTGCTGACTCGAACAAATGTCGCATCATATCAGGATATAGGGACACGACATGATGTATAGAGCCATAGTCAGTGGAGCACTATGCATAGTGAGTGGAGTGGGGTTTGTTACTGTTTGTATGTGTAAGTGTGTTTTGGTATGTGGTTAATTAATCACAACTTGATATACGACCAACTGACTCGGCACCGCCAACCCCAACAAAGGTCACAATCTCTTTCAAGTGGCTCCAGTAGATGTGAGTAAGAGAGGAGTCAAAGTTCAAAGATAAAAAGGATACTAATGAACTTCCATTTTAGTAGAGACATGAATATTAAATCCTTCTACGAAACGGGTTGGCTACTGCTTCCACACACATACATAGTTCAACACAGCCATATACATATGATACTACAACTCTGTTTGACGGCTTCCTACTCAGAACTATCGACTTTAGCTTTTTGCCACACTGGTAACTAATTGCTTAAACGTGGTTATTAATCATGGGTCAGTTATCCCCCTGAGGACCTTGTTGGAAGACAAGCAGTTCACACGCTGCACAACGCTTTCGACCAAAGTAATTTTTATCTGTCTATAGCTGACTGTGTAGACCGTCCGTCTACACTTTCGATCATTCGGGCGGGTGTTTTTCTCTGTTAATCGAAAAAAAGTGCAAATAAAATACTTGTTGCCAACATATAACTCTTTTATCGCCCATTTTCCAATTACTCATCCCACTGGAGCGAGAATGTCGCAAAAGTTTTCTCCATTTCACCATAATTTTATCATCAAAATGCAAATATCACAGAGTGGGGACATCAATGTTTTATTTGCATGCAAATACTGTTAATATCGACATTAAATTTGAATTCTTAGCAGAGGAGCAAGTTGTTACAAAGTGGACGAAAATAAAAGCAGTAGCTTTGAAGCTGTGTGAGATAAAGTAAGTTTAATTCGATAAAAATTATAATTTGTTAATAAATATGGTTAAGCAACAAAAATCCTATTTAAATGTAAAACTATTCTAAGCACGCATGTCATCAAAGTTGTACAATTTTACAGAGAAGATATCGGATGGCAAGTGAAACTGGAACGCCGTTTCTTTATATTTTCGATCGTTGTAAAGTTAGCTGGACGTGCACTAATCAATCGTTACCATGCTTACGATATTAAGATTGTTGTGAGAGATTATACTATCAAAGTTGATGTTCAGGCTGAGTAGCACATAACAAATGGAAACAAATGGACCCAGATTCCACAGTAAGATGTTCATATAACAATTTAGCAATCTCCAGACCGTTTCACCGGAAATTAAATGGACCTCGTGGTACTATATGGAGAACTTATTTCAAATGTTATAGAGATGCATGGGGTATTTGGCGCTAGTGAAGAAGCTGAACTACGATAAATTATGTAACCCGAAGGAACCATAACACACCTTAGTAATTAATTGCTGCACTAAAACAGCCCAAAGCCTGATGTTCCAAGGGCTTCTGACAAACCCTAACATGATGATGTTAAACTCGTGGCAGCACTGTAGTCGCTTATAACGCATGCTGTGAGGGAGCGCTATAAAAATAAAAAGTGGCCAACGATGGAAAATTAGTCGCACATAAGCAGAGTGTGCTGCAGCTTTGAATATCAGATCAAGTAAAAGAATGACGCTAATTACCGATGATGGCATCGATTACTCAATTCTGAGCTAAAGTGAGATCAAAAAACCAGCATCAGTATCTGCATGCACTGATGGACTGACGCCAGAACTGTATAAGACGAATGGCGATGAGGTGTTAGAGAGCACGCAATAGCTTTTAAACACTCTTTTGCTCATTGAATGCATTCCCGATGCTTTGATTTTATGCTCTGTGTCAAGTCAATCTTTTATAAATTTTATAAAGTCCTGTGCGATACGTGAATGAATAAAATCTATTAAATCTTAAACCCTTTCAATCTAAAAATAACCAGAATTTAGCGTTACGGTAAATCCTGGAGAAAACCCAAGAAAATACGATCGATTATAAAGCGGCTTTCAACAATCCAACACGTTGTATAACTTGGCTATGATCGAGTATGTAGGATAAACTGAGCGACAAGAAATCTTGCTATATTCAACGGGGCATTTGATTTGATTTGAGGCATCTGCCCATAATGTGACCGTCGAATTTCCAGGTAAGCTGAAATAAATACTACTGGCATGTCCGTATACTGATGACATAGACATCATTGGCAGAAAAATGCGCGATGTTAATGCAGTCGTCTCAAGAATTGAAAAGGAGTCTGTAAAAACTTACTGTGATGGTAAACGAGGGGAAGACCAAAAACGATTAAATGACTGAGGACTCTCCCGATAATAGGGAATGAATCAATTCTGAGAGTTCTCTAGAAAGAAATACTTGGTTAATTACATGGAGATATCATCGTTAACGGGAGCATCTGCATAGCAAATTGAGCACTGACCGAAATCGACGAGGTCAGGCGCTTTTGACGGACCAAAAAAAAATTAGCGAGAGTCTTCGAGAATGATCCCGATGGATGACGCAGCAAAAGTCATTCAAAACTCCTTTGGAAGGACCAGGCTTTTGAAACACTGTCAAGACCAAGAGTGAAATTGGAGAATCGCAGAAAACCGAAACATTTAGAGTTGTTTTTAAAATAACTGTCTAACTCTACAACCGTTTACGTTTAGTTAGTTACTTAAAAATTACTAATACTGAAAGTTCAGATAGGTCAGGAAGATAGGAAGATAAGTTTCAGATAATCTGGACGGTTGGGCTGCAGCATTTATGTTGCGTTAAACTAAAGGGGCTGGTACAAAGTTTGCGTAGTCCTACGAATGAATGCACATGGCTCAATTAGTTTAAGGAATATTATGGCTCCATCTGGATGTTATTTATTGCTATATTAAAAGGTATATATATAATTTAGCGTAAGACGTAAATCGGGGGCCTTCACGAAAGTTATACTTTGTAAACGTTGTAATTTTGTAATTTCATTTAAGGTACACCACAAGTTTTGTTTTGATTCAAATTCGAAACAATCTTTCATATCATACTCTGTTCGATTCGTTTTTTAACTAAAATACAGACAATACTCCACTTCAATTCTCTTTTTATATCAAAATGTAATGAAGTAAATATTTAAATTAGTCCACAGTTAGAAGTGAGTTTGTTTCTTAATCTGAATCAGAATTGATACTTGATGTAAATTTCATTTCTTATCGCAAAAAATATATGAAGTCCAATTACGAAAGGTAAAAATATTTCAAACATAGTTTTCCGAATTCTAAATATCTCGAATTCATTCGAATTTTTCTAAAAAAAACAAAAACTTCCAAATGAAACACAAAATTAGAGTTATTTGCAAACCCTTTTCGGATTTATTAAACACGGCCAAAATAATCTGTAGTTTCCATTTTGGTACATAAAGCAGAATCAGCAGTTAATAAAATTTTGAATCGGAAGTTGGAATTAATTTCAAATATGTGCATTTTTTCGCTTGTACTACCCTGTTAAAATTCAGCTATTTGTTACAAAGTGTAGTGTCTACAAAGGTATTGCGATCCTCGGTTAATATGTTGATTTACATTTCTCTTTCAAGTATGCAATTTAGTCAGCCCCATGAAAATATTGAGGTTTTTTGCTTATAAAGCTCGCATGCTAAAACCCAACTGATTAGAAATTTAGCTGAATTTAAGGATTGTTTACGTAGTATTGAAATTTCCTTAAAATATTCTCTAAGAGGATTTTGAGAAAAGCTGAAATAAATGCAATTAATACTTCCGTATGCCGATGATAAGCCATCACTCTCGTCTCAAACATTAAAAATGAGAAATGAGCAAAAATAGCTCTGGCGGTAAACGACGAGAAAGCCACGTTCTTTTTTCTTTTTGTTGGACGAACAAATTGTTAGCAAACAATTAAATCACAAAAGTCTTTTCTGAAAATAGGGAGTGAAGCAATTCTGAGATTTCTGAGGAAAGAAATACTTGGTCATGTACATGAAGTTGTCAACATTAAGAAGAGTATCGGTATAACATGATAAGCTGTGACCGATATCGACGTGGTCAGACACTTTAGTGTCACACTCCAAAGACAAAAACACACCTTCGGGAAAGTCTTAGAGAATGAACTCGGTGGTTAATGCAATAGAAGACTGCCAAAACTTCTGAATGGATCAAATTTCTCTTTCAAATGCATAATTTATTCGAGCTCATAAAAATGCCGGGGTCCTTTGTCCCGAAATCACATAAGTGTCATACTAATGACCAGCTACTGAACTTTTGTCTATAACTATATTAGGAATTGTTTGGCAAATATTACAGGTGATAGTACAATCTCCTACTTATACTTATAGTCAGATTTTAGTATATCAAACTCGATAACGTTGATGGTTGAGCAAAATATGTATCATTTTTTGGAGAAGTCTAACGACTTATCTAAAATATAGGTAGGACTAGTTGTTTTTCATTTCATTTACGATTTAGTTTTCATTTACTATTTAAAAATTTGGGTATTAAGGCCACATTTACCGCAATCAAAACCGGAATAAAACAGAAGACACAGTTTGATGACCACGAATTTTGGTACTATATTCTGTTGTGCGATTTTCGTATTTAGATTCCCAATACATTTGATATAAAAGAGCGGTAAACTTCGTAGTTATTTTGTTCAGAGCATATAGGAATTAAATTATTCATTTCCACTGCTGGATAGCGGAGAAAACTTTTCAATTAATTTCTTTGCAGTGACAGCAACGCTTTGTGGCAATTCTGGTTAATTAATCGCAATTTTAAAATGTTCTCCAATGATGATGAACATCTTCTGCAAAGAACATGTAATTATTTTAACACGAGAATGAAATGAAAATGTAAATTGCACTAAGTTTTCATTTTGCCTTTACCTCTTATTGTGCATTTGTTAGGTAATTGGCGAAATATCCTTTGGTCAGAATAAAAAGCTCCATTAGTCACCTCATACCACAACTACTCGCACGTGTTATGCAAGTGCAGACCACACACACAAACACACACCCTCATTGAAGTTCAGGGCCACATGGAATTCGCTACTTCCAAGTATCCAGGGGCATTCCTTTGTGCACATGACTGCATAACTTCGTAGAGATATGTTCATTTCTAAAAGATATGAAATGATTATCAAATAATAAGCCAAAAACCAACATTCATAGTTCGCAGACTTTGTCTCTGTGGCTTGGCAATGGTTACATTGAAAAGTGATATGAAACACCAGAGAGATAGAACAAAAACCTTCATTCCATTTACTTTGAGGACTAGAGAATGAAATGCATTGCAATTTTTTTCCTTTCGGGCGAAAACGCTATTTTCCGGTTGCTTTTAGTTACTTTTGCTCACTAACTACCAATGTTGTGGGTCTCGTGCAAAATGTTTCGCTTGCCCTCCACTCCATCAAATCCTTTGAGTCCGTTTGCCCTTTTTTCGGTGGATTGACCGCCGGTTGTTCTGGGTGGGATTGCGTTTCTTTTGTGCTCTGCCTTTAGCTTTTTGCTAAATAGTTCGCTTCATTTATAGAACCGACCACAGCATTGGCCGCAGTCAGACATGTAGAGACTCATCTCTTTCAGTCCATTTCTACTGATTTCACGTTTTGCCAGATTAATTTTGTATCAGAATATTTTATTTGCCATATCTATTATAGAGTGAACGCCACGCTGGCTAGATGATAAAACATTTTTCGTATAAATCATAAATTACACAACGAGTAAATGGAAATGAAAATACAAAGAAGAAAAGTGATGAGTAGGCAGTATACGAAATTAAATTTTATTTTATAGACAGCAATCAGACTTGCAGCTTTTTATTTGTAGTTTAAGTAAATTTGCGTATCCCTGAGCCAAGTTAACTCAATAAGAGAAATATGAAGTTAATTTAATATGAGACGGATTTAAAGACATAAAATGGCAAACGAAGTCAAAGTATATAATTTTTTAAATTTGCTGAAAGTATTCAACTGCGGAATAAAACCGATACCATCTGTATTGTACAGGAACCTTAGTCAAAGGGATTGACTTACAGATACCTTCAGCCTAAGAAAGTTATTTATTTGAAAGCAGTAGTAATAGCCGTATAATAATTGTACTTGTAATTACAAATACAAGTCACTCTTCCAACTACATCGCCAACCAAGAACAGAGTGATTGAAAGAACATATCCATATTTGACAGAAATAGCACTTTTTTGAACACAAAATGGTAAAATTTATGGGGTAAACGACTGCCATCCTGATAGGACAATGAATGCCAAATACCAAATATGACATGATAATGAGTATACGTCAGCTCCCAAACCCGATTTAGCTCAAAGAACACGCAACTGGCGATTGTGCAGTTGATATATTTTTGTGAACCGATCCTGTACGAAATCTGTAGTGAAGATCGATAGCGATCTCTCTGAGCTGTTTTGCACCAAAAGTGGACTTAGGCAGAGCAGTGGCCCACCATGCGGTTTTATTGACATATTTTTGGAGATGATAGAGAAGAAAGTTGCACCAGACGCAGATGGCATAATTTTTAGCAAAATCCACATGCTACTCTCCTGCCTTGTTGACGACATAGATATCGTTGCAAAATGTAATTACAGCCTTCTCAAGCATTGGAAAGGAGTAAACGTAACTGACTTTTAATGAAAAATATGGCAAAACAAAGCTATTTAATGCAGATGCTGCACGAGTGCTGATAGCTGTAAGATTGAATAATTTTGGTGAATAATTTTATGTACTTCTCCGTCGCCGCCATCAAAATACATGGTTTTGCTCGAAAACAGGTGCCCTTGTGGAATCGCCGGAAACTGGTCCTATACCGGAAACTGGTTCTATTTGCGTATTCCTGTGAATCTGACTTTAACAAAGTTATTCAATATAATTTGGCGTTTCCCAACTGAGAGAAATTTTTTACGTGCTGTTATGAACCAACTTCCAGATAGGAGTTAAAAAAAACCTTGAAACTATATAACATATTCGATTTCCATAAAATTCAAAGAATTCTACCTCAGTTCTACAGTTCCAAAAATAAACCACTAGTTAGCTAAATGACCTCAGAGAAAAAATCAGGTACTCCCCATATCCTATATGCTTCATGCACCACTTTTTCAATAGTCTTTTTTGTCTGACATTGGACATTCGCCAAAATGAGAGCACCTCCATTCTTTATGAATGAGACATGACATCTAGTATGGAATTATTGATCCTTCCGAACTTCGTGACATCTGCCAAATGTCTGGTGACATTTCTGCCACATTGACCTGTACGATTGCAATGGAAATTGCATCAGCTACATTTCGAATATATTGCTTATCGTATTGTTTTCTGAACTTCCTATTTGCTATAATACATCCAGAACAAATCGGCTGCAGTGAGGTGAGGAGACCTTTGGGGCAAATGGAATGGGGGGGGTTCCTTAAAATCTTTATAACAATTACCATAACCTTGCTGAAATTATATGAAATTGGTAGAGATTCTTTTTCGGTACACTTTTGGAAAGACAAATTCTTTCAACATCTTTAAGTAAAAAAAGACTCAATACACATGTCATTAGATAGCGGCAAGTTACCAAGTTTACCCAATTTGTAAAGCTGTGAGTCGGAAGGCAGCGTATTCATAACTTCATCCGGAGGAACGAAATTAATATAATTTCATTTGAATTTTGATAAAGTTTAGATTGTCCGAATTAAGTTCACATTTGTTTAAAATGTGAACGCGATAGGGGAAGGTATTGTGTTTGAAAAAAGCATACTGCAACCGCAGCAGCAATGATATAATTTCTGTTCCCAATTTAAGTAGTTATCATCCAATCCTCGCCAATTCCAGACTATTCTGCGGAATGCTAAAAAATTCTGCACACTCTTACAACCGGAATCTCATTAAAATAACCAACTACTAACCAATACATTATCGCTAATCTGTATTCAATTCGAATCATATTAGAAACGCAATTTTCAAAAACTTTGCCCATTGAATTCAAATTAGATTTTAATCCCAACACATTTTTCCGTGACGAAATCAGCAACGAAATGAAATGTAAATTGCCGTAATTTTTAACAAAACTTTTGGTTTATTGTTTTATTTACCATTTGACAAAATACAATTTATTGCCAATCAACGGATCCAATCGAAATTCCAGCCAATAATTCTTTGCAGTTATTTATTGTGGTACACATTGTTGGCATGCGGCAGAAAAAAACTCAGTTGTGGTGTGGCGCAGTTGTCTGTGTGTATGCGTGTATGTATGATTGTGTAAGTACAACTGTGTATATACGTGTGCTTAAGTATTCCTTCTGTACATTTATAAAGCGTCCTTGCTGTTGTTGCTGTTGTGTAATTATTTCGAGTATCCCATGTTCAATTAGTCGACACTAATTGACCACAATAGAATTTAGTTTTAATGTATTTCTGATGTTGAGCTTTTGGTTTTCTCCAGATTAAGCATGATTTAACTCATCTGTCACAACGAAAGCGATGGCCAACGAAGCGACAAAGGCATCAGAGTAAAAAACAAATAAATACAAATGTGGAAAGACAACAGGAAAAAAATGTTGCTATATAAAAAACGGAAAAATGTAAATAAATTAATACAATTCATTTGGATACTAATTCAAAATAAGCTTATAGAACTCTTTGAATATATGAAAACACTCTGCATACTGGAACTTAAATAAATCTTGAATGCATTCGCTAATGCTAGTGGCGTATGAGTAATTCCATTACAAATTTCATACGATTTCTGTAGACTAATGTGGGTAAAAATCCCATATAGGGGCAGTTGATTTATAAACTATTCATTCTAAACATTTCGTGGCCGCCATTGGCACACTAATTTTTTAAAATCAAAGTGTTTGTTTATAACAAAAATGGAATTTAACTACTTTTTTAAGGGCATTTGTAACCAGTGTTTTCAAAACTTGATAATAAAAAAAAGGAAAGACGGGAAAATATAAATAAATAAATACAAACTATTCGGGTACTACTTCAGTGTAAACTTAAAGAACTCTCTCAATATGTAATATTACGCTACATACTATAACTTATATATGTATGTATCTTGGTATGCACTCGCTAATGCTGGCGGCGTATGAGTAATACCATTACAAGTTTCATACTTTTCCTATAGAGCTAATTTGGGTAAAAATCCCACATAGGGACTGTGATTTATAAAATATTCATTTTAAACATTTCGTGGCCGCCATTGTTACACTAATTTTTTAAAATCAAAGTGTTTGTTTATAAGATAAATGGAGTTTAACTACGTTTTTAAGGGCATTTGTAACCAGTGTTTTCAAAGCTTGATAACGAAAAAAAGACAAAATTTTATAGAATTGTATATAAAGCAAAAATATGCCTATAATAATTTAGGAAAGGTTAATTTTAAAAGAAAATGCATGTGTTTTGAACTAAGGTAAATACATGTTGATTACATTTTATGAGTTCAAATTTAATAATTGAAATCGTTATTCATACAAAATATTACATAGACGTTTAAGGCTCATTTAATTCACCAATTCGCAAAAATTCTTATTTAGTCAGCATTATTATCTTTATTCTTTGCCATGAGATTCAATTATTTTTGAGTAAAATTTTAAAAATTAAAATTACTTTTTAGAGCATCCTTCCCGGTAAAATAGTTTATATGGCCAGATATCGTTAAACCCATTTTCTAAAGTGTCATTTCTGTTTTACAGGTTATGTACATCGGTTAATGTATATAAAGATCCGAATAAGGTTATATTTGTTGTGAAACAATTTTATTCTTGCAATCGTGAAACTGGCAACAACCGTATTCTGATTCATTTCGAATCAAAAATAGCAGTTAGCTATGAAAGCTATGTTCCAACGCTCAAGTTAAAACTAAATATTTGAAATTTTTTTATGAAGTGGATGTAGTTGAACTTATGGGAATAGAAGTAATGTTAAAATTTGTCATAAATTATTTTTTATGATTCTATCATACCCCTAAATATTGAATGAAATATTGAATTGAATTGAGTTTCGCTTGACGCACATGCTGACTGTCCGAAAGGACATTAAAAAGGACCGTTTTTCATAAAATTTTACTTGATTAATTTAGTATTGTTTCCAGGGGGTAAAATGTTAAAATACTAACTTAACGTGAATTTAAAATTCGATTTTGTGCTAAATTTTTGAGCAGAATAGTAATGCATAATATATAATAGTAAGTATTATGTGCAATTGATTTTCATATTTATATTCCTACTTTATTACTATTCATTTATTTGTATTTATTAAGGATGATTCAAATAAACGATATCCGATTATTTAATAAGATTTTTTGTAGCAGTTAAATTTTAGTACCATCCTTACGTTACGGGATTCAAGCTTTTTATATTTTTAATATATTTTTCCCCAATTTGTTTCACCACGAAATAAAAGGGTTTTCTACCTTCGCGCGTAATGGTAGGCCTAGCACTTAATGTTGTCATTCTGGGTGGTTGTACGCTTCTCAGAAATTTTGCAATTTTTTTTATCTATTTTCCCCAACAAGTTGAAGTAACTTTTAGTAGCAAATTCAAATTATTTTAGGCTTTCTTTATGCTGAAATATACGTCGAAAAAAAGCCAAAAATAATCTAAAAAAAAAGATTATGAAAAAGGCGGAAAAAAGCTTATAACTAAATTCAATTTTTATCTGCTAAACAGCTAAATTTAGCGGGGAAAAACTAAATTGGCAACGCTACCTTGTAACCGAAATCTGCAGTAGTGTATTTTAGCATTTTTCTTTGTAAACGTTAATACTCCTAAATAATACCCTACCCAATAATAATACTCTTATTTTCAAAAAGGCATCATAAAATGCGGATTTCATTTTTTAAACAGCCACCACCATAGGAGGGAGGTTTAGGGTCTATTAAAAGCACTACACCCAAACATATTCATGTTCACAAGTATATTAAGTTCGAAATTAGGCAATTGGCTCAATAAAAAGATACTTTCCACCGTAGTCGTCTGCACAAAGCGCAGACATGCACCTGCAACAATTTACAGCCACATGCCTTCCCGCAATGCAAACGCATACAAAACCGGAAAAGAGAAGGAGAAGAGTAGAAAGAAGGGAAGAAAAGGAAATAAAAAGGAGAAATAAGAGTACAGAGGGATGCTGCTCCAACACACCGCCACATGCACTGCACCTTGCGCAACACACATGACAGTGCATCTTCACAGCAGAGCCCTCAATCCCTAACACCAAATAACCCACTAATCCAACCCCTAACGCTCCCTCCTAGCCCGGCGCCTTGCAAACAACCTGCCTGCAAAGTGACGAGCTCCAGCCAGTCTATCCCTTGACGATATCATGTCCGTCACGTCCCAACTATCTCCAATCCTCACAATCCCTAATGCGCCCAAATCCCTAATACCATCATACAGAGGACAGTCGCACAGCACATGCGACTGATGCCCACAGTCACAAGCACTACTGTCAGCCAGACCTCTTTTGTGCAGAAACTCGTTCAGAGAACCATGCCCCGTCAATATGAAACCCAGACTCAGGTTGAAACCAAAGTCAGGATTCCCATTGACGAAACAAACATCCCGCACAAAAGCGTACGTGGCTCTACCCTTGTGTGACTGATCCCATCTGGCTTGCCATCTGGTTGTCACACATTCCCCCAAAACTGCCTTGCGTTCCGCCCTACTCAGATTTTCAATGGCCTGTACATCCCTCACCAGGTCTATACCAGCCACAGAGCATCCTCTCTTCACCCGGAAGTCTACTGCTCGACGCAGAAGCTCCAAGTCAAGAGGGACAGCTCCCATCAAAACCTGCAGAGCATCCGTGGAAACCGTTCTACATACCGGCATGCAAGCAAGCAAAATCACCCGCTGGCATGACTGTATCAAACGATATCCTGCAGAGGTCGTGACCGCCTCGTACCACACTGACGACCCATATGTTGCACAGGCAACAAATAAGCCCCGGTAGACTATACGAGCAGCACGCCTACAAAGCCCCCAATCCGTCCGTAGGATGCGCCTCACCATGCCAACGGCACAGGTCAGCCTCCTCTCTAACTCCCTAACATGAGGAATGAAAGTCTTCCTCTCCCCCACAGTCACCCCTATTTTATCAGGTCAGTAAGATTTCGGTTAGTTACTGGGCCATCAGCTATTCAAAAGCCCAGCTAAAAATGCAGACCACTGCAGCTTATCTGCTTAACCAGCTTACCGAGGACAGAACCATACCTTATACTCATATGTGATATACTTTCACTTTATGGATCAGGGCACATTTTCACACCTTCACCTGTAAAGCGAAAGTATATATAAGGCGGTAGAAAATGTGAATGTTGTTTATCGTTCTTATACTGCTACACAGAGATGCACCAAACTCTGGAAGGCGAAATATTGAAAATGTCGATATAACAAAGGAAATCGTCGAGACCAACCATCATGTAAGTACTGTCTCGACTAACCAAGAGCTAAACATGCAAAAAAAAAGAACAATTTTGAATCACACGAATAAGGTGCGAAGTATGGGTGTCACACGAGCTAGCACAAAATAACTTCATGGACCGAATTTACATCTGCTAATGGCTACTGAGTCGCAGCAAAATCAATCCATTTCTGAAGCAGATGGCGGCTGGTGATGAGCGATTACCACAACTGTAAACGAAAATGGTCGCGGTGTGCCGTGTATGTTTGGTGGAAATGTCATCCACAACTACTGAGCGTCATTCCTATAGGCGAACTATTAATTTGGACACATACTGTCGTCAAATGGACCTTTTGAAGGAAGTAGTCGCACAAAAGCGGTGAACTTTGCATCCACGCGGCCAAACTGTTAATTCGAAGCTGTACCGGTATCAGCTGGACACAAACGCGGCCAGCTTTGCATCCATACTCTTAATTCGAACCTGAACTGTCATCAATTGGATTTTCCAAAGGAAGCTAACACAGTAGCGGCTACCTTTAACCATGCTCTTGATTTGAACCTGAAATGTCATTAACTGGACCTTTTGAAGAAACCTATCAAACAAACGCAGCCCACGTTGACCAATAGAGGAGGAATTTCTTTCCATCAACACCAGGCCACATATATCAATAGTGACTCGCAAGAAGTTCCAGGGGCCTTAAATGGGGGTCCCTATGTATCCACATTATAGTTCGGACCAAGTGCCATATGATTATCATTTGTTCCTATTAATTGTATATGATTTTACCCGTTTAAAATTCTCTTCTGATATCTACAGCACAAATAATCGATTTGGTTCACATATAGGGTGATTTTTTAAGATTTAAAATTTTCAGGTTGGCTGCACTGGTTGGTAATGGCGTCCAAACGTCATCTGTCAAAGTGAAAAGTGTACAATACACTCTATCATTTCATTATGGAAAGACTAACAAACGAGCAACGATTGCAAATCGTTGAAATTTATTGTCAAAATTCGTGCTCTGTGACAAATGTGCATCGTTTAATACGACCATTTTATGGTCGTCATAATCGATCTGCTGAATCAACAATTCGTGCTGTTATCTCCAAATTTTTCTTTTTTTTGCCCCAATAGGCTGAGTTGAACTTGGTTGCCATGTGGTTATATCAGGACGGTGCAACATGCCACACTACTCGTGAAACAATGGATATGTTGAGGGATGAATTAGTTGAGCAGCTTATTTGCTGCCGAAGATCTTGCGATTTAACGCGTCTTGATTATTTCTTGTGGGGTTATGTCAAGTCGCTAGTCTATGTGGACAAGCCGAACACTATTGAAGCTTTGAAGGATAACATAACAGTTGTTATTCGTGGAATACAGGCCAAAATGCTCGATAAAGTGACGAAAAATTGAACCTTCCGAATGGACCGAATGGACTATCTATAAAAATTAAATGGCAAAGACCAATTTATCGACTCCAATAATTTTAACATATGATGCAAATTTGAGTGTTTTATTCGATTAAAAAAAAAACAACAATTAAAAAATCACCCTTTATTATAAGGATCATGTCTTCCGGCTGTTGCAATGATTTCGACGTTGTTCATTTAACAAACATAGAGAATGGGAATGGACTGCACTGCCAAGCCCATTCGGGTGCCTCTCGTAGAAATTAACTATTATATCTGAGTTGAATTTTCCCCGTATAAACCATAATTCGTAAACTATTACAACTTAAAGGACTTTTTTTAACAATTGTATCAAGCATAATGATTAGATTTATACCTTTTAATCAACTACACTACACTCAGTATAAGTTAGTAAGCATCAGGCTTTCATTGAACATAATTCTGCGTATGAGATTTATCCAAGTTTCAACTCTTTAAGCCTCCTCCTGTATTCAGTACAACCACTATGATTGGAAGCAAAATCTCTGCACTGATTTGACATGGAATTGCTCGTTGCTTTTTGCCATCCGCATCATTATGGCGGTGTATGAGTTCTTGCTGCATCTTTTAATCAACCAGAACCATCGGCCTTATTTCTTTGTCCACCAGTTTCAATTGCCCATTGAGTCTGGCCAGGAAAATGAGCTTCAAACAAACACGTACACACACACACCACCGTACAAACTAACGAATTGAAAGAGTAACATTTCAATTGTAAGCTTTGGGACTGTAAAGAAATCCATTGTCTACAATTAAAATGCAGTGAATTGGGCTGACGATATTGCGGACTGGCGTGCAGAGCTCACTGGATAAAACTGCATATTAAGCATCGAAAGAGGTCGCCTACAAAATATTAGATGCTGCAATTGGCTAATATAAAACAGAATTCCAATAAAATTTTAATTATGCTTTGTCAAGCAAATATCATTTCATATTTAAATCCTCTATAAAGATAACTTGGATGGAATTACAGTCAGACATCTAGATATAGTGTAAGGATTATATCTAGTTTGAGACGGTGCGTTCAAACCAGATATACAAGGCATTGTGAAAATAAATCCAATAATCCCAATAGATGGATTTAGTAATCTGCATCTTGTGTAAAAGCAATCGATTTGTGCTAAGTGGCGTTAGAAATATTAGATATCAAACTCAAAAAACTACTCCCTCCGTTCGATCACGCGTCAAAGATGGACACCAGCAGAAAAAAAATATGTCATATTTTAAAGTTCTTCTTCGATAAGAGCGAAAACGTAAGCCAGGCTGCTGAAAATGTGTTTGTTTGTGTTTTTGGTCTTGGCCCTGATGGTAACAGTTAATTACGTTTAATTTTGGTTTTGTGGTTCCATTCCGGCTATCTTGATGTCAAAGATACATCGCGCTCTGAAAGGCCAATTGCAGAAAATATCAATAAAATAATGGGCATTGTAAGGTATGATCATCATTTAGACATTATTACGATTGCCAAGGAACTAAACATTGCACGATAAATCATTTGGAACCACTTGAATAAGAACAGATACAAAAAGAAGAAGAAGAAAGAAAAGAAGGTGACACATGATCTAAAGAAAAGCAAAACTTATACACCGAATCGCACTAAGTCATAGCACATTCGACACATTTATGAAGCGGATGGTGATTGATGATGAAAAGAGGGTTGCTTATGGCAATGTCAAGCGAAAAAGATCATATTTATGCTTGGTGGGATTGGTAGTGATTCATCTATTATGAGCGGCTTCCCTATGACTAAACTCTTTGAACATGAGTTATCATCCATTGAACCGTCTGGGGGAAGCAATCCCCCAAAAGTCGCCTGATTTGACTAATAGAAGAGAACAACGCCAGGCCAAACATATCAACATTGACTACCAGAATTTTCGGGAGCTTGGATGGGTGGGATGCATAAGAATGCATCCACCTTATAGCCCGAACCTGACACGAAGTGATTATCATCTGTCCCTGCTGCTGGGGCAAGAGAAGCCTGATTTTTGTCAGCAGGGGCGAGGTTATCTATGAGGTATGCGTAATAAAATTACCTTCAGAATGGTAAAAAGTTTTCGTACAAAATGGTGCATATTTAACGTAAATCGTTATATGTAAAGGCCTCACTTTTTGGTGTACAGTTGCTTTCACTCAAGAGTTGAACGTTCAACATATATTTATCAATCAACATTTATTTATAAAATGTGAATAATAAAAGGTGGGTCGAGATTGGTAAGCCTAAATCGGAAACAGTGAAATTAATGAAGAAAAGAAACATTTTTCAATGTTAGTGGCTATTTTAAGAAATTTGCCCAAAAGATGAGAACACCGAACAAAAATAATTGTTCTCCATTGTTTCACCATTTCCAGTATGGATATACTCGTAAGTAGATTTCATTGGTTATTTTAATAATGCAATAGTGATAGCTTTGTATCTCATCGAATATTTGTATCTCAGCGATTGGTTTTTTTCCTCAAGATAAAATTTGTGATGAAAAAATATAACAATTTAAAAGTGGATTGTGATGCTGCTGTCGATGTATTTGTTGTGAAGTTGCGAAATAAGACATCTATCTGTTGCCAGATTATGCTTTTCTTAAGAGAGATCGAGGAAAACATTTCGAATTTACCAGATGCAACGATATTGATGTAATACAACTTTCATTATTTCTTCGGCGCCATGTTTCTCATTGCCCTGATGATATCAGAACAAAATTAACTCATTTTACTGCTTACAAATGAACATTTAATGATAGTTTTATATCTCTCCCTTAAAAAGATGCACAAAAATGATACTGGTCTTTTTTACCACTAACGAATTTTTATGATTATGTGCAGCTGAAGCTAAATTAAGTGACTGGGGCGAAGTTTTTCATTTACCTGGTAGACGTAAATAAGGATGCTTTCTTATTTAATGGATGATTTCACCTCAATTCAAATATGCGATTACAGAGGGTTTTAAGATCAGGCATATCAAACAAAAATCTATCTTATCATTCAATTAAGCAGGTAATGCCGAAATCGCGTCGAAATTTTTATTGAAGGTACTTAGCAATCTTATTACAAAGGAAACGGTTCACTAAAATGCTCTATTGTCGGATAATTCGATTGTCTTTCCCTCATTTTGGCGTTCTTTTAAGCGGTAAAGTTGTGGATAGTGATAAGCGGTAGACATGCTTTACAGTTTTCATTCATTCTATAGACAATAAAATAAAGCATTCCGTCCAATTTGGTCCATTTTTTGTTGGAATAGATTACGTAGCGACGTTAACGCGTGCCGAAACTAGAAGCTCACTCTCTACCACGTAATATCACCTATAATCCGTAATACAGTCCGGTAAGTAAATGATTATGTAGATAGCTCGGTGCAACGCTGACAATCAGTGGTGGCCATGTTGATTTATTGTCATCTGTCAAACTTTCGTTACCGGTGCCAAGTTATCATCTATCCTAATTATCATACGAGGTGTGTTAAAAAAATAAGGTAAATTTTCAAATTTCACGGGCTACGTACATTCGACTTTCGATTATTATAATTTTTTATGTTGGTACACTCGTCTCGAAGATATGTTGACGGTTTTATCCACATAGCATGTTTAGTTTATTTATAACAGGTATAAATAAGACAAGTGTTTTGCGTGTTCGACGATTCGGGTTTTATCTCCTCAATCGTCACAAGATAAGGCTTGATAATGGGGTTGTTTTTGGCCAAATAATCTCTTACAAGCAAAGATGAGTGAGCAAGTGCATTATCATGATGCAAAAGCAATGCATTTTTTCCACTATTCCGGGCGTTCCGCATTGCTTCACGCAAACGGCGCATAAATTCAAGGCAGTACTCCTTATTTACATAACATGAGCCAACCGATATGCCGACACCCTCAGCAACTTCTCTAATTTTGATTCGACGATTCCCCATAACAATTTTGTTCACTTTCTCAACATTTTCGCCGATTGTTGATGTGCTGGGGAATTCAGAGCGAGCGCAGACATTCAGATCTTCTCGACCTTCTGTGAACAGCTTCTTGTACCACTTGTAAACATTTTTTTGACTCAGAGTACTCCCACCGTATGCCACTGTCAATATTTCAAGTGTCTTTGAGCACTTAATTCCATTTTTTACACAAAATTTGATGCAACTTCTTTGATCCATTTTTGTTTTTTTTTTCTTTTTTTATAGCAGAAATTCGGCGAACACGCAAAACACTTGTCTTATTTATGCCTCTCACAAACAAACTAAACATGCTGTATGGATAAAACCGTCAACATATCTTCGAGATATGCCCGCGATATTTAAAAGTTCAACCCTTGGTAGTCGATCAGTCATCGTGCTCAGCACGATTTGTTTCGGGACTTGGATTTACAACAGTACAGGATCGAACGGACCCAGGACCTAAAAGTTAATCATTGCTAAACACAGCCCAAATCATAAACAATTCCGTTTGTTCGCTGACTGAGATTCCAAGCGCTTGAAATTGAAAATTCATCTTTGGCGACGAGGCGCATTTTTGGATGAAAGACTATGCTAACAGATAAAATTGTATATACTGGTCGATGCCATCCCACAGGATGTGGCACCATATGGCAATGGATTCATAGAAAGTTTCTGAGTGGTGTCGATTTCGGAACGGCTGCATCTATGAGTGAGTGCTACGAATCAACGATAACATATGTAAACCAAATTGAACGATATGGTCGTATACAACATGCGGATAATCGAATAATTTGAGATTTGAGGTCTTTTGCAGTGATAATTTGGCGAACAAGATAACGCGATTTTATCCCTCTGTGCTTTTCATGTGGGGTTTTCTGAAGTCACAAACCTATGCCAATAGGACGCAATCAGTCGGTACCATCGCTCAATTTCAGCAGGCAGTCATTGAAAATCGACTCTAGCACCGTGTCGCCCTGCGATGCCATGGCGGACATTTGGACGATGTTACATTCCATACATCATAGCATACATGCGAATTTCAAATAAAAAAAAAAATGTTAGTATCCCATACACTACTTGTTTTACCCGATTTCCACGTCGGTCAGCTCAATTTGGAGACCTTTACGAAGGCTCATGTATTAAAAAAATATTTTATACCCAAAGAAATTTCTCCCCTCCTGGAATTCTTTGAAATTTCGACTTTAATGTTGTCGAAATTCTATTCGAAATTAGCATTATTTACAAAGAACACAACTTGGAATCACAGCTTGTCATTTATGAATATCCGATTCAACCATTTTCGACCTTAGGGGACATCGTGTTATTATATGGACATTTTTGTAATTGTTATCGAGATCGCGCCAGGATTGTCATTCCGTTAGCAACAACTGGAAGTATGTGATGCACCTAAGCTGACCGATTTGTATCTAAACTGCAATAATACGATATAAAATTCCCTGATTTGAACTATATATAATACGCTGATCCAGAATTTCGTATATGGATCATACTCAATACATGGATGTCAACCATCTTCATTCTGATGCGGCAACCTCTAATTTAATGCCTGCTTAACTGCATTGACCTACGGAGCTGCGTTCGCCAATAGACAACGCAATGCCGCCCTCATCATGGCAAGGAAACAGCACGGGCATCGTGTTAACTCACTGCATTGATTCTTTGGGGAGTAGGGGTTTCATGACAACCAAATTTGTCCGTATGAATTGAAATCCAATTTACAATAACAAAGAACAAATTGTAGCAACTCTTATTACTGCTCACGTGTGTTGGTGGGTTTTTGCAGCAATCAATAATGCATTTAAATACGCAGCGATTTTTGGTTTATGGCTGGCATTACCCACTATGGGTGGATGTGTGACAAGTGAGGGTGTTGGAAGGTGCACATCCTCCTGGAATATTTAAATGTAACAATAGCCAAACAGCGGCAAATCGCAACAACAGAGCGTTAACAATGACTTCATCAACAGTGCAAACATATTACTGCGAACCCGATTTTCTGAAAGCAGAAAAAACGCGTCTCTTCAACAAAAAAAAAGAACTGATTTTAAATGTTGTTTGCTATGCACCCCGCATTGCATTATTGTGGTGTTTATGTGTATATTTAAAATGTAATACCCCCACCCGCACTTAATACGATTAACGTGAACACTCATATAGGGTTGTGCATTTAGTGACTTCAAAAACGCCGGCCTGGCAAGGTTGTCAGCTGTTAAATACCTGTCATCTGAAGCGTTATTTATTTAGTAAAAAGTTTACCATTTACGAATATGGATCGTTTAATAATCGATTAACGCGTGAAATAGTAAAAATAGTCAAAACTTACTACAAAGTGGTGATTCAAACTTGGGCTTTAAATCGAACTGTAAAGCTCATTTTTCCCTCGGTGGTTACATCAACAAATAAAATTGTTGCATATGGGGTTCGGAGCAACCAGAAGTGATTGTGGAAAAACCATTGCATCCGGAAAGGTGACTGTTTGGTGTGTGGAAAGGTGACTGTGGAGGTGTCACTGGGCCGTCTTTTTTCGAAATCTTCCTCAAAAGGTTCCATCGCCGCAACCAATCCAGAGGCGTTTATTTAAATGGAATTGCATTTCGTACATAATTTCATGACCCAAGCATTATAATGAAATAAAAGTTGCATCGAAATCATATCTTTACGTGTGTTTTATTTAACGTTACTTGAAAGCGAAAAATGGCTAACCCTATACAAAATCACTCGCGCAAATATACGCATCCGGTTTTTAAATCAACATCCGGTTTACAACTAACTAACTAAATAGGAGCAGTGGGCGTTGGGGATGCAGGGAGACCGAGTGACACAGAAAGAGACAGAGAGACATTGCATTATTTTTCTGTTTGTATGCGTTCGTTTATTTCGCTTGCTCAAACTGTGGAACAGAAATGACACTGCATACCAATGAAGGTTTATAAGCAAACACATGGATGTGCACAGTGCACATGTGTGTACACCCAAATGTTTCTCCATATACTTGTACATTTAACGTTTATATTGCATGCCACACTTTGTGGCACAGCTTAATTATACCAAAACCGTATGGCAATGTCCATGTGAAATGACAAGATTGATGCGAGGGTTACCATAAAAAGGTTTCCATCGTAACGCTTCAATCTTGTTATCTCCGAATGCAGTGAACATTACTTGTATGAAATATAGCTAATACATTGTGGAGCAATAGAACGTGCATATTTAAACAATAGATTAAAAAATAAATACAAAAGGTATGGTTAAAATAAATCTAAGACATTGTAGAGTAATAAATGGAGTTTATTTTTTTTAAATAACATCATCTAAATGGTGGCCCTCTCTACGACGGCACTCCTCTAACCGCAAACGAAAATTATTGAAAATTTTCTTCAGTAATACTGCCATTTCACCACGGATATTCTCCTTGAGCTGAACGATGTTCCTTAGATTATTACTGTAGACTTTGTGTTTGAGGTATCCCCACACAAAAAAGTCAAGAGGCGTCAAGTCTGGACTACGTGGGGGTCTGGGATATCACCTCCATTCGAAATCAGTCTGCTAGGGAACATCTGCTTCACCACCGCCATGGAGTCATTTGATGTGTGACAGGTAGCTCCATCTTGTTGGAACCAAGTTCTGGAATTCACTATTCTTGAACTTTCACTTTCTGGAGCCAAAAATCCGTCCAACATCTCAACATAGCGTTCCGTATTAACCGTGACGTTTTGGCCCCGCGCATTTTCGAAGAAAAAAGGACCAATTATTCCTCTGCCAGAGATTGCTGCCCATACTGTCACTTTAGGACTATGCAATGGTTTCTGGTGTTTGATTTTGGGATTTTCACTGTTCCAGTAACGACAATTTTGACTTTTTACGAACCCATTCATAAGGAAATGCGCCTCGTCAGAGAAAAGGATATTGTCAAAATTGGAAAATCGATTAAGCATTTCTTTAGCAAATGCGAGCCTTGCTATGAAGTCAGACTCTTTCAATTCTTGTGTTAATTGCAGCTTATATGGATGCAGTTTGAGATCCAATGTTAAAATTCGTTGCAAACTTCGTCGCGATAATTGTAAGACAGACGATCTCTTGCGAGTCGACATTTGTGGATTTCCCCGTACTGTCTCCATAACTCTCCCAACATTGTCTTCGGTCTTAGATGTTCTTGGGCGACCATTTGCTTGTGGTTTAAATGTTGAACCGGTCTCTTCAAAACGCTTTACCCATATTTTAATTAAATTAGCACTCGGAGCTTCACTAATTCGCCGTAGTCCATGTTCAGCACAATATAGTCGCCTAGTTGCAATATATGAACGAGAGTCCTCGTAAAATGCGCGCAAGCAAAATGAGCGACACTTCCCGTCGAAGTGATTCATAGCGACTAAAACTCCATGAGCCCGCCAACCCAACGATGTAGGCGCCCCCACGCCCGCGCCTTTTCTACCCCGCAAAAAAAGATGATGCAATATGCACGTTCTATTGCGCCACCCTTTATGAAATGATGGCGTACGCGAAAGAATATGCATTTTCTGCACAAAATTTCATATGTGTAACTCTCAGAGCTGCTTTAGAGAGCTCAAAATTTAGCTTCGATATCAAAAATACGTTGGAATGTTTGTAGGCAATTTCGAATGAAAACCTAAACTGCAGAAATACTGTTAATCGAATTTGACCGGAGTTTGATTTCTCTATCCCAGAATTTTTCGTTCGCCCGCATTTATTAGTCAGTTAAGCAAAACAATAACTGACTACAGAAACATTTCGAAACATTTACGTTTCCTTCGACCTTCACAGTCGAATCATCGCTTGCATTGGCAATGGAAATAGTGAAGCCAGCCATTATTTGGTTCTCTTTTATCAGAATACGGACACGAAAACTCTTGCTTGAAATACAAAAACGTGATATATAAGTAATTTTAATAACGTATTCTATAGGGAATAATGTATTTCTATAGGGATCTACTGTATTACAGTGTTGTGTGACTACAGTAGGACTCTACGGTGTCTCTGTGTGTTGTGATTGCAGTAGGGGTCTGCTGTATCACAGTATTGTATAATGACGGTTGAACTTTTCGGTATCACTGTGTTTTGTGTCTACTTTATCCGCGTATCACCTCTGAGGTGATACCCGCTTGCGTATTTGATAAAGGAGCGGGCTTGCGCACTTGATACAGCGCTCTACAGCACTTCAGGGAGTTTAACTGGTAAGGAAAAAGTTCATCTATACTCAGGGGAGAACAAAGCACATTGGAACGTTTTCTTTGTTCTTCTGATCATCACCACTGGGTGTGTCACGTTTATTTATTATATAAAACCTAAACTCTATTTGGCTATGCCATGTGTGACCGACAACCAAAAACCAATTCTTGCTGATCAAGCGGAAGCTCAATCGGCTAGAACTTAATGTGATTGTGCATTCGCAATTCAATCTCCACGATTTGCTTTCATTAACACTAAGCAAATAAATCTACGTGGATGAAAAAGTAAACTCACAATTCCACATTAAACAGCATTAGCAAAATTGGAATAATAACCAGCTCGTGTTGCACTTATTGCAAATTGCAGTGGGTCATCGAACACCAATGATGTCACCAATATTTACTATTACATGCAAAATACAATATAAGATAAACTACAATTCTAACTCACAACACTTTCCAAGAGTACTAATATTTTGAAACATTTCGAATTTCTGTCTGAAGAATGCTAAATGATGCGGTTCAATATAAGAACAATTTTGCATCCGTCCAATTTTTATGATTTCATATAAAAATAAACTAAGCTCATAAATAACATCATCCGTTTTCATAAAATGAGTTTACTACGCCACACCGCACAGTGGGATAGCTTCATACATTTTTGTGCAATAATTATAAGGAGTTCTCGTAGAGTCTTGAAATTCAGCATAGAGCGTTTTATGACGTAGAGTAGCAAAAATATAAAGTTTCATCCAAATCGACCACGCCCATCGGCCACCGCCCATACAACTAAAAATGAAATTTTCGTATACATTTTTTTCTGTTAGGTAGAAATTCTTGTAACTTGGCATGGATCATCTGTACTATGAAAACAAAATTTTTGGAAAGTTCCATCTAAATCGGCCACGCCCACCGCCCACCACCCATACAATTCAAAATGAAATTTTCGTATAAATTTTATTCTGTTAGGTAGAAATTTTTGTAACTTGGCATGGATCATCTGTACTACGGAAACAAAAAATTTGGAAAGTTTCATCCAAATCGGCCACGCCCACCGCCCACCGCCCATACAACTCAAAATGAAATTTTCGTATAAATTTTATTCTGTTAGGTAGAAATTTTTGTAACTTGGCATGGATCATGTGTACTACGGAAACAAAAAATTTGGAAAGTTTCATCCAAATCGACCACGCGCATCGCCTATATTACTCAGAAAAAATAACCATTTCACCCACTACCCGCCTGACTTATTTTCTGTAAAAATATTTAGTAGGATTGCCTAAAATAAAATAATTAGTTACATGTGTAAGGAAACTTATTTACTTATTCATCTATCATTTCTTTTACAATATTATCTAATTCCAAATGTTGTTTACGAGGTTGACGCCTTATTGTGACTTTTTTCATAAAATTTATAACTTTGTTCAGCAGTATAAAATATTATAAGGATTTTTTTCTATAAATCGCAATAATATGCTTCCCTTCCTTCATTTTATTGCATTCAGAGCATGGAGGTCGCCGGAGCTAACCTTTTTTTCATCCAAGGAAACTTAGAACACTGAAATTTCTAGGGCTTTTTTTAAATTTAAATAGTTTCGAAACTATTTATGCTATCCAGTTGTCTTTTTTTCTTAAAGAATCACAAAATACCATATTTTTAGGACATCATGACATAAAATAGTTAAACGAACAACAAATGTACTCATATACAGGCCCTCAAGTTGCATTAAAATCTTAGCCGTTTTGCGCTTTACTTCTCCCAAGCATTTTTAAGTAATTATTTTGCGAAAAAAAAATTATTTTTTTCAAAAAATCAATGATGAATTTCTCTTAACTAAACAATTCCGTACAAAATTGCATCATTACATTTTTAATATTTTACAGTCGAAAAATAGACTTTTTGCACTTAGAATCTCACTGTGCACCGTGGAATATTTTCATACAAAGCTGCGCCATCAATTAGAAGAATTTGAGTTAGGGTTTTAAAGCTTCACATGCTGAATTTGTATAATTAAACAAAAAAATTATAAATGTTTGCTATCTCCCATACAGCTTGAGAATAAACAATACCATATTTCGCATACAATAGCAAAACAAAAAGGGAAGACAATGGCTCAAATTGATTATTTTTAAGTGCTGAGGTCGAATCAAGTAGATTATGCCACACCCAGCGCCAGTTTAATAGTAAAACTATTATACAGGCTATTATACAGGTTTTGCAATTTTTTAAATCAGCATAATTTTAGTGATTTAGTTGTCCGTAATATATAAAAGGACGTTGATGAGAGCTTCAATCTTTTTATATACGCAGAGCTTAACAATTCAACTTAACATACCTCAAAATTCGGGTAAAAATAACTAGCCATAGCAGCAATTATGGTACTGTTGAGCATAAATCAGTTATATGTGTGTAAAATATTTATCGATTGCTTTTAATATTATTTTTAGATTAGTAAGGAATGTAACGTGTAGACGTATCAACACATACACAAAAATGTGTTCCTAAAAGTATGCCCTAAAAAGTTTAACAATTTTAAGATACGACTGACAAAATTGGTAGGAAATTAACGTGATTTATTTTCTTATTTAGTATTTTCCAGCAATATATTCTCGAAAACCGTTCTTCGTTCATTTTTTAAATTTTTTAATGTATAGTATATATTTTTTTATCGAAATTTTTAAGACTCATTTTTGCTGTCATTGGAACAAATTAGTTATATTCTGCTACACATTACCTACTCATCCTTACCAGCGACTTTCGAATGAAATCTAATTTAGAGAGATAATACAGATAGACGTCATATGTAGGGATATGAGTGACTAAATTTCATAGGCATTTACCGGACTATTGAAATGTATATATTTTTCATAGCTTTGGAGATATCTTTCTCTACATTTCATCTTTATTTGGAAAAAGATAGAGTTTTAACATTTATGTACTTTGAATGCCTCTACGGCAATACATATCAGATATCGGCGAAATATTTGTCACCCATTTAAGTTCGATAATTATCATTCAATTAAAAAAAGCAAAGGTTGCTGTACATAAAAATTCGGACTTTATACCGCTCATAATACACTGTGCCCCTGTCCTTTAAAATTATTATATGTATATTATAATATTTTTGATTTTCGAATAAACTGACTTTCAACTTCAATAGCTAATTTTTTATATATTCCTTATTATAATAATATCATATTTAATACATAACATCTCCTACTAAAGAAGATGCAAAGGAATATCTTCTGGATGATAATGAGTGATAGATAATGACTCAATGAACGCTCAACACGCCAACCTTTGTTAATGTACCGAGACGTTGTTGATGCTGCAACACAGGAATCACCACCTTATCAGAACAAAGAGTAACTGGTTCAGTATACAAAAAAAAATGGAGGTTTCAAATCAGGATAGAAGTTATCAAATAACAGAATAATTTAATTTGCAATGAATTACTCGTAATTGCAAAAGGTTTAAGAAAATGTCAAAAAGGCAAAATGTTTTCAGATATGGTTTAAGTCCTTCAATGCACAAGTATTTTCTTCCTGGGCCAATTTTGCCACTTGGAACAGATACGGTTCACAATATTGTGAACAGAGCACCGCTCTACAGGAAAAAGAAAAGTAATTGCAATGTGCAATGTCCATATATCACTTTTGAGATGGGCCATTTTCATCTCAGAAATGATATATGGACATTGCACATTTTATCGTTAACTATTAGGGCGGTTCTGAATGAAGTAAATGGTTATGAATGGCTATTTCCAGTCACTATCAACTACCACATTATTTTTATTTATTTAATTAATACGCAACTACTATCTTGACGTATGCCAACTGTTTTTAACTAACGAATAAATTGTAGAATTGCTGAAATAAAAAATTTGCCGAGAGATGGGTTCATTCCTTATGCGAAAACGTTCCTTCCTACTGAAACCATTTCTTCCACTTCTAGCAAATGCTGCCCCCAAAGTCATGGGGGAAAGCGCAAATAAGTGCATCGGCAGATAAATTCACTTTTCAAAAACAGTTCTCTTCTCATACACAACGAATGGACCTAGCTTTTCAATTAAAATTTGTATATTTAATAATTATCTGTAATTCGATAAAGAACCATGTTCCAGATAAGGAACCATGTTCCAGTCTGCTGCGAAATATACGGGTCAGTCGTCCAAACTGAAGTTCTTGTCCCAATGTTGAAACTAGCCAATTGGAGTGCAATACAAAGTTGGGCCGATACTGAAATTAACAATCAAAACATTGAATATTCCTCTATAAGTTCGTCAAATGTGGAAGATATGCTTATCCGTTTAACAAAAGTTGTCCAGGATGCTACGGAGAAAGTTCCAAAAATCAAACGGCAAGTATGGCAAAAACGAATTTCAGAAACAAGCATATATTTAATTGGTCAAAGAAAGCGTTTCACACGTCGATTACAAAGATCTACGGATACCTCAGAGAGAAACACTTTAACATGTGTTATTAAACAGCTGACCGCTCTGATCGATTGGCATGTTTGTAATGACAGAAATAACAGCTGGAACAAATTCTTACAAGAGTTGCCACCCGGCAAGAAAAAATTCTGGGAGTTAAAAAAAAGCATTAAAGGGAAAAGATGTACTGTTGAAAAATTAAAAGTTAATGGACAAGAGATTTTAAGTAACGAAAATAAAGCAAATCATATTGCGGATATTTTCGAAGATGCCCACAAAATTACTATTACTTCAAATTCGACTGTCGAAAACAAAGTAGAAAAACATATTAAGTGGCTAGACTCACAAAACATCCCAAACAGTGTGTCCGATGCATTAACTTCTGTTGAAGAGGTTAAATCTACTATTTTCAATTTATAT
The DNA here is from genome assembly GCA_019455685.1 of Philornis downsi. Taxonomy (NCBI): domain Eukaryota; kingdom Metazoa; phylum Arthropoda; class Insecta; order Diptera; family Muscidae; genus Philornis; species Philornis downsi. The sequence goes on along the minus strand of JAHXMU010000102.1, from coordinate 2,424,689 downwards.
AACAAGCTGCTGGTATTGATGGTATAAAACCAATATTCTTAAAGAAGATGCCAAATGTTTTCTTTTTGAAACTAGCTTTAATTTTCAATTGGTGCTTAAGTAACGGATACTTCCCCAAACAATTTAAAAAGGCGAAAGTGGTTCCAATTTTAAAAACTGGAAAAGACGCAAGTCAAGCTAGCAGCTACAGACCAATCAGCATTTTAAGTGGACTCTCCAAAGTATTTGAGAAAATTATACAAAGCAGGATATCTGAATACTCAGAATCAAATGGTGTCATACACAAAGAACAATTTGGCTTTAGAAGGCATCACTCAACCACACACCAAGTGAAAAGAGTACTAAATTTCATCACTAATAACAAGCAAAACAGAAAATCCACAGGCATTGTGTTTCTAGACATAGAAAAGGCATTTGACTCAATCTGGCACAACGGTCTTATTTTTAAAATGAATCAGTTCCGATATCCGATTTACATACAGAAAATTATACAAAGCTTTCTGTCTGATAGATCATTTGTAGTAACGGTGGATGATGGTATTGCAACACAACGTTCAATTCCTGCAGGTGTTCCTCAAGGATCAATACTATCCCCACATCTGTATTCGATATTCATATCAGATTTCAAAACTCTGAAAAATCAATCTGTTGCATTCTATGTAGATGATTCAGCTCTTGTTACCACCGGAAAAGTCTCAAATGCTATTGTTAAAAATATGGCAAAAGCAGTTTTGGCTTCGAAGAAATACTTCGAAAAATGGAAAACAAAAATTAACTCCTCTAAAACAAAAGCTATAATTTTCCCGTACAACAAATCCCCTAAAAGAAAGCCAAGTATCGGATTATCAGTACAAGGAGTCGACATAAGCGTGGAAGATTCTGTCAAATATTTAGGCGTTATATTTGATAAAAAACTAACATTTAAAACTCATGTAGCTGAAGCATGCGAGAAAGCTATTAAATGTGGAAGAGCCCTCTACCCATTATTAAACAGAAACTCTAAACTTAACCATAAAAACAAACTGCTTATCTTTAAAATGTGCATTCGGCCCATTTTAACCTACGGATGTCAAATTTGGTACCCAAAATTGGCGAACTGTCACAGGAAAAAACTGCAAATTGTCCAAAACAAAAACTTGAAATGTATCTACAACCTGAACAGAAGATACTCAACGAATCGATTACATTGCAAATATAAACAAAAACTAATGAATAGCTTCTTAAAAGACCTCACACAAAGATTTGAAGATAAATGTAGATCTTCTAATATAGAACTAATAAAAAATTTGTATCGATAATCATTTTTCAATCTTCTGAAAAGAAGATGCAAAAAGTGATTGTCCTTTAAAATTTCTCTAACTAAAATTAAAGGTTTTCCCTATCTTTTTCCTAAAATGTAAATAAATATGTATATACACAGTTTTCTTTTATCAATAATATTAGTTTTTTCTTGCTGCAATACATTATGTAATAACTCAAACTCTATATATAATAAAATTAAATAAATTTTGAATTTGTAAGAATGATAGTGCAATAAAAAAAAAAAAAAAAAAAAAAAAAGAACCAACAACCACACCTAAAATTCGATCAGTCAATTGGCATGACTTCTTTCCGGCCTGCCAACTTGTACCGCATTTGTAGTAATAAATTAATGAATAATTAATATTGAAGAACATAATTTGTTATTGCGTGGTACCACTTGTAATTATCGGGCCTTAAGGGTATCAACAATATTTGTTATTGTCCTGTGTTAGCTGTAGTAGTTCCTAAGGCACTAAACAAAGGAATTAAAAATGCCCAAATTTGATACTTTGTATGAGTTAACTTCAACTTGTTTTCGTTACAGTTGCAAATAACTCTTCCTGAATATTATAAACACTAAGAAATTCGCGATATCAAATATCTCTAATACTGATAAGCCCGATACATGATGCGATTACAACCGGCTCAGAAATCCTAATTGAATATAAAAAACTCCACTCGCCTGAGAAAAAAGACGCTGCATGCATGGTGACGTTACGATCAGTTGTAGTGACTGCCGCGGGTTATCCTGTACGAAGAAGAACAGATAAGCAGAAAGAAACGGTGGCTGAAGTAGATAGCGAAGGAATCACGTCAGTCATTAACGTTGATATAGACAAACATAAATCTTTTATCCATAGCATATAAGGCAATATAGACTGTGTTGCGCTAACTACTCAATTCAGTTCCATCCGACCTAACTGGTTGTTATATGTGGTGTATTGACCACTGGGTAAATACTGACACTGCGATACATCCTGCAGCATATGAAAAAACAACGGATCCATAGTTATCCTCTTTGCCTCGACTATAAAGTTGTCTTGACCGCTGCCGTTTGGTTTACGAAAATACACTGACCGACGTGCAGTTTTCAGCAAAGAAGCAAACATCATACTGAGACATGTTCAATCGTTTCAGCGTACTTAAGGGAATGATAATGGTAAAAGCTGGAATAACCATGACCAGGGACGTCTGAAACAAAACTCCCATTTTTGATAATTGCCAAATGTAACTACAACTTTCTCAGCAAAGATAGCTTTGGATACAAACGATTACATACCTAAGTTATTTGTTCCGGTGGAAAATTAATCCACTGGTGTGGCATACTGCATATTATATTATTATATTGCATGTACACTAATAACTGTAACTTTGTAGCGATGGGTAATTTTATTTACAATAAATTGAATGCTGTCAGCCATGAAATAAAGAGCAGATTACATCGCTTATAAATAAGCACTACAAAGTCCTCTCTTGATGATCCATAATCTCCTTTTACCAGACACGAACTCTATCTATTTTACTGTACAGAATCCTTTATAAGAGCACAAGCAGATGAATATGTTATAAATATTTTTGAGAGAAAAATGCTCCATAAAATATACCGAAGTTGAATGCATTGACAACTTGATGTATGGCGGAAAACAATTCCACAACGAAAAGTTTTGATAACAAACTCTTTAGTCGGCGGCAGAGAAGATAACTGAAACTCCATGAGGCGGTATCGAAATTTTGTGCGGCAAATTGAGAAGAGATGCAGTAGATCAAATAACATGGAACTTTTTTCTATGTGAAGCAATTACTATTGTCTCAAACAACATCTGTTGGTTTTTGAAATCAATGTTCTCTGGTTCTCTGTTTTATATTTTTCAGAATTTATCTTTTTGTGTAGCAAAAAAATGGCTCCGAAATGCAATTGCTTGCGTTTCATTAAAAGTTGCTCCAATGACTTTGTAATGCAGCCAAATTTTCTTCGCCATTATCGTTTTCAAAAATTTGTACAGCCAATATCTTACGATTATAAAATTGATTTCAGAATCAACGCCATACCAAAAACAATGTTAAGATTTTTGCAGGTGCCGTATTCATATCTTTCATCTAACTAAATAATTTCACAATCTCTCATGGCATATGTGACACCAATATGTCTATCAATTCCTATCGCAAATTTTAAATCAATCGCATGGTTAATTTCTGAGTTTATACAGCTCACACAAACTAACATTCAGCTGGACATATGACGAAAGGCAAACCGCTACCTATTCCTTGTGATTTATAGAAAACAAGTTCGTACTTTTAAAGAACCCCTCTTCGCCGTTGCATGAATAAAAATCAAAATGACTTAAGGACTCACTTAAAGATACGAAAACTTCCGTTTTACCCCTCCTTCTCCCATACAAATACAATTCTCGCAATGTGCACACTTACACATCTACGGTAGATATTTGTCTCATCGTGTCCATTGTTCGCAATGTATTGCAATTCGACAGCGTAGGTTTGCATGGGTGGTTGGTTGCATGCATTTGATTTTGTGGACCTAATTGACATTTGCTAATGATTTCGGTGGCATAAATTGAAATAACATTAAAACTCCATTGAAATTAAAACCAACGGCTCATGTTGGAGCTGCAACGAGATGTCAAACGCACAAATATAATCGTTAACTTATCAGATCAACGCCCTACAAAACTGCCATAGTTGTCAATTTTAAATTTAAAGAAAGCCTTTTTCATTTTTGCATTATTAAATTGTTTGAAATATGCTTAAAAGCTTTTCCAACAGACCATCTGCATTATCATTAATATTTAATGTTGCAAAAGCTTTATGACTTTACTTACAATATCTGCTCGTAGAGGCAGTGAAGCGGTTCGTCCTCTGCTACTACGAATCCCATAACAAATTTATGAATCCTTTTGAATTATAAATTTCATTTATTACGCGTTCTGCTTTCCTCTAACATTCTTAAAGTCCAAAGCAAAAATCAAAATCAAAACTCAGAAAAGAAGATAATGACATTGTTAGCATTATGAGTACAGACTTGCACCGCAAAAGCACCCTATAGCAATTTAAACTAACCTTTCAGACGAGAGCACAAATTGTGAAACTTTACTATTTTTAATGAACAGCATGGCTTTGTTTTTCAGATGGTTTACAAGGAGAACAATCTTTATGAAGAAAAAATATGCTTGGGGATATCTGCAGTTTCAAAGGAAACTTCACTTCAAAGTAGTCTAAAAACTTTTTGGCCTAGCTATTTATTCTTCCGTCAAATTCCGTCAGCTGCTAACACGCATTTTTTTAACGTTACCTAGAATAGGTACAGCTTTAAGGTAGGGACCTTAATGAAGGTGGTGAGAGAACATTTTCTGAGAATAAAATTTTGCACAAAATTTACATTGACAAAGTCTCGAAACGGGGAAAAAAGTCATAGAAATATAAAATATTTTTATAAGCGTGTACTTCTTTAACATGACAATTATTAAGCTTCCAAAGGAGAGAATATCGTGATATCTTGTAACCAAAAGCAATGTATACAGATAGATACGTTTCATATTATTGAAAACAAACTTTTTAACCACAATTGTATGTATCTTTAGTAAAAATATACAGAAATTTGGCTTCTTTTGTCATATACAGATAATATTATATTTAAGAAATCTGCAATAATGACTTCTGGATATATTTTCAGATAACGCTTCATATTATATGATTATGCTAATATTATAAATATCATTTGTCTAAAAGATGGCTTTAGCCATCTGCATCTCGCATTGTGGATTTACGCTATATGGCGTTAAAGAGATTTCGTACTTATAAAACTCTTCAGACAATTTTGTCATTGTCACCAGCAAAAAGAAAATACGACATATTTTCTTCGATAAATGCGAAAACGCAAGCCATGCGGCTCAAAATGTGAATAACAATCAACACATTTCTGAAGCGGATGGCGACTGTTGTACAAAAGTGAGTCAAGAGGAAACAGTCATGATCGAATCGCGATAAACTAGCACAAGTGGTGGCCAAGCTAGTATTGATAGTAAGTAAAGTTTTCCTCTGTGCGTTTTTCTGGGACTTGCAGGGAATCATGAACTAAACTCTTAAATCAGACTGTGTGAATGAAGCAGATTGATGTCCTATACCAGAATAAGTGTCCTGCGTAGAAAATGGGGCTAGAAATGGGCTACTTGCTCAACTCAAGCAACTATTTTTTCATCAAATTTTGAAAAAAATCAGGTTTTTCATTTATATTTCTGATAGGAAAATATTATTTATATTTATTAATAATATAATATTATAATAATATTATAATAATAATAATATTTATTACGGACTATAATGATTGTTTACGTGCACAAGTTTTCCTTACCCTGATAGTTGTAAGTTTTAATTTTTAAGTACACCATTCTAACAGTGTAATAAAACGGTCTTCTAACTCTCGCCCAAGTATCAGTACTCATTTTACATTCGACATGCAAACTACTTATTTGAACGTTTAAGGCCCCTGCTTGGTAAAAATAATATCCATTTTGTCAACCCTAGAAATGTAAGGTAAAATCTTGCCAATAAATATAATTCATTGGATTATACAATCTTTAACCCCCCGTTTTTCACTGTCCGATCAACCCTCCGTATTAACAATGATGATAAAGACTATCTAAGCGAACAAAAAGAACAAGTTTTTAAAGTTTTCAATAGAAAATTTCTCAGCAAAATACTCGTATATGAATCCGTCAAAGTTGTCAGAGACTATCGGCCTCGTATGAATCATAAGTAACATCTCTTAGGTCTAGTGTTGGAACGATCATATTATACCGATAATTGAAAATGCTTCAGAGCCTTGCTATTCAATATCAGATTTCGCAAAATACCAAACTCAGAAATGGTTACAAAGGATTTTTGCCATATTGGCCGTCAATCTGTTTTCGTGGAATCTATTCTACAATTTGCCATAATGTTAATAACTGGTCAGTTGACGATTTAACTAGTTTAAAGACACATTGATTAGATCCAGTCAGATTGGATACAAGAGGCTTTAGTCTCAAACCTAATACACTTGGTAGAAACTTATATATGAAACACCTATCTCGACTTGGTGTTGGGCAACCTATGTCATCATCTATCGTATAAATGACAAAATCCCCCCCAATTACTGTAACCCCACTAGGATCTGAGTCCAGATTACTGATGCTTTTGATATCATAGACTAAATTTTTTGATAGAATTTACGGTCTTCGCCCCTATCCTTACACTTTCTCTCTCTCTCGCTCCCATTCATTCCACAACAGTATCTTCCGTTTGAAAAAATGGTTTTATGTTGTCTTTACAGAATTTCTTCATAGCACGCATTGCAGTTGGGGTCAAAGTTGTCATGTATGGAGCACCTTTAGACGGTATTGTGCACTGTTCATTGTAACATGTCTACCGCCATTTAAACTAACAACCATTTCGTGGAATCTACCAGTAGTAGTTCTTTTATGCTGATTATTCAGTGCTTCTGAAGTAGTGCGCATAAAGTAATGAAACTACGACTTATCGCAACTTGAACATAAAATCAGATTTTAATAACTTTCTTCCAATTTCCAGAAAATGTTGCAGAATTTCACCATCATTGATATTATTTTGGCAAATGAGATTAAATAAATGCTTTTTGTCTAATTAGGAAGTATTCTCACTCAGCGAATTAATTTAGAGTCAACATTTTTGAAAACAATGAAAAAGTGATTCCTCTCGAAGTACTGCAATTTTTTTTAGGTGAGATGTTGATACAGTGTGTAACGAGCACCAATACTGTAGTAAGTGAAAGAATTTGTTTGAGTAGGAAATCTGTAACTTTGCAAAGCTTAATTTCCTTCATATCTTCTTTTTATGTAAGTTTTTCGGTCCGCCTAATCTTCTGCATGTCGTAGGTGCAACTAGGCGGATGTCGCGTATGAACATGACATAAAAAGCATGTCTTCCATATAATACTTGATCAATCGGATTTTTCGCGTTTTAAGTCGGGGGTAGTCAATGACGGCAGTGCAATTGGCTGTTGGCCAAACAACACATTCTTTTTTTTTCATTAATATCTCCTAGAATAAATGTACTCCCACTCGCTTTATGAGTTAAAGACAAGATAGTTAAGAATCATACCAACTACGAATTCATATCCGAATTCTTACGTTTTACGTTTTACGATACAACTGCAATAAATGTAACAATCTTTCCCACTTATGCATTCCTGTCCTGTCCATACGTCTCCACTATCAGCAAGGTAATATCGCCCACGATAGCTGTCCACCTCCTAGGGACACTTTCACTGCTAAATCTAGACATTACTATATGGGAGGTTTCTGTTCCACTCTTTTAGTTAACGTTTTCATTGTCTATATAAAACCTAATGTTGGCTGCAAAGCCCAAACAAGAGGAGGTTTCATCACTCATATATTTGATATCCACTCACGAGACGTCACATATAGGTTCAGAAATGTTGGTCAAAATGTTTAAATTTTCCATTTTTTAAGGATTTCGATGTAAATTTAAACTTGCGCCTTACACTTTCATTAATGATTACATCAACGTGACTTTGGAAGTTCCACATAGGAACATTTTTCTATAAAAGACAAAGAAAGAGCGGCACTGATTAAATTAAAAATGGGCAAAAATCCAGGATTTCCTGGGAATTTGATAACTGTTGAGCTGGCCTGCATTATGAGCGTAAAGAATCTTGAATGCATTAAGAAATTATGTCTAATTTTATGTAAAGCCCAAAACAGGTACATGAGCTTTTGGCTCATTATATTGTTCATAAATTGAAAAAAGGATCAGGCGATCGCAAAAAGAATCTAATAAGCGACATAGCACAGTTTTATAAACATGGGACCAGAATTGGAAATGGCAGCGCAAAGCAATAAACGTCAGCAACAAAATAAATGCTGTCAGCTAACTTCGCCAGGGAGCGAAATCACCACAACTCCATGGATTTTAAACGAAATGCCAAAGAAAGAGACGTGTGCAGTTTACCCGTTATTTTTTGAGATATATACCAGTACAAAAATTTCAGTCAGATGAACTGGCTTACATTTACCTTCAGCCAATATGCTTTGTATTGGGTATGTTCTTATGAACAATACTCTGAATTAGAGAAAAATTGTTACTGTCGAATAAACAAAATCGAACAATTTGTATGTTCGTTATCCCAGAGGCATGGCAATGGAGTTCATATTCATTTGCAGAACTAAGCTAACCAAATTCCTGCGAATTTAGTGAATTTAATATGACTGAATGAATAAACATAAGCAACGTTAAGATTTTATCAGTGAATACATTTTCGTTTAAGTCAATTTTCTTCGTATCTTTACAGGATTAACTAAATAATAATTGGAAAATTTATGATGGAAAGGCTCAGAACAGAACAAAGAACCAAAGTTGTTCAATTTTACTTTGACAGTCAGCATTCGATGTCGAAGCTTCTTTCATGTTGGAAATGCTCCTAGTGCTCCAACAATCTACCGATTGGTTCAGCGTTTTGGCCAACAAGGGGTTGTCTGTGGTCTTCCGCGCGCAACCTCGTGCACTTCGAAATAAAGTGATGTTACATATTTTCCCATATAAGATGCAATTGGTTCACGAGTTAAAACCAAATGATGCTCAAGAACGCATTCAATATAGTCGCCATTAATGTTATTTATGCGCCACCCTTTATAATTTATATTGGAGCTACCAGAAAAATCGTGGTTATTCGATAGGTATTTTTTCAAATTTTCGGTAGCAATAAAAACAAAAACAATTGACAAAACTTTAATTTGAAATTTAAGTATTAGAGATTATATTGTAAAAATTATTTTGTATGGGAGGCATCAGAAAGATTGCAGCATGATGACCATTTTCATTCTCGGAGTTTGTCAAGCGAATGAGATGTCCCAAATTTCATGAAATTCAGTGCAACTTCTTCAAAGATACAAGAAAAGAATACATGCGTTAAATCAGTTGCTGGTGTAGGAGTTGCTGAAAGAGGCGAAGCAGTGGCTCACATTTTCTTTGACGAAATTATGTTTCTAGAAAGGAAGGAGCAAGCAAATTTTGAAATTTTTGCTTGAAAGATATGAATATATGGGTTAAACCAACCAGCAAAAAAAAAAAAAAAAAAAAAAAGAAAGAAGTCATTTCCCATGGATCGCATTTTCATAGTTTCTGTGAATAATATATGAGCGTGTTTTTCACTTCTTAGGGAGATCTTTCTAATATCACGCAACTACATAAATTTAAAGCTATCTTAAAATTTATTTTCCATTTAAATCAATTTTTAACGGGTATTTGTACTAAATAGAATGTATTTAAAACAACTTAAGAATGTATTAGTTAACTATAAACTAAAAAAATATATATTTGTGAAAATATATATTTTGAAGACTAATTCTACCTTTACAACTAAATTTTCGAACTCGTGATACGTGTCAAATTTAATTGAATTTAAAGGTACTGCTTGAAAGATAAAAACCTAAGAACTTATGGGACAAATCGGTCCTTTATAGGGGAGATTCCCAAAGGGATATGGTTAGATCGGTCCAGTCTTTTTAAATTTTTTCAAACATTACGACGCAAGACTTTGGACTAAAGATTACGTTATGGCAGCCAACAAAAAAGGAGGTACAGGAAACAAAGTAATATCGGAAAATCTATATCCAGAGATACCAATCGACTTAAAAATATGATTTTCGGTGTTGGGTTTTTGCTCTATCAAATAATATATGCAATCACTCCTTCGCGTGAAGGTATAGAAAAGGAAATATTTGATTAAATAAATTGGTTACAAAACATGATTTCACTTGTACGACCCTGAAGTTAGACACCAACCCAAAATGTCGAGACCAGAAGGCGCAAGTCCACCTGACAATGCAAATCAAACAAATTCAGCTATAAAAGTAATTATGTTAATTGCCTTATGAAAATCATTCATACAGTGATGTATTGAAAGGTGCTTACCGAAATTTTTAAAATTTGGCCTCTATAGTCTTCAGAATGTGTTAAAATAAAAAAAAATTCCGCAGTAGTATATTTTTAGCTCAGTTTTCTCTAGTCTATTAAAAATATTACACTTTTGTCGATATCCTCGTTTATTAGAATTGTTGTAAATACAGCGAAAGGATATTGGTAGGCAATACAAAACCGAAGTCAAAAAATCCAAGCTAATCCCAAGATTAGCAGGATAAAGCTGCTAAACCTGATATTCAACGCACCCAACAACCGCTAATTAAAATGTAACGAAAAATAATTATTGTACTTCAATACTTGCAGCTTCCTTTGCATAAAACCTTCAGTTTTGTATTGTCTACATGATAGACAAGCGAGCTTAAATTCACAAGAAATTTTTCTGGTACACAAAATAAACTATGAAACACAAAAAAGTTAATGCAAAACCCAATAGTCATTTATCCAAATGAATCACCCATATAATATAATCACATCAGCCATAAAACCTCTTTTATTCCAAATCAAACAAACATTTTATTTCTTATTAATGCAATACAGAGGTCTTCGTCTACAGCGCTATGAGTTACAATTTGAACACTGTTGGTTGGTCACATTATTGTCGATTAGTCAACTTAAAAGATGTTTATGGATCGAACGTCAGCAAATAAAATAAATTTGGACCCACTAGTCTCTTCAATACCAACTATGAAACAACTATGAAATTGATAAGACACAACTTTGTCAGCATTATTCAAGTACGGCTAATATTTGGTCGCCTTCAGATAACGAATGTTCTAAATGACATTGCGACGTACAATGTAATGTAGTAACGTCAGAGTTTAATCGAAAAGCCATCTCAAAAATTCCCGTAACAAATCTTTTAATAACCACTTCGCCCACGACGGATTATAAGTCTCGAATTTGACTTTGCTTGAATTATGGTTTTTTGGTTTTCGTTTTTTTTCTGTCGTTCGCTTGTGGAATGATTGCTTAGGCTCATAATGCAATGAAATGCTTCGCTTAACATTTTGCATTATTTCTTTATAAGCGTCTCTGTTTGCGTGAATGTGTTTGTGTGCGAGCAAAGCCTAAAGTCTATGCATGGATCTGCTTTCGAGTTTATGGCGATGTGTGCGTCTCAGAGCCTTCAATTGGGGGTTGCCATGGTTCGTTGCTTCTTTCCACGGATCCCTGAATATTCGCATGTGTTGGCGAGTGCGATTCTGTTGAGTGAATACCAAAATATCCTTGCTCTTTAACATTCTTTCCGTTTTTGATTTTCATTTCGGTGCCTTTGTTTAAGCCCAAAATAAAGACAGCAGAAACTGAAAAGTTTTCAAATAAAAATTCATAATAGAATTGGGAAATTAATCTGAAAATTTTTGGGGAGCACAAATTATAACTCAAGGCAAAAGTTATGTGCAAAAAGAATTCACCAAAAAAAGGCATTATTAAACTTTACTAATAGGCAAATGATTTTATCTAAGAAGATCACATCTCAAGTGAAAGAGTCTTATGGCAGGAAAGTGTTGTAAAGAATGATTAAAAGTTTTGTCATAATTTCGAAAGAATTTGAATTTGAGCTGTTTTTTGTTCGTTTAAAGAATATGGGATATGAATTGTGTTATGTAATAGGTTGTAATAGAATGTAAAGAAAAAACTTCAATAGGGGTTGAGCAATTATTTTAAGGAGTCTCAGCATCAGTTATGATTCTACTGTGTGACGGTATGTAGTTGAAATAAACCAAAAGTAATGCACCTGATGTAAGTGTAATGTTTAAATTTCTCACAATGAGACGAGGGTCGTTTTTTGCCTAGAAGTCTTAAAAAGTTGAAACTCATATCAGTTTTATTAATCACCTACAACAAGTGGTATGTGCCAACTTTTTTCTCGGTCCCAGAGGACCAAAAAATCTTGAGGGCATCGCTCGACAGCGAAACATAAACGTATAACACTGCTTGTATAAGATAAAAGCTACATAGATGATATTTATCTACTACATACTTTAAATAATATTGAATAACCATTTCCGAGGATATATCCCGTTTCTGAGGGCATGACCCGTTTTGATAGAATATAGGAGAAATGTCAGATGCCTTTCTTGGTATTCTCTTAACAGCACTGAGGAATGAATTCAAAATAATTTGGTGCGATAAATTCGATATAACATGTGAGTCTGGCAAATATAGTAACGAATATAAACCTTAAATTAAATTTGTTTACTTCATGGAAATTAGCAATGACGTATTATTCCAATGGTTCCATATATTGCATACAATATATGCATGCAAATTGTTCTAACATATGAATAGTGTAGAAGCAATAGTTCGTATACATAATGTGGTCAAAGGACGTACCACAAGCCTGGATACTGCAACCTTCCGAAACGTGTGTGATGTATATATTGAAAGAACTATGTTCTAGCACAAACTTATTGAGCGCAGAATCATTCGTTTGCCCACAGTGAACAAACAACTTAAGATAACATGCAAAGATTAAAATTAATGCTATCTCAAAATGTTACGGAGCACGAGTACAATGAACTTTGGACTATATCCTATACAAGTTTAAAGAACCAAGAAATTTTCGTTACACCACAATGGGCTCAAAAAATATCAACCAAGAACTTAACATAAAACTTCAAAGTGCGATACATTTTGAAAGTGATAACGAAATTTTCTGTCCTAGCACAAATGTAATGGATGAGAAGTCAATTGTCGATTGTGCACAGTAGAAAAAAATGTCAGTAAAAGACTTAACGAGAAAAAACGAATTTTCGAGTCCTTCTAAAAGTACTATTCCCTTGATACATTGCTAATTTTATAAATGAAACTTATTTCGTTTGCGTATAGCAGAGAAATGGAACATAAATTAAAATTCAGTTTTCCCAAATTATTTTGAAATATAGTACGAGTATAGTATATTCAGAAAATACTTTCGCAAAACTGTCGTTTCCTTGCACAAGTTTAGTAGATAATGATGAATAATGGATGATGGATGAATCTTTCATTTGGGCACAATCAGTAAAGATGTTAACTTAGGACATCACCAAATATTAAAATTGCCACTTTCCGTAATTATTCTGAAATATATATACGCTATATTTTTAAAAGTACTTCCAAAGGACTACATTCCGGTATAAATGTAATGGACCATAGAAGGATACACGTAATTATATTGAAAATTAAAGCAAAGAATATATTTGAAACACTTTCTGAACCATCATAATACCATGATTTAGTAAACGCAAACTTTACGTAATAGATGTCAAAATTGAATTTGAATTATCTCCTCAAAAAAAAATCTCAAATAAAAATTGTTGAATGTCTTACTAAATTGGATTATTTAGACAGCCCATTCATTACCTGCCGAATTAATAAATGTTAATATTTCTTACCGGTATCCGGGAAAATTGAAATGTGGAAAAATATTTGGAGAAAAAAAGAATACAAGATGTTTTGCAACTTAATAAAAAAATTGTTTTGTCATTGAGAAATTATACGCATCCGTAAGTTAAAAAGTATATCAATTTAAAGTTGTTCAAACTTTCAGCTCTCATAATTATGAAATGTTAACGACTTTACATTTGCAAAGTGAAATGCCATCAAGTTCTGCAGAGCGGCATACCGATTTAAATCTTCTACACTATCTGAATATTAACGTATGTAGATGAAAGTATTTAAAACGTTTTGAAATACTATATTCGAGAAGAAAGCTCATGTTAAATTTATTGGGCAAAGGCAAATTTCGATACGCATTCATACTTCCTCTCTGCAACAATATCGAAAAATGGATTTAAGACCGAAAAATTCGTTCACTGCAACATAAAGAAAACCGGCGAAATCGCTATTTTCCAATATAATTGAAACATGCAATGAAATATATTTTTATTATGCGCAACTAAATTCTCGCAACTTTATTATGAAAACATATTCACAAATGATTCATCGAAAGTATTTCCCATCGCTAACTACTACTGTTTCTAATCTTTCTGGCAAAGTTCGGATTCCGTGACAGTAAAACTGACCATTTTTTGAGGCTATCCACGAATCTTGCCATTCCTTGATGACCGTGTGCCATCGAACAGAACAAGTGATAATCGGACAGAGCAATGTCTGGAGAATATAGCGAATGGGTTAATACTTCCCATTTCAGCGTTTCCAGATACGTCTTAACGGGCTTGGCTACGTGGGCCCGAATGTGGTCATGCTGAAGAATCACTTTTCATGCCTCTCTGCGTATTGTAGACATTTTTCGCGCACAGCTAGGCTCAATCGCATCAATTAAAGTCGATACTAACCCCATTGACAATTTCGCAAATACAGGTCATAACGTTCGCAGCGTGAATATTCGGCCGAGGCGACGACCTAGAAGACTGGGCAGCCTCCCTGACTTCCTTTTCTTTGGATTGCTTTAATAAATCCAGTTTCCATCACCCTTTGTAATACGGTGAAAAAACCCTACTTTTTTCCGTTGGCTTCAACTCATAAGCAATCCAATTTCCTTCCTTTCGAATCATTCCCAATTCATGCAATCGCTTCAATATGGCATGGCGGGCAACTCCTAACACTTAAGCAAGCTCTACCTGCATTTGACATGGATCCCCATTAAATAATGCCGTCGATTCAGTGTCTTCGAATATTTTTCGTCTTCCTTCACACGAACGGTCGTCAACGTCAAAATCACAGTCTTTACAGCGACAGAACCAATCTCGACATGTTCTTTCACTTAAAGCAGTATCTCCATAAACATGTTGAAGCTCTCGATGAGCTTCTTCGATTGAAAAAAGGAAATCAATATTTCACGCATATGACGATTATTTGGCAAAAATCATACATATTCACACAACCAAAAGAATTTGACGTCCAAAATAAAATTACTGTTGCGTCGAAGCGGTATGTTTAAGATGTGCCTAAGCTTGGCTCATGACGTTTAAGTTGTGGCAGAATCAGCTTGCACTTAAAGCTGGTGCCATCTATTGGCAAACAACGGGAACTTCAGAATTCACGCCCTTTTCCGTATCTATTAGCCACCACTATACTTTGTGTCCAATCAGCAAATAGGTAGTTGCAATTTTAAGAAAATTCTGAAAAAGAATTCCTTCTCAAAAAGCATATTGAGTGAGCGATTTATGTCCTGCTAGAGCAGTATCGTGAGCTATTTGCTGCCTTAACGCCAAATGAGAGGACATGCTAAAAACGCCCTATTATTTTATGAGTATACATCAACTATGCTCTTTTTAAGGGTATAGACTTATCTTCTTTTAACACTTTCCAACAGCCATAGCCGTATTCAGGGCGGTCCCTTAAAAAGTATTGGGAGCACAAATAAGTGTGCGATTTTATCCACATCTCCAATTTGAAGAAATTTACAGGGAAGGCATATCGATTGCTCGTGAAGGGTGGCGCATAAATAACGTTAACGGCGACTATATTGAATGCGTTCTTGTGCATCATTTGGTTTTAACTCGTGAACCAATTGCATCTTATATGGGAAGAGGGGTAGCATATGTAAAATTCTATGCAAATTCTTTGTCGCCTAGTGGAAGTTTCGGGGTTTTCCTCAATACTTGCTTGCACTCGAGCAACGGTCACTTCATTTCGAAGTGCACGAGGTTTTCCAGCACTCGGAAGATCACAGACAGCCCCTTGTTGCCCAAAACGCTGAACCAATCGATAAATTGTTGGAGCGCTAGCTGCATTTCGAACATGAAAGAAATTTCGATATGATCTGAATAATCGAATGCTAACTTTCAAAGTAAAATTGAACAACTTTGGTTCTTTGGCCTGTGCTGAGCCTTTCCATCATAAATTTCCAAAGTGTTATTTTGTCAATTCTATAAACAGACGAAAAAAAAAGACTTAAACAAAAAATGTATTCACTGATCAAGTCTTAGAGTCCACTCTATGGAAGAAGCACATGGCGAGGCTACTTTAAGCGAAAAATGTTTTCGTAAGTTGTTTCAAGAGCTTTAGAGCAGTGAGTTATATATCAAGGACTTGGAATGTAACGGAAGACCAAAAGTGTACTCATATGCGGAACTGGAGTCATTGAAGAAAGAAGATTCGAAAGAAGAATTTGCAATTACTAAGATTTGAGTGACTTAACAAGTAATTTCAAATCGTTGGGAATGATTCTAAAGAAAGGAATTTCTGTTGATGAAATGATAACTGGAAATTTTTAAAGTCGATTTTACACAGATAAAATGCTTGCCATTCAATCGAAAGGGATCCACTACGACAGCCCAACATCGATAGCTTATCCGAACATTAATGTAAGAAAACTAATATTGATTTTGGTGGGATCGATTTGGTGTCGTGTATTATGAGTAGCTCGAACCGGGCAGAATCACTAGCGAACATTATCGATGAGATTGAGCCGAAGGTTCAAGGAAAAATATGTACTATTTAAAATACGACGAATTATTATATCGCAGAATAATGCTCGTCCACATGTTGCGCTGTCGGTCGAATCTTATTTAGAACCCTTAATCCCTTTCGTTTATTATTTGTTAGGAATCATAATACTTGGCCTTTCTGAGGAGCGTTACATGTCATATGAAGAAGCCAAAAATTGTGTCGATTCCTGGATATCCTTAAAAGATGGAACTGTCTATCGATGCTGGAAAGATGGGAAAAGTTTTCACTAAAGATGAGCAACACCATAATTAACATTTTTTAAGCACCCAGTGAAAGCAATCATTATTCCAGGAGTGGATCCGGTTCTTACATGTATAACCTGCATCGTACTCAATAACTTTCGTTCACTTGTAAAACTTGGATTTCACATTATAGTGCACTATGTAGTAACTAATTGTGAGAGCAGTGGACGTGTCGGATATCCTCTCTTCTCACATAATACAGGCTGGCGCATTAATTTCCCTTCAATGAGGAATTTAAATAACTTTTTTTAATCAATGTATTTCATTTACTTTATTTATTGTTCATTGTATAGAAAATACCATTTCATTTTATATAACTAATTTGTTTAAATTTGAATGGTCATTTACGCATATGCGGCACTTGATCAGAAAGCTATTCATTGTGGCCTAAAGGGTTAAAGTCGGGATCGCCTCAATTACCGTTTTAGTGGACTGCTCCAATTCAGTTAAATTCTCCGGTTTCATCATGGTTTCATTATTATCATAAAAAGAGTCTGGTGCAGGCAGATTAGGTGACCTTGAAGACCAACAAAAAGTTTAGTTTCTGGATAGTAATTTGTTTGGGAATTTTCATTAGAGCTCCGCCATAACCGGTCCGGCAATGTGTGCAATTGCTCTATCTTGCTCGAACCAAATACTGTTGAAACGGATACGTTTTTCGCGAAGTTCCGTGTAAAAAAACTCCTTTAACATCGTTGAATAACAGTCCCCATTGACAGTTGACAGTAGCACATTTCGTGCGCCACCCTGTATTTATATATATTTAAATCATATATAAAATAATATGATTTATCATTTTCAAAGCAAATGTCATATATAAAATAAAATTGAATTTTCTATTTTCAAATTTCTTATTGTAGCGCAATTGGTGCACTTCCCTGTACTTTATGAAGTGCGTGTGTTCTAGATATTGCATATAAAAATATATCTCTATTCATTGATAGAGGCATTAATATAGAGGTATTTTCCTGCTGCCTATTGTTAGCTAGAAATCTTTCTCAATAAGAGACTTCGTAACCCATTAATTTTCTTTAAAAGCAAAGTTTATAGCGCAGTTATGCAGTGTTTGCCATTCAAATCATTTCAATTCAATTCAATTCAATTTCTTTTAAACATTCAACTACATTACGTTGCAAATGCTAATTTCTTTATTATTCTGAAAGTGAATTCATTCCCATCAGCTGTCGAGCAATCTATGCAAATATTTTACATCCATTACCCCAACCTCTGCGTTAGCTGTCACCACCAAAGAAATTACCCTGCAGTGCTCGAATTGGGAGTGGATGAAACGCACACAAAAGTACGAGAATATTTCAAACTAATAAACAATTTTCATTTAAAATGAAACTAAAGTCAACAATGGTTAAAAAGTGATTCCTTTCATTTACGCTTTTCATATTTTCCATTCAAATGTGGCCCTCTGTCTTTGTGCTGCTATGCGCAATTGCGGCAAATGAAAAGTGAAAATATTTTCTAAAAAGATTTCTCACAGGTAAACAACTCCTGGCATCGGCGGCAAAATTACAAGCGTTTTCACAAAAAAAGTGAAGAAATGAAAATATTACATTTAAGTCAAAGATAAGCATTTATTGCAAGCATTCTTCTGCTTGTGGTGAATATGCGTGTGTGTGTGACTAACAAATTCAGAACGTGTGGGTGTGTGTGGGCTATTTATGATGTGGATTTTATGGTATTATACATGTATTTGTAAAAAGCAGATGTAAAGCCGGAATAAGATGCCAGTGGAAATGGAGATAAAAATGGTTTACGTGTTGGAAAAGTTACACGTCGTGACGTAAAACTGAATTGTAGGACTTTTATAGAAAAAAAAAGTTTATTTCCAACCCGGTTTCGGTTTTGTAAATGTATTAAATAACACTTCAGAAACATAACTTGCAATCTATGTTAGAACGATTTCTCCATTAAAAAGATATAAAACTGATATTACAATTTGATGGCATCCGGAATGAATTTGCAGCCGTTAAAGTGCATTGAATCGCAAGGAGCAAAAAAATGTGAAATACCAAAAAAAAAAGGTCTGGTTTATTCTAAATCAGTTCCCAAATTATTTCGTTTCATTTTTGTTTCACTTGACTGATTAAAAGAGTGACGATTTACGTTAAATATGCACCGCTTTGTTCGATAGCTTTTGGTCATACTGAATGTAATTTCATTATATCTTTCTCATAGAACCCCTTGGGTTGTCCTCACAGAATAAAATTTCTCTAGTAGTATCCAAAGCTGACCACATCTGGTCGATTGGTTCCTTTACATGAAGCAATTATTGACAGTGATGTTCCGAAATGAGAGTTCAATGTAGGGGAGCAGATAATTCCCTGCAAATTCAACCAAACATGCAGCAAAACTTTTCTGACCGTCAATCCTCGCTTGGCCACCGTTTGTGCACCAATTTTATCACCAGTCACAATTCGCATCAGAATTAAAATAAATTTTGTTGCGATTCAGCAGCGATTCGCAGACTGAATTTTGGTCCATAAGATTTTTACACGTTTATTCGAAATGATATTTGATTTAACCCATTAAGGACTGCTGATGTTAAAAAACGGCTTTTACCACTAATGGCCAAAATACGCTTCTAATGGCACATAGAAATAGAATTTACGAGAAAAAAAAACAAAAGTAGATGTCTAATTATCTCAAAATTTGTATCATAAAAACCAATTTCAAATTTTTTTTTTCTATATATAACGTGAGTATTGGCGTATTTTTACCATATTTGGCTAATTATTGCGCCACAAATACAACATTGGAAATATTAGGTAATGAAAAACGAACATTTTGGAGGTGTTTAAAAATGGATCAGTTCAAGAAAACAGGCAACCGGAAATCGTCTTATAGAGAACATTGTTCATTTTTTGGAGTGTAACTTGACAGATGGTCCCAAGGAAGTGATGACAAAACAAAACGAAATGAATACAAAATTAAGAAAAAATTGGGCGCATAATGGGCAAATGTGGCACTTACTTTCCAAAAACATAAAGCTAATTTTAAAAGAAGAACACCAAATAAACTTTGCACTTATTTTGACACTAAAAATCCTTTGAATTTTAAATCAGAGTGACACCTTAAAAAATCTAGAGTAACATTGAAATTGAACCAGATAAGTAATTTATATTACTTTACTTACACCATTGTAAAGCTAAATCAAATGAAGGTGTGCAAATGGAAAGCTACGCAGGCAGGACAATTTTGAAGACATTATTTCTGACACATTTTTTCTTCTTTACGTGCACAATTTGCCACAACGTGTATACCTTCTATGTTGTCTTTATGGACAAATACGGGTTAATTAATATTTCGCCTTCCCTGAGCGTTTTTCTTGGCGCACCCGGTCTGAAGGAAACTTGTGCAAAGATGTCGAAAACATCTTTAAAGGAAAATGTTCCATAAAAATAAACTGTGCATTGCGTTGTTGTCCTGGTAATGGCAAACAATTTTTTAATTCCACCTTTCTAAAGAATAACTGAAACAACACACACACATGCACACACCCATAACATTGTAAAGCTTTCTAAGGATAATCTTAAGAACGACAAGGATTTCTCTGTCATGATGGGTATTCCATTCGCAGACATTTAGCTGTATTGCCATAGCAACGCGTTAGTTTTTTTATCGTCAGCTTTCGTATTATTACTATCAGGCACCATGAAAAGGAGATGAAGAATTAGAAAATACAAAGTTTATGATACCGCCACCACCCACCGCAATTACATTGGCTATGGCGGCTTTGGCGGCAGCAGCAGCAGCAACATCAGACAACAATTTAACAAAAGACTTAACAAACAATTTGACTTTGGGGCACAAAATATTATGAATTCTCAACAACAGCAACAGCAGCAAAACAAACAAATCGCACCAAAGCCAAAGGAAAACTGATTGCAAAAGCTTTTGTCAACTCTCATCTTTGTTGCATGCAACAAAACTGCCTGGCTGGATGGTTGCTTGGTGACAAAGCAATGCAACAACATTGCCTCAAAATGTCAACGTGATCCATAAATTTAATGTGGACACTTAAATGTACCAAAAGTAAAGAAGAGGATAAAACTTGTTAAAAGCCGACATATAAAAGGAATGTAGTAGCTAACTTGAATTGCCTTGTTGGTAGTGTAACACTCAGAGAAACAGTTGCAGATGCTGCAAAGGACGGGAATGAAATACAAAAAATGTTTTGTAAATTGAAACAATGGGTAATGGCTTCTCGAGTTTTGAGGAACCTTTTCTTAGAAAGAAATTTGCCAGTAATGTAGTTGTAGCTGGAAGATTATTGTCCTTTCTCAGCATGTAAAAATCGTCGACATAGAAATTCCTGAAGAATTTGCAAAATATTACTTCCGGACCTAGTTGCTATCTTTTTTAAAAAAATAAGTATTTTCTGACCAACTGATTTCCTTTCAACAGGGGTAGGTGCTCGAAGTGTTACAAATTTCACGCTGCTATAGCAGCCAAATGGCTAATGACAGCGTTCTCATTTTTTGATAAGCGTCAGTCTGTTATGTAATTTACAAGCTTGTGGAAGCATTATTGAATTACTACGTTTTTTATACCTTTAGTGGAAGAAATTAAGGTACATGTCATTTGATATGGCCAAAATCTAACGCTCAGCAGAAAGCTTTTAAAGTACCAAATATCTTTTGATCAAAAGTGTTTCATAACTTATAACGTCGATTGGGCGATAAAAGTCTGTTTCGCTGGCTGTGTGGCTGCACATCCTGATATTTTACCATTTACCATTCCTTCGGGTACCACCCACCTTACACCAATTGACCTGTTCACCTAAATTCTGTGACTCCATTTTTTTGTTTAATAGGTGACAGAATTTGACCCATATACTCCTACGTTCATAATTCCTATATACGAGATGTGTTCAAAAAAAGGCGAACTTTCAAATTTCGCAGGCTACGTACTCGTACATTCGACTTCCGATTATTATTTTTAATGTTGGTACACTCGTCTCGAAGATGTGTTGACGGTTTTATTTACATAGCATTTTTAGCTTGTTTGTGAGAGACATAAACAAGACAAGTGTTTTGCGTGTTCGACGACTTTCTGCTATCGAAAAAATGGATCAAAGGAGTTGCATCAAATTTTGTGTAAAAAATGGAATTAAATGCTCAAAAATACTTGAAATGTTGACAGTGGCATACGGTGAGAGTACTCTAGTCCAAAAAAAATATTTACTATGCTTTTTACTATGCTTTTCACAGAAGGTCGAGAAGATGTGAATGACGACGCTCGCTCTGGACGCTTCAGCTCATCAACAACCGATGAAAATGTTGAGAAAGTGAAGAAAATTGTTATGGAGAATCGTCGAATCACAATTAGAGAAGTTGCTGAGGATGTCGGCACATATGTTGGCTCATTCCATGCAATATTTTTGGAAATTTTCGACATGAAGCATGTAGCACCGCAGTTCGTTCCAAAATTACTGAATTTTGACCAAAAACAACGTCGCATGAACATCGCTCAGGAATTGTTGAATGACATCAACGATGATCCAGATTTCCTTAAAAGGGTTATAACTGGTGACGAATCATTGATATGGTTATTACATCGAAACGAAAGCCCAATCGTCCCAATGGAAAAGTCCAGGAGAGCAAAGACCAAAAAAAGCACGCCAAGTTCGATAAATGTTAGTATTTTGCTCACTGTTTTCTTCGATTACCATGGCGTAGTGCTTCAAGAGTTCTTACCACAATGTGGTACGGTAAATAAGGAGTGTTACCTTGAAGTTATGCGCCTTTTGCGGGAAGCAATACGAAAAAAGCGCCCGGAATTGTGGAGACAAAAGTCATAGCTTTTGCATCATGATACACCGGCTCACTCATCTTTGCTTGTGAGTGATTATTTGGTCAAAAAACAACACCGTTATCATGCCTCACCCACCGTATTTACCAGGTTTGGCCCCCTGCGACTTTTTCCTGTTCCCAAGGTTGAAGAGACCCATGAAATGATGGTGTTTTGCACCGATTGAGGAGATGAAAACCGAATTGCCGAACACGCAAAACATTTGTCGTATTTATGCTCCTCATAGACAAACTAGACTGTGGAAACTATGGAACAAACATATCTTCGAGACGAGTATACCAACATAAAAAAACAATAATAATCGAAAGTCGAATGTACGTAGCCCACGAAATTTGAAAATTCGAGGTTTTTCCTTTTTTTTTTTTTTTTTTGAACACACCTCGTAGTTGTTCTAAACGTAGCCAAATCTGGTACACGTTTAGTATTTGCCGAGCAAGTATTTAGTATTTGCCATATAAATTGAGCGATTTTTCGAAATTGCATTTGTTCTCCATAATTTCTAATTACTAAGCTGCAACAGTCTAAAGTTTTGTCCAATTTGATAGTGTATATACCTGCATCTCTTGAGTTATTTCCCATGCAAATGGCTACAAACTCTTTGGTTCATATCTTTCAAACAGTAGTTATGTTTCCAGTCAAACTTGGCACATATCATGCATTTCGTAAAATAAGTTCTGAGAATGAAATTGACCGATTAATCGATATTTAATTTTTATCCTCTAAATCCTAATTGTTATAGAAAACTGCATATACATATAATTACATTTTTAGCAAGTTTATTGCATTATAATGCTAGGTGCAATTTGAAAAAATTTATCGGATAATCGCGCCCTCTCTGATAACTCTTGTACAAATGACCTAGTTTAACCAATGTGAAACTAGATCTATCTTTTCAGCGTTAAACATTTATGGAATGGAACTGGATTGCATAGCCACGCCAAAATTAAATTAACCAAAAAAAATTGTTGTCGCTTTATAATTTCCAAGCGGTGGCCTTTCGAAATCTATGATCTTGCTTCTTATCGTGCTTCAATTCATGGTATTTGTTGAGAAGAACCCAACAGTGTAGCGCCCTCCTTCTAGTTAGTTTCACAATTTTACACCAATGCAAAGGGTTGTTGGGGAAAGGCATATATCTGTGGTCACAACCCATAACAGCCTAAGTCTGTTTTTCAATATTTTCAGTACAGGAGTTTAAAGTTTTGAATCTTCACCGAAAATCAGGAGAAGGTATTTTTTGGAAAACTTTGCTTCAGATTCCAAGGAAACGAATTTCTTTACTTAGTTGTTAACAAAAAATAGTTGTTTATTCTCAGTCAAAATATATTATCGAAAAAGACACTTAGGCTCTTATGAATTGTTGAACGAAAGAAAGTCAAAAAGTTCAAGTTGAGTTAGGCTATTATTCCAGGTTAAATAAAAAACTTTAAGTTTGGAGAAAGACCTTAACTCAATTTATGTTTATCAAAAAACGAAATTGTAATTCAGAATATGAGCTTAACTCAAGTTAGGAAAATAAAATTGTTTCTTTATTTTTTAGGATTAACGACTTAAGTTGATTTAGGCAATGATGAAAAAATGATGTATATATTTGTTGTAATCCTAAATTGACTTAGGCAGTTATGCTAAAACAGTCATTTAGAAAAATAACTAAAGTATTAGGTTTTTTAGGATTAATTGCCTTCCTAGAAGAGATACAAACATGAAAAATTTAGAGCAAATAAATTTAGATACGCTGAATACGATGGTGCTAATAACTCAATTGTGTCCTAACTCGAGTTAGGCTGTTACGGGTTGTGACCACAGATATATGTAAGTCAGTTCACCAGACTGAAGTTTCTTTACTGGTTAAAGTACGGAAAGCTTTCAGTCCTCTTCTCTATAACAGTATTTTTTTAAGATTTCTTCATCATTCCCTGAATTGTCCTTTGGTTATTCCTATGCTATTTTTGCCGTGCAAATAACGTTTTTTTCTAAATCTTGTACTGCCTATAACGTTGTTCGATCCTAACATAGTACTGCAAACCCTGTGAGTGTAATACTGTCCCGGTATAGGGAACTCAAAATTGCACATCCGTCCGAGTGGAGTCGATCGGAGTAATTTGGTGGACCTTTTACTACATCACCTAAATAATATAAATATATAAAGAATATCGGTTATTCGGCTTGCTATCCGACTGATTCCACAAACAATAATGAAAATTTGTAAAAATCGGCAGAAAACAGATTATTCAATAAAAATGAGTATGCCCCAATCCTAGAAATCGTTTTAGATACCCATACGTTTTTGAAAGTGTAATTATGACCTCATAATTATGTTCCTTTCATGTGTTTTCGTTATTTTGTTATTTCTTTTGGCTTTATTTAGCCCTCACATATATAACAGTTGTATGTTGCTGGCAATGTTTGCATTTCAAAATTATGCGACCAAAATACGGCTTGATACTGTGAATTCTATATAACTCCCACATTCTTTGAAACATTAAACATCAACAGAAAATTTACCTAAATTCGGTACAAGAGAAGAATGTCTTTTAAAACAAAATGATGTAGTCGACATTAATACTAAATATAATTTCATTTATGTTCAACACATACGTGAAATTTATTTAAAAACATATGTATAATAAATAGGAGGCCATATTTTCATTATTTATTCGGCAATTTTCATTTGACTGAGTATGGTGAACATAGAAAATGAAAATTTTATAATCTGCAAAACAAAATAGAGGACCATTAGCAACCCAGCAGCTTCCATGATGTTTCTTCCATCTTACCGCCACAAATGTTTGCAGTGTCACCGGAGCCAAATCACCTGCATTGATGACATTTTGCTTCTGTGATCGCTGCATGAAAATAATCAACATTCGTTTAAATGTACGATTCTGGTCTATCCAATTGCAGCTGTACATAGCGGTGGTCAATTTCGAGGTTTCCTCCATCAAAATGTTCACACACAAACAGGCGGGAAAGATTTGAACCACTATCGCAACCAAGTAGACAATGGAGAATAACTTTTCCATAAAATCTCGATTAAATGCAATCAAATTAATAGCAGTCAGACACAAAACGAAAGCAGTGATGAAGAACTGCACGAAAAGTGTGGTCGAGATGACGGGGCGGATGCAATCGAAATAACTGCAAATTAGAAAAGAATATTGAATGTTTTAGAATGGAAATTAAAAAACTGTTTTCTGGCTAATCGTTTAAATTGGGTACAATTGCAACAATTTTCTAAACTAGTCCTAGTTAATGCTCTAATGGATTTTATATCTTTCATGGGGGCACTTTTTCATTCGTTTCTGCTTCGAACATTTGCTGAGCAGGTTTTTTTTTTCTTTTTGTTCGAACAATTCCCTGTTTAGCCAAAAACTTAGTCTTAGATTTCAGTTTTTATTATTTTAAAGTTTGTTATTTAACTTTGCATAGCAGTAACACTTTTTGTGTGATAACTAAAGGATTAAACTACATTTGAAAGAGCTGTTAAAAGCGATTCAATGGCTGCTGATGCTGCTGCTGCTGATGCTGTGGATGGCACCTGCTCTAAATGCTGATGATATGCTAAGCAGCGGCAGCATGACCAGTTCCACTTAACTCCAACGGTATCCGCAAGAACGTTCCAAATACTGGTGGCAGACACACATACACATATATATGCATCATCAAGGATGAAAACTAGCACTACCACAACAAAGGAATCAGTTCTAAAATGTTATTCTGGGAACGTGTTGTTCCTACTTAAACACACCAAAATCCGAAGAATAGAGAAATATTTTGATAGAAATCTAGGAAGTATGTTAAGTACAGTCAATTTTTAAATGAACAATAAATAACGAAAGGCTATGATTTTCTGCACATAATTTTTATATAAAAAAATCGCTATAATTTTGCAAATGTACAATCAAATTTGTCCAACAAATTTACATTCTTACATTCCGCGAACTCACACATATTCCTATTTTACTCTCACTGAATGGAACAGAGTAGTTTGCAGCATGAAATAGGGCAACAATTATGACTCTCAGAAGTTTTTAATCCGATTGTAGGAGTGATTCATAGGATTTGCATTTTGAACAAACTGTGTCAACACAGAGTGATCTATATGGCGCCAAAGTTGGGGTAGACAACTGCTCATTGTTGATACGGTTTAAAGTTGTGAGATCAACGACATGAGAAAAAGACAAATACAGGCTTTTATTTGTAAGATATCAGCTGTTCACCGTAAAATTGAAATTTCAATTTGTCGCCTCGACTTTTATTATTTAGGCCGATAAATACTTTATTATAAATGGTGGATAATTTGAGAAAATATTGTATGATTATCAATCCGTTACTTGTAAGACAAACCAATTTTGGACAAGCGTCAGAAGTTTCGGTCGTGTCCAAATCTTTATAACCTCGAACGTGGATTTTGACCCATAATAGCGTGGAAGATATCCGAACTCATCGTCAGTGAGCTTGTCAATACAATACATCGCTTTATCTACCTATATATTTTTTTATAAGGAAATTTGTGTTTCATTATTTCCTTTGGTATTTTCATGATAACAATTTTTTAAGATGAGCGACATATCAGGCCACTGCATCCGATCCCGGTGAGTTGAGTTTCAGTAACAGAAGTTACCTACTGGCCTAAGACGCATCGGCGTTAGCATGTCATTTAGGTTTCTCAACTAGTCGCCTTCTCACTTTAGCTACCATCAAACGGATGACTGATGGCATTACCAGGGAATACTTTCCCGGAGGTCGGAAGTTGTGAGCTGCTTGGGAAATTCTGCAGAGGGATCTGGTTACTCCCAAGTGAATAACAATCAAAAGGCCCAAATTAGGAATTTACCAATTCCCGAAAATTCTGCCAAAAGACAAAAAGTACAGGGTATGGAACAGCGTTCTCCCCCTGTAAGGACAGCGAAGGAAATCTGGTCACAGACACGCAGAATGTGCTGCAACTATGAAGAGTACATTTTTATAAACTCTTAGCTCGGATGCCAGCAGGAGTAAGGAAATCACCACAATTATCGACGATGATATAAATTGCGAAGCTCCGAGCCAAACAGAGATCAGAACAGCAGTATTGCGGCTTAAGAACAACAAAGCTGTATCAGTCTTTTACCCATTGCCTATAATGTTCTATCGAGTGTGGTATTTGGAAGATTAAGCCGTTTCTACTGACCTGATTGGACCTTATCAGTGTGACTTTAGACCTGGTAAATCAACAACTGACCAGATATTCACACTCCGACAAATTCTGGAGAAAACCGATGAAAAGCAGATCGACACGTACCATCTTTTCGTCGATTATAAAGCTGCCTTCAATGGCCCGATACGGCAAAAACTGTTTGAGGCCATGTCCGAGTTTGGAATTCCTACGAAGCTTATACGTCTTTTCAGGATGACACTGACTGACACGAAGTCTTCAGTAAAGATAGGCAAAGATAGGCCTTTTTACACCAAACGAGGATTTAGGAAGGGGGAACGTGTCTATCGTGCGACCTCCTTAACATACTGTTGGATATGATTATGACGAAAGCTGCAGTTAACACGACTGGTACCATCTTTAATAAAAGCCAAATGTTATTCGCATATGCAGATGACATAGATATTGTTGGGCGAAAACTGCGAGACGTTACTGCATCCTTCTCAATCATCGAGAAAAAAATGGGTCTGGTGGCAAGCTAGGACAAACCAAAGTTATTGATTTCAACGAACAAATGGTCGTTTGTGACGCTGTGTGAACGTTGACAACTATAATTTTGAAGTGGTGGAAGAATTCATCTACCTCGGTTTCGCTATATACAAAACGAATGATATCAGCGTGGAGACAAAGAGGAGAGTATTGCTTGCTAACAGATGTTACTATGGGCTAAGCAAGTGATTCAATGATAAAGCCCTCACTCGACAAACAAAAATCCGACTGTACCAGACGTTGGTTCTACCCGTCTTGTTATATGGTGCAGAATCCTGGGTTATGACGCAAGCGGATGATCCAGTACTGGCAGTTTTCGAGAGGAAAATACTCCGGAAATTATATGGACCCATCATCGGTCACGGAGAGTATCGCCTTTGCATGAGCAATTTGCTGTATAAGCAATATACCGACAGCGACGTGGTCAAACGCATTAATATACAGCGATTACGTTGCCTGGGTCATATTGTGCGGATGGACCCAAATGCTCCGGCATGAAAAGTTTTCGACAACAAACTCGATGGACGGCGTAGAAGAGGGCAACCAAAATTTCGTTGGAAGGACCAAATTTTTGAAATATTATCGAAGCTGGGTGTGACGAATTGGAGGAGAAGCGCAGAAGATCGAAGCTGCTGGAATTATTTTCTACATGCGAAGTATAATAGATAAGGCTATCTACTCCAGTCGCCACATAAGAAGAAGAAGAAATTTGTATTTGTTAGCACTATTTAATAGCCAATAACTGTTGCAGTCCCTTACAAATACATGTAAATTGAAATTGTTTCTCCCGGCACCTATCAAATACTATCCTAGACTACTTTTAATTAATGAATAAATGGTAAAAATATTTGAAAAAATTTTGAAAAAGTGATCGTTTTTCAGAAACTATGTTTGGTCCTTTTATGAGTAAGCTTTTTCCTACCGGCTCAATGCATCCCATAGACAGAAGAGGCAGGTGGTAATATATTGGTGCAGCTGCAGATTATAAGGTGAATGCATAAGAATCTCCTAATCAAGCTTCCGGAGCTTTGAGAGATCACTATTGCACCACAAAGTTGGCCGATTCTGAATTAATACTTCCTTCACCTGGTGCAATTATTGACAGTAAACGTCCGAAGTAAGAGCTTGGCCATAGGGAAACAGTTCGCAGTAGATGATTTCCTGCGAAACTCACCAATTTCGATCCAGACCGTTTCGCTTGATTTTGTCGTAAACAACCAACTTTCAATTATCAGTCAACACCCGCTTCAAGAATGGGTCGATTTTGTAATTGTTCACAAGCTGAAGTTTAATCCAAGATTTATTTGTTTCTCTGGCCTTTGTGACACCAATACACCGAGCCCCTTATTGTATCCAACTTTATTCAGGTTATTCTAAACGGCTTATGTGCAATGCGTTGCCCCCAGGCAGTCAAAACAATTATTTAAATGACTTGATGTGTGAACTCTTGCATTGTCTTAACGAAACAACACTTTCTTTATCGCGAAATGTGGCATTTTTTTCCTTCAAAAAATAGACGCCATGACTTTGCCTGCAGACGTTACGTCTTCGCCTTCTTTGGACACTTATGCCTTGTTCCCTTCTCAGCTCTCAGGTGTGAAGTGGTGGGCACATGTCTCATCCATGGTTACAAATCGACGCAAAAATTCGGCTTTATTGCGGTGAAACGTCGCTAAACACTCTCTGAAACATCTTCACGGCACTGTTTTTGCTCTATTGACAGCAAGCGCGGCACCCATCTTTTGCACAGCTTTCTCATCTTTAAACCTTCGGTCAATATACGACATATAACACTTTTTAAAATGCCTATTATTTCAACTAGCTCACGCACCACCAACCGACGATCATCTAACATCATTTTGTGGATTTGCTTAACCCTGTCTGGTGTGGACACCTCAATTGGTTGGCTTCGTTTGAACTCTGCTACCTAAAATTTCACAGTCGAAAACAAGGGGCAGACTCCCCCAGAGTAGAATCTAGCTTGGCTTTAATATTGGGTGGACTGAGACCTTTCAGATGGAAACATTGAGTTACATAACGGTGACCAATTTTTTTCATGTTTACAAATTCACTGAGATCGTTTAATTTTGATGGCCCAAATAAAAAATACTAAATAACGTGGCTTCTTGGAACTTTAAACATATGTTTGATAAGATAGCCACTTCTCACCAACATAGGTTTTTTAAGCTACTGCCACCATCTACGCGTCAGGTTGGCTAGTTTTGGGACCGCACTCGTATCTTTAACATCCAAATTGCAGGAACGGAATAGACGAGACAAACATTGTATATAATTTGCTACTGTCACAGCAAGAATTTAAACACAATTCGCAGTTTCAGCCGCCTGGAATGGGTTTTCACCTTTATCGAAGAAAGACTGTAAAATAAATCGATTTTTCTCTTTACTGATGTCCATACTTTGATGCGCGCTCAAACAATTCTGAGTCAAGAAATTCCAAACTGTCTAAGTAGTTTTTGAAATTTGTGAGATATAGATTACTAAAACTTCTATTGGAAAAAGTGGAGTTTTTTCCTGCACCTTAATTTCTGCATTGGCTCAACTTATAATCTTTTTAAACTGTGGGTGTGATTATTTAAATATAGCGAAAATTTCGAATTTAAATTGGAGATATGGCTAAAATTAATATGTTATGAGTGACGAATTTTATAAATGTCCACTTACGAGTATATAGTGGAACAACAACAACAAATTGGAACAAATTGATCAGATGGATGGAAATTCGTATAGGGACTAAATCCAACTTTGAAAATTATGCCTTTTCTAAATCTTTCATTAACTAGAACCCGTAGGTGGATATATATGATGAAATTGGTTAAAAACGCTTCAATTCACATATATTTGTAAGGGATCATCGTCGCTGCGGGTTGAAATCCATTTCAGCTTGCCTGTTCAAATTTGGTAATCAATAAAAAGAACAAAAAAAAAACAACTCAACAAATAAACGAGAGAAAGAGTAATTGTAAATGTTGTACATTCCACCATGAACTAACTAATCACAAATCAAACCAAAAAAATTAAATTTTTAAACAAAAACATTTTTTCGTAATGTGCATTCTAATATAAAGTTATCCATGTTGAGGTTTCAAAACCACCAGTCTGGCAAGGCTGTCAGCTGTTAAATATCTGTCGTCTGAAGTGTTATTTATTTAGTGAAAGGGTTGCCAATTACGAATATGGATTGTTTAACAACCGAAGAATGCATGAAATAGTAAATATAGTTAAAACTTACTACAGAAGTGGTGATTAAAACGTAGGCTTTCAATCGAGCAAAATCTTCTTCAACGATGAAGCTCATTTCTCACCCGGTGATTAAATCAACAAGCAAAATTGTCGCATATGGGGCTCGGAGAACAGAGAAGTCATTATGAAAAAGCCTATGCATCCGGAAAAAGTGAGTGTTTGTTGCGCATTATGGTCTGAAGGCATCATTGGATCATATTTGTTTCGAAAACTACCTCAAAAGGATTCACCACTGCAACCAATCCAGAGGCTTTAATTTAAATGACATTGTATTTCGTACATATTGGAAAGTTTCAAGCATTATATTAAAATACAAGTGTCATAAAAATCATAGTTTTATGTGTGTTTTGTTTAAAAGAAAAATGGAAAATCCTATAGTTTGAATTGCATCAAAATGGGTTACCATTTATACGGAAGACGTTGATGATTACCCTTTGTTGACATAGGTAAGTCAAGGTATACTAACTCTGAAAGCTTAGGTTTTCCTCCACAGCTGTTATGACCGTCAAGTTATTAGTTTCGTAGAATCGTAATTACTAGCATTTCCATTACGCTACAAATCACCAGTTTGAAAAACATGTAGTAGATTTTTACACTTTGCCTTATATGTAACTTCCGCGAGTTTCACCTCATGCCTTTCGAAATATCCCAATATTACATCTATTGTATTCATTTCATTTAGGACAAATAGACAAAATCTTCTCATTCTTCAGCAATTCTCCTTATTATTGTATCATTTAGTTTTAATTAATTGTTTATTTTTGCTTATTAATTGCCGTATAACAAATAAACAGTGATCAATTTGCATAAAATTGCAAATTAATATATAAAAATTTATATATTTTCAATTAACCAGAACTTTCTGAAAGCAAATATTTACTTATGGATGTAAAATAGATATTTAAACGAAAAAAAAAAAACTCTATCAAGCTGCAAGTAAAGGGAGTATACAGGTTGTTTTTATGTGAAAGAATTTCTTGCCGTTTTTAATTAATATAGTATTTAGATGCAAATTATATCGCACGGAATTTATAGGCCGGCTATCATGCTCTTTAATATTCATACTGAATATACATGTAAGTGAAACACTTATCAAATTTCCTGCAAAAATATGTTCCGAAGACATGGTCGTCGTGTCATGCCGGCATCGTTAACATAGGTCAAAAAGAAATCCATTGTTTTTCACATAGATTGTTTTAGTGATCTACGTGAGTGATCAAAAAACAAATTATTATTTTCAATGTTTTCAAAAAGTATTTATTTATTCGTCAATAACTATCTTATCGCCTTCAAAGTAATCCCCCTCAGATATCATACACTTATGCCAGCGTTTTTTCCAATCCTCGAATCTCTTCTGAAACGCGCTTTTTGGTATCGCCAACAACTCCTGTTTCGACTTTTCTTTTATCTCCTCAATCGTAGCAAAACATTTTGCATCCATCGGTATCTTCAGTTTTGGGAAGAGAAAAAAGCCAGCGGGGGCCAAGTCCGGTGAATACGGTGGTTGAATTCATGATGCACCACGCCATAGCAATCGAAGAAAGCAGTGAGCAAAACTGTCGCATTTGACCGAACTTGGCGTGCATTTTTCGGTCTTGGCTCTTCTGGACGCTGCTATTGGGATGATTGGGGTTTGGTTTCAATATCATAGCCATATACCCATGATTCGTCACGAATTATGACCTTTTTGAGGAAATCTGAATCGTCGTTGACGACGTTCAACAGCTCCTGAGCGATGCCCATGCGACGTTGTTTTTGCTTAAAATTTAGCAATTTTGGAACAATCTTCGCTGCCGCACGCTTCATGCCTAAAACATCCGTAATAATTACTTGGCATGAGCCAAACGATATGCCAAACATCATCAGCAACCTCTCTAATAGTGATTCGATTATCGATTAATCCAAACCATTTTCTTCACTGTTTCAATGTTTTCATCGGTTGTTGACATGCTCGGGCGACCAGGACGAGCATCGTCATTAACATATTCTCGGCCTTCCTTAAACCGGTTATACCACAATTGAACTTTTGTTCTGCTCATAGTAGACTCACCAAACGCCACAGTCAACATTTCAACTCTTAATATAGTTTTATTTTTCGAATAGTAAATAATCGAAGAGCACACCAAAACACGACTAACATGTTTATATGTCAAAAACAAACTGACAACCCAATGTGGCTGATATTGTCAACATATATAGCAGACATGTGTACCAACATAACAGAAAAAAAGCGAAAATCGAACATACGCCACTCGCGAAATTTGAAAATAACGGTTATTTTTTGATCACACTCGTATATCTCGCTTTATGTAATCTCGATCTAGATACGCTAGATGGCATTAGAAAGCACTCTGCAAACTACTCAAACAATTTTGTGATTCCTTCTGTGATTGCTTGACTCAGTATTGTTCAAGCGCGACCCAAGAAGGACACCAACAAAGTGAAAATATGCTATATTTACCGTTTTTGTTCGACAAAGAAGAAAACACAATCTAAGAGGCGGAAAACGTGACCACTCTTTATGGGTTTGATACAGTAACAGCCAATCATTCAAAATTTTAGTAATGTAATTTTTATGCCAAGGACGCTCCGCAAGGTTAACTGTCGAAAATAGCGATGTCACGTAAGCACTATTTCCACTGTCTATTGTACAAAAAAACTGTTTGGAACCACTTGAATAAGGCTGGAAAGAATTGGAAAGAAGGAATAGAATTTTCATCTGCGAATCGCTGATGAATCGAATTAAAACAGACTCATTTTTTACCCGGATGATGGCTGGTTATGAAAATTGGGTTATTTTCGACATCGTCTTCAAGCGAAAACGTTCATTACCCAATTGCAATGAGTCGACAAAAACAGTGGCCAAACCAGAACTGACGTTCAGGAAGTTCCTTCTGTCCTGCCATCTAAAGGAAACAACCGCCCAACAGGAAAGGAGTAGTCCATCACGACAACGCCAGACAGCAAACACCGATTGTGTCGTACCAAAACTCCGAAAACTTAGTTGGAAGGTTCTTTTGCATCCATGTTATAGTGCGAAACTGACTCCAAATTATTACTCCCTTTTCTTGCGCACAAAAATGAGTTTGCCAAATAAACAAAACCCTCCAATGGCACGCAGAAATAGCAGATTTCTTTCTACTACACATTATATGCAATTTCCGTAGTTATGATCAATTAAAAAATTACTGCTCTGTAAGCAAAAATGTTGTACACATTGGGTCTGATTCTCATAAATTTGAAGCTTTAAACTCTTTAACACAAATGTCACATTTTGTAACACATCACACTTTGTGAATATTACTCTTTTATTGGGATTTCGTTAAATAATATATAGTTTCTAATTCCTTTTCACCGTACCTCATTTCTCTAAAATCATGCAACCTCTTTCGCTTCAACTGCATCTGTCGCGCTACCAGTTCCCTAAATCTCTGCTGGGGATGTGTTATCTCAATCACTCCCGTTTTCATTCACATTAACTTCCTTTTCAAACCTCCTGCCTGCCATGATGTAGTGCATCTATCCAGTAAATCCAAGTTTGATTATTTTCCTTAAGGCTCCTGCATCTGCCATGACCATCCAGAATTTGTAGCCATGGCAACGATGATGTGGCCATAGATTTTGGTGCTCATCTTCGGTTGCTGACTCTGGCGATGCCTTTGCACAGTTTTTAGTTTGGAAACAAAGTTTTGGCAGAGTTATTCTCAGCAGTGATGCATTGAAAAAACCAAAAAAAAAAAAAAGAACAGAGAGCAGGAAGCTACCCAGAAAAACTGGTATGAGAAAAGCAATATGAATTGAGAAGTTAAGAGGTCGGTTAGCCGTGTGATTTGCATTCTAATGAGAGTGATAAAATTTAAATATTTGATTATTGAAATATCAAAATGAACGGGCGCTTCATGTTTAAACTCGACAAGAAAAATCTAAATCTGCATGAAGATGAAATTAAGTAAAGTTCTGCTAGAGAATGCAGTAATTTAAGAAAGCACATAAACGTACATACAACGTTCTGCGATGACTTTCTACGAAATACTCACTGATGTATATTCTTATGATCCTGTATGCAATTTCTCAACTCTTGAATGTTCTGCTCCTGACTTAATTGTTTATCCGTGCCCATTCGTTTTATGCGTTCTGCCAATGCCTGTAAATGGGCGATCATCAACGATGTGTAGCACAAAGGATACATATCGCTAGTACCACTCTGGAAAACCAAAAACACTTGAGACAAATTCTGATATATAAAAGCAAGGATGTAATTTGTTTTTGGATCTTTTGAAATCACTGGGAACCAAGCATTGTAGATCAGCTGGTGATTGCTCCATCCAACGTAAGTGATTCCAAAGGCACAAAAAATGTAGAAGCAGATGTAGCCCCTGTAGATTACATGGCAATAGCGTATGCCATTCAATACAACCATGCGGTCCTGAGCATGAGCCTCACAGCGTTCATCCAGTTGGCGCAAGTAATGATTTGCCTTGAAAAAACGTTTCCGGTTGAACAGAATGGCTGATTGTTTCAGTGTCGAAGAGGTTATGTTGATGCTATACGACAGGTTACCAATGACTTCTTTCCACGTCTCAACGAACACGAGGTTGGCAAACATGGAGGCTGGCAGACAGAAACCAGCCATAAAAATAATTACCACTGCATATAGAAAATACAAACAACGCCAGAACAAGTGCACCTTTGCCGGTGGAGGGTGGATGCCAATAATGGACAAATTCAACCAGATATACTTCAAGCCATAGGAAGAGTTCAATGGTTGTCCCAAGTCTTTAGGCTGTCCCAATAGCATTTTGGGGGATGGCAAACAGAAGTCAGTTGTTGTTCCTTGGCAGAGAAAGCTTTGACTTTGACTAGTTTCTGCCTGTTGGATGTGAATGTCAGTTGTCAATGAAAGGCAACAAATTGAAAAATGACTGTGTTAATGAATTTTGTAAAGGGTTTTTATATGATCTGGCCAATTTTGAGTGTGTGTGTGTGTATGCGTGTGTATTTGTATGAATGAGTGCTAGTATTTTTTGAAGGTGGTATCCATTTATTTAAGGTCCACTACGGCAAATAAATTAGTCATTATGGATTTCGTCATAGGTATACAGCACTACTCATCGTAGTTGTAAAAACAAGGTTAGGGAGAAATATGTTTCTGCCAACACATAATTATTATTGTGTTGCCGGAAATTTGAAAAATTATATTAAGGATTGTACTGTTATCACGATTTTAATTTTTCTGGATTCGCAGCTTCTTCCTAAAAGCGAAAAAAAAACAAACAAAAACTTTTTAATGTATTTTAAACGCTAATAAGAAATAATTTTTAAAAAATAATCAGAGTTTTTGGATTACACCCAACGATGAAACTGATGAATGTTGTGCTTCATCGAAAGCATGAAGGAAACACAAATAATTTCATCTGTGATTTTATTACAGTTATTAGTAACAGGAGCATTTAGTCGTTCTCAAACAATGCTGTCGAGTAGAACACACTGGCCAAAAATTATGTACGACTGTGCTTCTTTCGATGCACCACTCTGTTGTCACTTTTTCTACCAAAATCTTATCAGAAACAAAAAAGGGAGTTTTTTTAATGTTACACTTTAGAGTAGATTTGACAAATCTGTAATTCATACAGAGTTATCAATTTCACTGGCTGTAGCAACCAAACGGTTAATGACAGCGCGCTCATTTTTGTTAGGCGTCTTCACAAGTCAACGGAAGCATATCGTTTTACTTCGCAATTAAAAAATGCAACAGTGATATTGCTTTATTTTTGTCTGAAAAAAAAGCAATTAGACATTTTTAATGTGCGACGACATTTAAGTGTGAAGAAAATGTTTAAATATCGGACCCCTACATATTACAATAATACTAGCAATAAAAAACACCAAGGAGGTAAACATACAACATCGGCCAAAATCGTTTGAAAGATGAAAATGTTTCAATGTGTCTGCTCATAGCATGCGCCGCGTATGAAAAAATTAACTGCGATTAAAGCCCTACAAAAAAAGTGCAAGATTTAATAACTATACAAATGGTGGTAATCTTAAAAATTTATTATTTTATACTCGTAATGATAAATTGTTTTCGGTTGAGCAAAACGGTCCTGCAAATCAAAAGACAGTTAAGATCAGCAAATTACCCTGCAAAAGCAAGCGCATGAATCAGTGATAGTATGGGCGCGGTAACTGCCACAGAGTGCTCACCGCCCGTTTTTATTAAAGACGTATCAACAAATCTGCAATAAAACGATTTTAAGCTATGCTTTGTTACCTTGGGCATGTAATTAATTCGGTAAAAAACCATTGAACATTTTATCTAGGCTAGCCATAAAGCTCGTGAAATTTAACGCTTTTTACAAGAAAAATTTCCCAGCCTCGTTTCTTCACAACAATGGCTACCATATTCCCCGAACTTTAATCCAATGAATTTTTCCATATGATCTTTTCTAGAGGCCAAAGTATCAACTAAAAGATATGAGACGGTCAACACCTTAAGGATTACTCTACGCCGAGAATGGGTCAAAATACTATCAATCGTGCAGCGTGTGAAGCCTTCTCGGAGAGACTCGATGCCATTACCCACGCTAAAGGTGACAATACCGAACAATAGCAACTTGTTCTTAAAATTTCATATGTATTTACGATAAGCTAAAGCTTTTTGTAGTAAAAAAAGTGAAATTGATAAAAATTACAGCATTTTGAAGTGTTACCTCTTTGAGTTTGAACTAACCTCTATCATTTGGCACATGTTGACCATTTCTCAAAGTGGAATTGCAGCAATAAAGTAAAACGCATTGTCATTCCCCTTTTAATGCACCCTATATAAATTAACTGATTTTCCGAAATTCAGTTTCACCTCTATAGTTTCGAATTAGTGAATTAGCCGTAAAATAGATTTTCGTTCTTTTTTTTTTTTTTTTTGATTTATAACCCAGAACACATCTGGTATCTTGCATGCATATGACTGGTCTAAGCTTTACAACTTGCAAGCAGTTATGGTGAATTCAAACAAATTTGATACACACTTCGTGCATCTGATGAAGTAAAATCTAAGAAGGAAAAATGCTTAATCACATATAAATTGACTATATTATCGAAATAACTTAAATTTTGCCAATTTTATATGCATTGTATGCTTTAACAAAATCGATCACTCCCTCTCTGGTAACTCCCAAACCATAAAACTTAGCCCATATATTCCAAGATTCATACCTTTAGTAAAAATTGTGGTGCATCAATAATTTCTAAGAGTAGGGCTTGAGAAAGTTTAATATAACTTCTGCTAAGATTTAATTTACAGTGTTTTCTAATAGGCATCTACCCATTTACCACTGCTCTTCTAGCGTGCTATTCGCTGGTGAATTCATGCCAGTTCACCTGACAGAAACTTTTGAACAGGATTTTTTTAAAATTTGTGAACTTGCAATCACTTTAACATCTCCGCTTTAAAAACAGTTTCAAATATTTCTCAAAAGATAATGTGAAAACGCCTATTCTTTCTTCTTTTTGCTCCATTGAAAGCAAGCGCGACACCCATCTTGCGCACAGCCTTCTCATCTTCAAATCTTCGGTCAACATACGATACTCCTATATGTAGTACTATTTGAAATGTCTATCATTTCAGCTAGATCACGCACTTGCAGTCGACGATCATCCAACACCATTATGTG
Source organism: Philornis downsi (assembly GCA_019455685.1). Lineage (NCBI taxonomy): Eukaryota > Metazoa > Arthropoda > Insecta > Diptera > Muscidae > Philornis > Philornis downsi. The sequence continues at coordinate 2,385,330 of JAHXMU010000102.1, read as the reverse complement.
GATTTTCTTAAACGTGTCTGGCGTGGACATTCCTGTTCGTCTTGGCAGCTCGTACGGCCTCGTTTAAACTATGCTACCCAATATTTCACAGTCGTAAACGAATAAGCAGACTCCCGTAGAATAGAATCTGGCCCGGCTTTAATATTGGTTGGACTGAGACCTTTCAAATGGAAATATTAAATTACATAATGGCAACCAATTTTGTCCATGTCTACAAATTCACTGAGATCGTTTATTTTTGATGGCTCATTTCCATATAATTTATAAGGTTGTTACTTTTCATCAGAAAAAAAGAACTACTGGCACCATCTATACGTTTAATCGGCTAGTTTTGGGACTGCTCTCTTCCAATAAGTTATTCGAACTCGATTTCAAATCGTATTCCTAATTGCTTGGTTTTATAAAACAGATGTATACGATAAATTTTTACTAAAATCAAGATTGTAGCTCCTGCTATAAAAATATTCAATTTCTGAAGTCTAATTTCGATCTAGAAAAAATAACAGATGAATTATTGTTGTCTATTTTATAAACGAAATAAAAATGTTATTTAGGAATAAAATAATAGGAATAAATTATAGGATATAATATAATATAGGAATAAATTATACCAAATTTTCCTCTTCCTTGTTATCATTATTTTCAATAATAAAAAGAAATAAATAGTCTTGCCAATTCAAAAAGAGGATGTATAATAAATAAATTAGGTGGAGAGTGTTGGAGGTTATTATTTTCTTAATTTTAAAAAGAAGTTAGCTTTTATCAATCCACTTCTACAAGAAGCTGGAGTGGACCACACTTTATAACTTAAATTTATGAAAATGGCTAGCTTAGAGCAATTTAATTTAGGAACATCTTGAAAACCGCAATTCTTCTCTTCTTATCTTAGAAGATTTAAGTAAAAAAGCGACGCCTCAAGAAAAATGCTTGACGTTTCGATACAGTTGTTAAATATTTATCTACATATAATTATAAAAGTATTATTCAATACAAAATATTGTTAAAATCAAAGCGTCAACGAAATCAGGGTGCTTTTGACACCCATTAATTGTTATCTGCTTTATGACTTCAATAGCTAAATAAATTGTAGACCTTGAATTCATATTTTGGAGTCTTAAATTACATAACGACTTATATTTATATTTATTTGTAATACAGCGATTTTAAAGTTAAATAAACCTTCTAGTTTGGATAATATAAGGGTCAAATAAGAAGAAGATCTAATCAGTAAGAATGATCTCATATAAGTCAAATATATTTTGTTCGGTCATTTGTTGACATTTTCAAGGTAATCCCAAAATGCTTCTCTTAGAGAAACCCTAGTTCCTATTGTCAAAAATCTGGGACGGGTTTTCGCTGGAAAAATTATTCGCCATAAAGAGAAACAGGTATTTATGATTTGACGTCAGGTTCAAACTATAAGGTGGATGCATAAGTATCTCCCAACTCCAAGCTCCCGGTCACTATCACTGTGACCATCGAACACAATTCCGCTCCTATTGGCCAAAGTTGGTTACTTCAGGGCAATTACTTCCTTCAGACAGCCCAACTGTTGACAGTACAGGTCCAAATTAAGAGCTTGGCCTCGGGGGAGTAGCTCATAGCAAACGTTTCCCTGCCAATCCCACCAAACACAGGAAAACCTTACGTTCAGAAAGGTGATTATTTACATTTTGAAGCGTCTCGTTTGAGTCTTCACATTTATCGAAGAAAATCTATAAAATATAACGAATTTTCTCATCACTGCTGCCCATCTTTGACGAGTGCTTAACCAATACGAAGTTCAATAATAACAAAACTGTAGCATAACTTATTAAGTGCGAAAAGCTGGACATACCCGAGAAATAAAACCTACGAGATGTTATGATTTGTAGAATATTTGCGTATTCGACCACAACTAAGACGAATCCCACCCTTTCCACAACACCCACACTTTAAAATGTGTGTAAGTTTAACGTAACATTATGTCCTGCAAATCACCAGTGTCTCCTCTAATTAGTTTTTCTTTGTTCTATTAATTATAGTCTATTTTCGATGTTACCCTTTCCTCTTTGTTGCCACCTCCTTACCGAATTGCTCTTTTCATTATTGCTTGCTAAGGGCTTTGAGGAGTTGTATTCCGTTTTGTTTAACTTTTTTAATTGTGTGTTTTTTTTTCTTGTTCTTCGAGTATCCGCTATAAAACATTGATTAACATCTGCAATTCATTTTCAGTTAATCCCTTAGATAATCAAACAAAACTTGGAGAGAAGAACTTAAATAAAAATCGACTTCATACTCGTATACCGGATCCTATAACTTGTTTCTAATAAATCTCGAAGCATTAGTGATGAAATTATATTAAATCTTGGACTTAAACGAATGAAATGTTTAGTGGGTATGAGTTAAAAAAAAAAGAAGAAATTTACGTTTTTTATATTTATATGAGTCGAGCAAAGGATATAATGAGGGCGACCACAAAATGTTGGGAAAGTGTGTTATATATATTTCTCCAAAAATACTTTTATTTCGGGTCGCTTGATAGCTATTATGAGTTTGTCTACATAAAAAATTGAATTGTGCTACGATAGCACCAAAATCAAAAATATTATTGATTTTACGCGAAACAGTTAAAATACATAGCATTTGAAATGGTAAAAAGTATAACAGCCAGAAGAAGGCATATCAGTTTTAAGTAACTTTAGATCAATTTTGTTTCATTACATTTCAAGTCAATTGAGCCATTTCCGCCCGTATACTCGACTGACTTTCTATTACATACGACAACTGTCACAATTCTTATGAAACTTCTTAAAACTCGTCATTAGCTAATATTTTGTCAGATCGTAGCCAAGGATTTAAGGCGCTATACTGACCAGTCCAGAAACATGTACCAATTTTCTGCAGTTAAATGTAAGTCTCAATTCTTAAACTGCAATGTCTTTAATTTTTGTCCATTATATTGGCTCATAATGTAAAATTTGAAAAACTCGATCGATTATATATACCCTTCTAGTATCTGCACACTCATGACTGATTTAACCTATATATTCTTAGATTCATATATTTTACAAGTTGCATTAAATTCAAAAAAACTTGATACATGTCGGATGTTCGCTAAACTAAAACTATTCCCTCAGAATGTCTAAACAATAGTCTTCGCTAAGTTATAATTTTACTTCAATTACTGTATGTTTATTCAGGGCATTTCTATCAAGAAAATTCTTGGTTATTATGATTCGAATTGGATCAAATATGCACTATTTTTCTCGATAACTTGTATCCATATTGGGGGTAATTCCATCTCTCCCTGTTGGCAAAAAAGTGTAACGGTCGATTTTCACAAGCTTCTCAAGGAAAATGCCTAAAAACCTATCAACGGAGCTCAATAGTGGCTCGCCAGAAGCTGCATGCAGCCTGACACTGTCTTGATGGAACACATTGGCCAAATCTAGCTGCCACTACATAATATGTACAGGGGTGATCCCAGAACTCGCCGAGTTGCCAGTAGTTTGAAAAAAAAAATTTCGGTGGAAAGTGGTAACCTCATAAAATATATGTTTTAAGTTTCAAGACGTAAACGAAGTAAACGATCTTAGTGAATCTGTAAACATGGAAAAAATTGGCCGCCATTACGTAGTTCAATACTTCCAATCGAAAGATCTCAGCCCAACCAATATTAAAGCCGAGGTAGATTCTGTTCTGGGGAAGTGTGCTTCTTCTTTAACGACTGTAAAATATTGTGTAGTAGAGTTTAAACGAAGCTGTGCGAGCTGCCAAAATGAACACCGCAGTGCTCGACCAATTGATGTATCCATGCCCGACACGGTTATGAAAATCCACAAATGGTATTAGATGATCGTCGGCTGAAGTCGTATGCTAGATAAAATGATAAGCATTTCAAAAATTTCTGTACATCGTATATTGGTCGAAGTTTTGAAGATGAGAAAACTGTGCGCAAGATTTGTGGGTAGGCGGGTGTTTCCTAGGACGCTTTGTACCGCCTACCCCTAGAACGCAGGCCTCTCTACCTGATCCTGTAATTAAGCAGGCAAAGGGTATGATGCTTGCGAAGAAAAACAAAGTAGTGTGGCCTTGTGCCAGGCGCCCTAGGAATAGGTGGATTATGTCTTGGGATTCACCTATAATATGTTTCAAACTGATCTTGGACCTCGTTTTTCGAAAACCAAGTAAAGGGGAGATTCATATAAAAACAAGACACATCCTGGCAACAGGTACGACATAGAGAAGCCGTCGGGAGGTATCAGAAGATTTATCTTTTTTGGGTAAATATAGTTGTATAACCAGAGAGATCTGGTTAATGAACTATGATAGGAGCATGGTGTACTCTCTTTTCGCTGTGTTGATATTCTCTCCTCGGACATTGAAAATCTATGCCGTATTATTATGGATTACCAGTTCCATGCGAGGTATGATAAAGCAAAACTGGAGTAGCTTGTCTACGAAACCCAGACCAGAGGGTTTTTCTCTTCTGGTAGCACGGGAGACCAGGAGCCCAAGGAACGTTGTTCCTTGCTGGTCAGTTGGTGTTGGACCCCTGGTGGGAGATCGTGCTGGCTGTGGTTACCCGAACAAGTGTTTTCAGTGCTTTTGCGTTGCTCAGGTGTCAGTGAGCGAACGCATTAGCTTGGAGAATGCTGTTCATTCTATCCGAGGTTTTAGCTGGATACCTCAACTCCTACCCGGGAGGTAGTTTCACTTCATACCAAGTGGGCTACAAAGGTACTTTGGACGAGTACTTCCAATCTCTGGCAGTCTAACTAATCCTTCGGGATTAGTGTGAGTACCCCAAAGGGGCGCTTGCCGTCGCTAGAAGAAAGAAAGAACACATAACCAAGAAAGAAAAGCATATGATTAGAAAACGGCACCATGTGTGGTGGCACACCTTGGGTAAGGCTTTCACAGCGAGACTCAAGTAAAACCTTCACATAATAATGTGCGCAAGATTGTTGCCGCGTTTGCTTCCAATAGAGCAAATACAATGCCATGAGGATGTTTCAGTAGAGTGCTTAGCGATGTTTCACCACAATAGAGCCGAATTTTTGCATCGATGTATAACTATTGATTAGACATGTGTCCACCACTTTACACCTGAGATGAAGCAACAGTCCAAGCAGTAGACTGCAATGGAGAATCGTGTCTAAAGTGGTAAAAGATTTGAAGAAGCGGAGTCTACGATTGATGGTTATTTTAAAAAGTTTAACAACTTTGCTATAGACACAGCATGGAAACTATTGAATAGTGTATCGAGCTAAAAGCAGATTATGTGGAAAAATTAAAAAAAAAAATCCCAACTTTTTTGTGGTTTTTTTGTTACGTCAGCTAGTTTTGGGACCATCCTTATAGATGATTCCTTGCCTATCCCACCAACACAGCAATCCTCAATACTAGCTTAGCCGCCCTTCGCGCAGTCTAACCGCTATTCGAACAACCGAAATTTTCAGTAGTAACACACTTTTTATCATAAGTCACTTTGATATTAAAACCAATGGAACGAAATCAAGAAAACCAAAATGGCGTATTTTCACCCGCCAAGGTGAAAATTTACACTTATGTAACGTAAGATACAAATTTCCAAATCGTTTTATTGGAACAATAATGGATTTCTTTTTAGTACACCTTATACGCAACTTGTGTAGATTAACATGGACTAGAAAAAAATCATGGATGATTCTAACCAAAATGAAGATTTGGTGCGCATGGTAAAGGTATCTCTGTTGCCGATGACCGTTCCTGAGCCGAACTCCTTTCAACAAACCTCCTAACATCAGGTTTTTCTTCAACGTCATTCGCCTAATGAACTGAATAAATTGAATAATAACTTTCACGTTTTTGATCCAATATTCGTTCTTGCAAGGTTATTGTGAGGATAGATGTCCTAAATGAGTTAAAATGAGGTTGAATAATAATATTCATCCCATTAAAGTGGAAACTCAAGAAAAAAATATCCAAATACTTTTTGTAAAACTATCATGAGTTTTCTCTCAATAAGCTGATGACGTCAATATTTTCAAAAATTGTATTGTTTACATTATTAACAGAAGTCTTTATCCAATACAGGGTTATTTGATATAAATAATTAAAACACGGCACGAATAAGGAAATTGTATTAACAGAACATTAACAGAAGTCTTTATCCAACACAGGGTGTATTGGATATAAATATATAATTAAAACACGGTACGAATAATGAAGTCGCTTAAATAAAGTTTTTGAAACACAGGGTTATACATTTAGTGGTTTCAAAACCGCCCGTCTAGCAAAGCTGCTGGTTGTCAAATACCTATCATCTGAAGTTTTATTCACTTCAGAGGTTTGCCATTTACGAATATGGATCGTTTAACAATCGAAAAATGCGTAAAAATAGTTAAAACTTACTGCAATAGTGGTGATTCAAACGTGGTCACGTTTCGTGCCTTTGGGCGATAATTATGGTCGTCATAATCGACCTACTGTGCAAGGAATTGACGATTATAAAGGGAAGTGGAAGCGTTCGAATTCTAATTCAGAGCGCTCTGGCCGGCTTTTTTGACCTGAAATTGAAAACTATTAACGATATGTGATTTTAACAAGGCGATGCCATGAGCCACACAACACGGCCGATTGGCTTTATTGCATGAGAAATTTCCAGAAAGCGTAATTTTACTTTAAGGCGACATCAATTGGCTACCCAGATCATGCGATTTGACGCCGTTAGGCTTTTTTTGTGGGGCTACGACAAAAACTGTCTTTATGCAGATAATGCCTAAATATAGGAGCATGTGAAAACCAATGTTCGTCAAGATATAGCCGAGATAACGGCCGCAATGTGCAAAAAAGTGGTTGAAAACTGTGTCCAAAGGATCCACCGCTGCAACCAGTGCAAGGGCAGTTATTTAAATAACATTGTATTTCGTACATAATGGCAAGGCCCAAGCATTATAATGAAATAAAGACTTCGTCGAAATCATAGCTTCATGTGTATTTTATTTCATTTTAGATTTGAAACCGAAAAATGGATATCCCGATAGTATCGAGCTTCGCTAATATTATCCAGTTTTGAGCCACTAGTGCTCATTATATTTGAAATTTAAGTAATTTCTATCAAAAGTGATTTTAAATTTAGAAGTGATATATATAGGTATATGTAGATGATATTATGTATGATGCAGACAAAAAGGTCAGTACAGAAATATCAGTTAACTGAACTGACTTGCATAAATCGTTTTGTATAATAATGTAATAGTAATAACACAGTTAACAAAAACTTAACTGCAGTCTACAAGTTAGAACTTACAGTGACAAAATAAAATTTCGACGAATCGGTCCATTTGTATGGTGGTACCAGAAGGGGTGTGACAATGCCGCCATCATATTCTCTGAACTTACTTTACTAAGTGATGATGAGTGCAAACTGAATTAAGTTCAATACAAGTAGTTACACAATATGAAGATAACATATAGGTTAAATCGGTCGTTTGTATTGGAGGTACTAAAAGGAGCGCGGTTACCTAACATGCTTTGCTCACCTTTACAGAAAATACTAAATTATTGCAATTGACAATCTATGCCATTGCAGCTTACTAGTAAGGAATTATGGGCCAAAGGTTAAATTTCGAAAAATCTGCATTTGTTAGAGCAGCACGAGAAGACAACGACATATCTTTCTATTTTGAGGCCCTAATTTACCAAACGCCCAAAGTGTGCCAAATTTTATTACTTTTAATCGTACTGAATAAAATATATGATAAATTGCATGGGAAGTACAGCGACTTGAATAATCGGTCGATTTTTTTCAATTTCTGCTAGGCATTATAAACCAGTACAAAGGGAAAATATATAGGTCACTGCAATCTACTATAGAATTTTGTTCCAATTCCGTAATAAAATTCAAAACGCTTTTCGAAAAACCCTCTTTAATATGCGTAAACCGAAATGTGAGTCAAACATACGTCTCCATAACATTTCGTACAAATTGAACAAAAACAAAAACGAATAAAAATTCATGCTTGAATCGAATTAAGTTACAATTTTGTAAAATTGAACCAAGTTTTCGTATTTATTCCATAATTTAAACGCTTCAGCATCAACGACAAAACATTTATTAAAGCTTTTAAGGATTAATAAGTGAAATAAAGCAAAATTACAGCCCGTTTCCATAAAACGAATCACTCAATTCGTTCAAAAAGCAAACGAATAGCAATTTGTGTTCGTCTTTGTAATTCGAATAGATTTTCGTTTTGAAGAGCTTTTATTTTTATTGGGTAGAGCTGTCATAAAACTGTTATTTTTATAAGAACCAGTATGAAGAAATATAATATAATAATTATTATATTGTTGTGCGAAAGCTTTTACTGTAGACGAAAACTTTCGCACGTTTTATAAAAAACCTGTTAACTACGATTTCGTTTTGACGATTAGTTCATCAGCCATTTTGAACATTTCATGAAGGCCGCTAGTCTTCAACACTGTGCTGACAAGTCCATAAAAGTAAAAATCGAATCAAACAAGTTTAAATTATTTCCGACTTTATAAAAGTCCCGAGATCTGCAGGAATTTTACTGAATAAATTATATTGAAGAAAATGCAAAATACAAAGAAAAATTCACTAACCGAATGGTTTAGCGGATGCACCTTAAAAGAAACTCTTACTTGTCACTTCTTCTTCCAAGGAAATAAAGGCAGCTTAGCATACATATGTACATACTTTATCATAAATCCAAATTATACTTTAAAAATTGGTGGCGATCACCTCCTTTTAAGGAGAAAGTCTTGTAAATAAATGTCTTGTAATTGAAAAATAGATTGACTTACCTTGTATAAAGTATCCAAAATAATTTATTTAAAAGATTTATCACCTGCATTCGTTTGGCCAAATTTATTACATTCGATTTTTCCATCACTGTTCCCTCTAACTTATTTCACTTATGTATGTTTCTGTTCTCGTTTTCTATTCACATGTTTGCTCTAACTGCCTCATGGATACCACCCTCTCACACTTATTGAACTATTATTTTTGTAAACTCAGTTACCGACATTAGATTTCATCAAATATTTTTTGTCTTCGGCATCTTCATCCATTGTTTTTGTAAAGAGCGAAACTCTTTGCTCTCGCACCACTGTTAACGGGGACTCCACGAAGAAAAAAAAACTACAACTTCAAACTTCTATACATTAATCTAATCATATTTTCTCACAACACCCCAATTGTTTTGCTGTAAAGTAATAACACCTTAACACTCTGTGTGCCGTTAAATGCACAATTTGATCACTTTATACACCACTCGCGATCAATTATTGCATAAATGAGACGATTTAAGACGCATCTCCCAACACACTTCCGAACGAGTTGAAATAAACTGCGTAGGTAATTAAATAACAAATTTGCATGTTAGAGATGAGATAGATGAGTGGTAGTGACGAAATTGTCCTTTTTTCAGTACTTATCACAATCAGTAAGGAAACAATGCAATAAAAAATCACAGAGTTGCGATATCGAAAACTCGATACTCAGTACTGAGAAGAATCTGTTCAACGCTTTACAAAAATACAAAATTGTTTGGATTTTTCGATCAGGAAATTCGAATGCAACTCTGCCATCCAGAACGGATATTTGTTAAAATACATAAACACTTTTAGCAAGGTGTATTAACAAACATATGTTTGATATACATATTTATTGAGTAAATTTGTTTTTGTTTGGCAAAACATACAAAAATTATTCACTAATTGCTATGTAAACGAGTATAAAATTTTCGATCACTTATAAATACCCCGATGTATCATCAAAATTAAACACAAATGATTTATCAAGCAAAGATCAGAAATAATTAAGAGACAATTTTCGACCTGTTTGAGCCATGAAAAGCATTTTTTAAAAATATATTATCGTGCATAAAGTCTAAGCAGGAATAAAAAAGAAATTTTTGACTTTAATACAATTTGTAAAAGCGGGACCCGGAAATTACCGCAGTCCCTTGAGTTTCAGTTCTAAAATAGAGCGTATGAAAAGATAACAGCGAGCAAAGCTATTGAAAATTCCAACCGACATTTATAAAGTTGTATACAAAATAATTTATTAGATTAGGGTTGTTTTCGTGGGGGACATATGAAGGGAAAGTAGCTAATATTTTCAATTTGACTGGTTGTGTTAATCGATAGGAAACATTACGACTGGCCAAATTTACATTTATAGGCAAACCATTGCTAAATTATGGGCAAAATTTGATTTTTCGCATTCGCTCATTATTATGGCAAGTGCCAGACTTGCTCGTGGATTTACAATCCTAGATTAGATTGTAGGAGGAAAATTTTGGTGGATTCATGCAGACACTTCAGCTGTTATGAAGAAAACTTTATTTTTGTGTTTCAAGTCATTTCCCCAAGGTTGAGAAAAATACTTTCGTGTGTCCTGTTACAAAGGGGAAGGAATACCTCCGTATCTCTGATTAAAGCACACAATTCAAAATGAAAAGATTGGCCTAATTTGTTGTTGCCTGAATCCGAAAACTATTTTGGCTATAGTCAAAGAACATGGTTGCGGCATGATGCAGTAACGGTACATTGGTGTCTAGAAATGGTAATATAAATTGGCCTCTACGTAGATCTGATTTAACTCATATGGACCCGTGAGATTATCTCAAATCTAAAGTTTAAGCCAATAAATCGACTAACCTGACGCATTTAAAAGCAAATAGCTATTATGGCGACTACTTCCTTGGATTGTAGTGGATTCCTTTTTTCCACTAAATATAAAGTTTCGTTTGGGATATTTCGTAAAACAGAAATGCGATGTAAAGAGGTAAACAAACGGAAAGCTTACAGTTTATCAAAAAAAAAAAAAAAAAAAAAAATGTGTCCAGTTAATTCTTTTACAATAATTTTCCTTTGCTTCTCGGAATAGATTGATTCTCGGATTAGATTTCATATTTTTTTCTAACATTCTACGGAGAAGGTTGCCATATGTTTTAAATGAAGACAATTATGGCGGATAGTCCATTTGTTTGCTAGCCAGCTAAAGATGTTAGCCTAATTGCAAATGAAATGCCACCAACGTAGCTCTTGGTCAACTTCAGTATATTCACAATTTTTTTTTTTTTTCTAATGTGGAGCAGCATGTTGCAGACAGTAATATTACAATAAATTTATATGCTCATGAGCTAATGAATTTTTGTATTGCAATCTAATATAAAGACTTCTTATCTGATAAAGATATATTTGACCTAGTAAATGCAGTTATTTATTTGCAAAGTTCATCCTGCACTATTAGTACTAAAAAGTACTATTTTCTTAAAGTTATTCCATATCTATCTGCAATTGTCGTTAGTTGCGTGATCTCTTTGAGCAAATTCGTTTGTGTCTCACGCCTTATTTCCTAATTTCGTCAATTTTGGTGATATTTCACTGCGGAAATGGCTTAAAAACTTTACAAATACATACTGCAATATTTAAATATTATACATTTGTTGATATTTGTATAGGAGTTAGTGGAATCGTGGCGAAAAGTCGTTTGCAAATTTGGGCGTACTTTGCAGTTAATACGTTTTCGGCCGGTAACATTCTTTGTACATGTTTGTGTGTGTATGCGGGAGTAGAAAGTGAGAACAACAAGAGAGAGAATCTGTTGGTAATAAAGTGACAATTGTTGAAAAGTTGATAATGCGATGTTAAAATAAACTGTGTTGGGGTGGGAAGGTGAAGACACTCAATTGAAAGAATCTGTTAACATTTAACAGTTGGAAATAAAACTGTTCTGTATTGTTGGTGTTAAGAGGGAGGACACTTTTAAAATCTGATAAATGTAATCCAATTTGCGGAAATTGACAAATATTTAATGTGAACACTTAACCGAATTTCCTAAAAATGAGATTGGCCGTTTGTAACGCTTTTTCTTCTGTATTTCATATAGGGTAAGTTTATTGTTATTATCAAATTATTCTACAGGTTCACGTCATTGTGGGACCAGACATATTTTTCATGCATTACTGTTAGTTTGGCTGGCCAGTTAAGTGTAAGTTGAGTGTGTTAAGTGTAGTTTTGTAGAAAGGTCTATTATTTGTCTTTATATTAAGCAGATTCAATCTAATACATTTTGTAATAAATATTGTAATTTACTTATAATGGGCCGGAAGGCTTTAAATTACACGCCAGAAATAAATAAATAAATAAAAAAAAGTACTGCGGTAATGAAAAATGAATTCGACCAAATGAATTAGACCAAAATCGAGCATCATTCAAATTTTCCAAAGTTTTCTTTTTATGCTTGTTTTCCAAACCCTGCTTTGTGAGTTGTGAAAACTCCATACGTCAAATGCATAAAAATCCCGTAATTTTATGACAACGAAATATTGGTTAGATCCTTAGATGGCGGATTGGGAAGGAAGCCGTCCGACCACCTGCTGACGTACCATCGCCGCCATTTCAGTTTTTTTTTATTTATCAAAATGCGAAAATTATTAAATACTTGCTGATTTTACATTGTAACTAAAACCAAATCAAATGTTCGGGGTTTTTAGAAAATAGATCTTGATTACACATCTATACTTTCCGATAATTGGTCTTCGTTTTTCTTTTGGAACTATTACAAAAATTGTTTTCTAATAGATAGCTTTGTCGGAAAATTATTTTTCGAATTTTCAAAAAATAGATTTTGGAATTGTTTGACAGTTTCTGAATAGCCGACTTTTTCGGAATATTGGTTTTGGAATTATTCGACTCAAGAAAGCTATCATATGCAATATACTTTTTTGATAGATAATTCTTTATTTGATAATGGTGGATCAAATATTGAAAGTAGTCTAAAATCTAAAATCTCAAATTGCGACATGATGCGACAAATGATATATACCTGATTGCAGGGAATCATTTATTTGGCAAAAAACAACTTTAACACAACTTTAAAATTAAAATTTCGTAATATTCTTAAATATGAGGTTAGTGATTTGCGGTCCATCTCAAGGCATACCATCTGCAGTTCGTCTGGTTGGCAGGCGATTCTTTATTTCCGCCACAGAGAGCCTATTACAAAAAAATTGTCGAAACTAGATCATCTTAAGTTTTGATATTGCGATGTTGTTCCGAAATTTGAAAAGTAAATGCTGAAATTACTCCTGAGAGATTCTTAAATGCTTCCATTATATTTAAATGCTTTCGCAGAAAATGCTTAATTTGGCCACAACGTGCCAAAATTTGCTTTTAAATAAAATTTTAAAATCAAAATCACTAATTGGAAGATTATTCTGAAATATGGTTATGGCAAGCTCAGAATGTGCATCTTAAAGCCCGTCACCTGCACTACATTAGTTGTCAGAGAATCCTTTTTTAACACAGTAGAAGAAATGTGGAAAAAATATATAAAATATTAAATGCCAAGTTGAGAAATTCTAAAATATGTTGGCAGTAATTTCTGAAAGTATTCATTAGGTACTTCTAAATGATGTTCAAATGGTTAGCAGAGTCTGTTTCAAGCGCTATTACTTGTACCATGTAAGTGAATTTCAGGGGCTGTCATCCGCAACTCAGATCAAATTTGGACACAATGGGCCAAATACGAAAATTGAGTTTAAAATAGAAAATGCCAAGTTGCGAGATTCTGAAGTTCTTCTGAAATCTAGACATCTAGTTTATTTGATTACAGCGAGTCAAAAACAATTTTCGTATACAATTATAAAATTGAAAGTGCTGGAAAGTGGGTTTAATAACTTTGTAAAGTGAAAGTGGTCGTCTGCAATATTTTATTTGCTAAGAAAAATTAGTCTAAAATAAACATTGTAGAATTGTTGGGAAACCTTGAGATTTCTACCGCCTATTATATTTTACATTTACAGACAATTTTTCATTTACCACCAATGTTTTCTTTTGTTTAGACATTTTGCGAATTTATTAAACAACAAGAAGTAATGCCGGGTTATCCATTTTTTGGTTTTAAAAGTAAAGTTAAACAAAACGCCCATAAAGCTACGATTTCGATAAAACTGTCATTTCATTATAATGCTTGGATCTTGCCATTATGTACGGAATACATAAATGACCGCCTTTGGAAAACCGATATTTTCGGCAGTGTTTCGCAATGTACGATGATGCACAGTTCTGGCCACATCAGTAACGCTTCCAGTCTCTTCCACTGTCTTTATAATCTTACTAATTCCTTGCACTGTAAGTCGATTTTGACGACCGTAATGCACGAAAAGTGCCCACGTTTGAACCACCACATTTGTAGTAAGTTTTAACTATTCGGTTGTTAAGCTATCCTTCAGATGACAGTTGTTTAACAGCTGACAGACTTGCCAGACCGACGGTTTGGAAACCACTAAATGGATAATCCTTTATTGTTTGTAACCTTTATGCACGGATTGTAACATCGTCCAATTTTGAGCGATGGCCAAGGTGACGGTATTAAGGGCAGCTTATGACCGGTATGCGCCAACTTTAAAAAACCTCATGCGAAAAAGTTTAGAGGAATCAAACTGATCGATACATGAAATTTTCGCAGGAGATAATCGTTGCCTCAAATCATTAACGTGGAAATTATATGTGAGTTCAAGTGGTGATTACCATATTGAAAATGTTTTTAAATTTTTGTTTGGAGTAACAGTCAATTCAGTAATCATATGATTATGTGCATGTGGAGAGTCGACGGTGCTTTTATCTGAGTCTCATCGTGAAGGCCTTAGCCTTGGTATGCTAATTACACAGGGCGTATTTGAAATAGTTATCACCCGAAAATGTCCAGCTTTTGATTCATTGAACTTTTTCCATTCCACTAATCAATAATCATTAATCTGTAGCATTCGTTGATAGTCTTAAACGCTCTAAAGCCCAGTCAGTGAACAAATCGTGTTGTCTATGGTCATTAACTTTGAGGTCTTGAGGCCCAAGTCCCGATGCTCTTGTGCCCGACGAGGAATCGAGTGACTCGAGTATTCCTGCAGTCTTTCACAGATAACGGCGATGCCCACTTTTCCTTTCTTTGATCTTCGGGTGTTCACTGATTATTAACTGAACCAGTCGAATACAATTCCTTCAGCCACTAAATTTTTGCGCCAAAATTCAGATTGATAATAAAGTTTTAGCGTTTGTAACTTAACATGATAATTTGGCAATAGAAAATTAATAATAAATAATAGATTTGGCGGGCGTCATCGAAATAATATGGCCGCCTCGAATGGTCAACATCGGCCTGTCCTATTTGAAACATACATGTCATACTAGAAGTATACATGTCTCATTGGAAGAATACAGGACTCTGCTCGAATACCCTTATACCCTATTTCACAATTTGTTCACCCTAAGACGCATTTATCGAAAAAAACAAATAAATAATTTTATTTTGCATATAATCAACCCGTCGTTGAATTTTCCTCAATTTATTACCATTCTATAGTGGGGATATTGCCCAATTTTCGTTAAAATTCACACAAAAATGAAGATTTTTAGAAGACGCATAATGTATCTAAAATTTTAACCTTTGACCTGCTCGTTTCATATCTAAGTGTTCTTCGATTCTCCCCAAATTTTACACAGTCATTTTAGACCAAATTGCAAAACAAAAAACACTGCGAAGATAAATTTCCGCTGTCATTCTAAAGCAGGTATATCACCAACATCGAGAGCTTGCCCCAGTCTCTTTATACATTTTCATAAGAACAAATTGCTTGAAATTGCTTTCCGGTACTGTATTTGCCTCTACCGTTTCTTAGATTCTCCTCTGAATTCTCCATCATCGTATCCTTTAATTCGAGTACAAATCTCCATGGTAAAAAAGAACGTTTCAAATAATAATTTATTACTTATTGAAGCAGAAAAATAGTAGACACAGCAAGAAATTGTTCATCGAAACAATCCCATTCACGCAGAGGTGCAGAGGCTCACACAGTCAGACTCACAGTTGTATCTGATCCCATGGAGTGTGAGCCAACGAAGCCGCAGCAACTCCAGCAAAATTACAACGGCAGCAACTACAACATCTGCCGCATCAGTCGAATCCATCTTGAAAACTCAATTAGGCCTACAAATAAACCTCCCTGACCAATAATAACAACAAAAGCAACAGCAAAACTGTAGGATTATTTCATGCGGACTTTTTATGCTTCGATTTTGCATCCGGGCTTAGTGCGCCAATAAAACCCGATGCGGTTGTAAAAAATATCGAACAGAACAGGCGAAAGGGAGGCAAACAAAACAATAATATTGTAAGCAATTTTGCGAAATTCCACTTAGGCGAAATGTGAAAAACGAAGAAACCAAAAGCTGTAACCTGAGTGGGATGAGCGGAAGCACTTTAATTGTGTCGAGTATGGTGGCTCCGTTAGGGGATGATGTGTTTCCGGTCTGGTTTGGTGTAGTTCGCACAAACGCAAGTCATTTACGATTATTATATAACCATAAATAAACAACCATTCCTACAGCAACGCACGCACACATACCATAATAGAGTTGTAACGTTGTTTCACAATACCAGTAAACATAGAACCAATACCATCAAAAGCCCCAGCATCATGTAAATGAAATTAAAAGGCCAATAATTAAAGACTAGAATAGAAATGAAGTAAAAGGTGGTGGCGTAGTTCAGATATTTTGGTATTCATTTGAGTTATCCTAACATTATTGAAGTATTCAAAATTATAAACCGTCTTCTTCAACTACCTTTTTTTGAAATTTTAGATTTTGGTGCAAATGCCCAGATGTCGAGACACTAAGAAAACTTTTCCGAATAAAAACAGATGAAAAATTGAAACTTCATAAATCCTACACTTACAAGTTACAGAGACATCATTGATTTTTTTTTTTTTATTAAATGGGCTAGTTTGAATGCGAAAGATCGTGGGGATTCAATCCATTTTCATTCGCAGAACCAAGCTTACTAAAAACGTGATGCACGCTATACTGTATCAAATTTGGTACAATTGAGTAAGAAATATAAATCTAAAAGTATAGGAGTTAAATTGTGTAATTTGTATAGAAGTTACCAAAGGGGTTATCCGACCCATTTTTTCAAATTTTATTAAACATTGTTATGCAATGCGAAATGTAATTGGATATTATTGTCCTGTCACAGATGAACACTGGCAAAGACAAAATCCACAATACTTTTCTGTTTTTCTTCGATAAAGGTGAAAATTTAAACCACGCAGATTAAAATTTGAATACATAATAATATCATAATCATTCATGCGCAATTTTGGTTTCTTTGATTTTCTGCTGATAATTTTGATGTCAAAGATGCATCACGCTCTGGAAATTTAATTGTAGAAAGTGTTAACAAAAAAATAAAAATTGCCATCATGTAAGTTTCGATTGCCTACGAGGTAAACATTGCACAAAAACGGGTTGCATTCACTTAAATATGGCTGAAATGGAACTCAGTTTTTAAAGTTTCCGATGTACAGAAGAGACATTCCGAGAATCCGATATTTTTCAAAACAGTTTTCGCCAAACTGTTATGGAAAAGCCAAATTATTATGCTATTTCCTCGTATATGAAATGTTCATTAAGTAATAAAATATTCGATTTTCAGGTGATGGCAATGAAATTTAATATGAAGGCTATGCAAGAAAAGTCAAACATTTTAAAACTTCTAACAACAATTCCGCTCCACCCAAGATTGTGAAATGTGTAGGTCCTGTTACATCCTGTTACTGTGTGCAGGTATTGAAGGTGCTCTTGAGTACAGAACAAGGTAAACGCATTAAAGTTTTCAGATATACGAGCTGGACAACCTTACAGCCTTTTCCGAGCCAGTGGGAATTTCTTGTATTCAAAAATATACACAAAATATAATACAGGGTTATCCATTCAGTAGTTTCAATAACACAGGTCTGGCAAGTTAGTTAGCTGTTAAATGGGCTGTCAACTGTTATTTATTTTGTGTTATTTATTTACGAATGTGGATCGTTTAACAACCGAAGAACGCTCATTAAAATATTTAAATCTCCAACTAAACAACATTTTCTTCAACGATAAAGCTCATCTCTCATTCGGTGATTACGTCAACAAGCAAAAATATTATAACAGACAAAAAAAAATTGGATAAAAATATAGATTTCGTCAAACTTTGTGTTATATGTTTCATAATGTAAGGAAAGAAAAACTTTTTCTAATATAAAGATCACATCCATCGAATTTTTCATACCTCGATCTCAAATTAAAGGCAAAAAGTAATGCTGGGCTATGAAAAAGCTGTAATTTGGTAATTTGTGTCATTTTTCCTAACAGATAACTTGTAGAAGAAAATTTCCTGTATCACGTTTGCCTCTTTACTTGTCTGTACCTTTCTTATTAGTTTTTTCTTAACAATCATTTCGTCCTTTTATAGCGTTATTTTGCCTCTTTCCTTTTCTGTTTTCTTATGCGAATGCGATAGCGCCAGCGTATGTCGCAACTGTTGCATTAGGCGATATTGACATATCCGATATTGACATATTGACATATGCAAAAATCATTTCTTACGTGGGGCCATAACACTCCCTTGCGCTACTCCAGCTTCAATAGGTTTTATTTGCAAGTGGCGGTGGCGTTGCCATGTATGTGGTCTCTTTTCCTCAGATGCTTTGTGACATTCTTCATTGTTCTAGGGCTTATCTGACATTATTTTCGTACTCAAATGCAATTATTACGACAATTGCCGGGAGAAGTGCTCAATATATTGATATGGCATGCAAGAAAAGCCTGGAGAACGAACTGTGACTAGTAGTAATGAAAGAATTAATTTATGGAATATGTTTTGGCTCTCTCGGTGGTGTGAAATTTCGCAAAGTCTGCCATTTTCTGTAAAAAAAAAACAAATTTCCTTGCATTCCATGAATGAGATATGAGAAAGCTTCTCACATTCAGGAGTTTACACGTGTTGTATTTTTAAACTCACTCCTACAGTTTAGCGACTATTTCGAAGGTCAGGGTTCACGGGGGTCTTACTCTAGCTCGTGAGGGCCTTACCCTCAGTATGTTAATCACACTGGGCATATTACAATGCGATTGCCCGCGTCCCTCCCCTGGTATAGCCAAGCAAACTTAGACTATCTAAGAATACGAGTTGACAATTTTAGCAGCTAGCTACGGCAACTGCCAGCTCTTTCTTTCGCCGGAAGATACCAAGTTGATTGTACTAGTATGGAGCGTAATTCCCATTGGCGGAGGTAAGACTTATCTTCTGCTACTCCATGGGTCTGTAGCACTTTCGAGCACGAAGACTCTACCAGCAACCAACAATGAATTGTTTTTATTAGACTTGTCGATTATTCTACTAGTCTGAATGATCTGGAGGAAAAGGTGTCTATCCTTGGCATCATTGTACCCTCTTGCCTCTAAATGATGTCTCAAACAGGGAGGCAATCTATTGTGCGACCTCTTCAAAATATAATGAATTAACGATTAATTAAAATTAAGATGTGAACAAACCAGCGGCAAGTTAATGCTCGGGGAACTCGGTGCCCAAATATTAATTTATCCACATATTAACATTACGAGTATAAGGATTTTCTAGTATATCAAAAGAATAGTTTCAAATTCCAGCGCATTACAGTCAGAAAATTGCCGCCTTTTATTTTTCCTTGAAATGATTGCACCAAAATTACGTGAACGAAGACGGAATGAATTCGAAGTACGATATTTATTCGTTGTAAAATAATGCTCGGTACAATCATAGTTCGTCGTAAATACTAAAATTGATATGAAAAGCACAAGTCAAACCATATGCGTTAAAGTTAAGGTCGATTGTGTGATTGGGGAAAGCTGCAGTTAACATCACGGGCAGCACGTTTAGCAAAAGAAAAATGTTACTTGCGTTATACGAGTACATACTTTATTAAATCATGTACTCACCATTAGGTGAAATTTGCTGGATGTTGCTGCAGTCCCCTCAAGTAAGTATAAGGAATTATCAAAAATGAATTTGTATGGCGATGCTATAATATATGTACATGCTATAATACATAACTATTGTTTCTATTGTTTTAGAATGTTGTATTTTTACAAAGAGGTGTTATTATGCAATAAAAATGCGGTTAAATGGCAAAGCCTCGAAAAGCCATTACGAGCTATTTTGCACTCCTTCTTATATACGACCTGAAGTCCTAAGTGAATACGGGACCTGAAGTAACTGCTATAGGGGTTGTCGATATAAAACTTCTTATCGCAAAATACACTTGGAAGCGTAATTCTGCTTATATTTTAACATGATTTTGTACCGCCAAGTCATAAAGGTAATCTTTTTAAATTGAGTTTTATTTACAACTAAACGTTTTAAAATTATGCAAAGTTTTTTCTTTTTGCATTTGCAAAGTTTGGTTGCACTTGAAAACTTAAAAACAATAATATGGCATCTTTGATCATATGCAAAAGTCTGCGTACGAGCAAACAAACGGTACTTTGTAACGGTTTGTTGTTGTTGATTGATACTATAATACTCATTGTTTGTATCAAGCTGATCTATCAAGTGATTTTTGGATTTTTTTTTTGTTTGTTTCGAATTGCAATAAATTTCTAGTAATGGCAAACAGAGAAGAAATTAATGTTACAAGCGCAAAATTATTGTTCATTTGTGGAAACAAGGAAAAACTTTCCGCGAAATCGGTCAAATAGTTGAAAGGACTCACTCCACCACACAGAGAGTAATAAACAATTTTAAAAACACTGGAGCTTTAGTCTCGAAGCCTCGTTCTGCTCGTCCACCAAAATTAACTGAACGCGAAAGTAGAGTTGTGGTGCAGTCGGTGAGTGAAAACTCCAGATTAACAACATCAAAAATCAAAAATTGCTGAAAACATAAATTCACAATTTAATAAACGTGTATCAAAAGACACTGTTCGCAGAATTTTGAAGAAGGCCAACTATAGAAGCCATGTAGCAAGGAGAAAGCCCCTCGTGTCGTTAGTTAATAGACAAAAACGAATTGCTTTCGCCAAAGAACACGTAAATAAACCTGCAGAGTTCTGGAAAAAAGTTATATTTACTGATGGAAGCAAGTTTCTTATGCGATGGCGCCAGCGTATGTCGCAACTGCTGCATTATGCGATATTGACATATCCGATATTGACATACTGACATATGCAAAAATCATTTCTTACGTGGGGCCAAAACACTCCCTTGCGCTACTCCAGCTGGCATTTTTGATAAAAGGCCGCCAACTTGTTTGCAGAAAGCCCTGTACAGCCTTGAATCCCAAAAATTCAAAACCAGCAGTTAAACATGGTGGTGGTGGCGCAATGGTTTGGGGCTGCATGGTAAGTATGGGTGTGGGTAATTTAGAGTTTATTCCATCTACAATGGATCGCAGGATCTATTTAGGCATTTTGAAAAAAAATCTTACCGAAAGTGTTAGAAAATTGGGCATTGAAGGCGATTACATCTTACAACAAGACAATGACCCAAAGCATACTGCACTAAATACCAGGCTTTTGGTTGTTGTATCATGTACGAAAACAATTAAAGACTCCTCCGCAGTCACCAGACCTAAATCCCATTGAGCATTTGTGGGATTTACTGGAAAGAAAAATAAAATCCTTCAAAACGTATTAACTGAAGAATGGAGAAAGATAAACTCGGAATACACCGAAAAATTGGTTTCATCAATGCCAAAACGTCTTAATGAAGTTCTCGCTCGTCGTGGTTATCCGACTTCTTATTAATATACAGTACAAATAAAAAAAAAACCTGTTGTATTTCATTTTTTTATTTTGTGTACGCAGACTTTTGCCTAGTCATGAAATTATGTTTTTTTTTTAATTGAATTATTATAAGTTTTGTTAATTCTGAAATAAGTATTTTACAATACAGTTATGTTCTTAAATAAATAAGAGTTTTATTTAAAGAAGTTTCAAATAAGTACCGTTTATTTTGATACCCAAAATAAGAGCAAACTTTTAGTTTTCATTCTTGTTCGCAGATTAATTGTTATTATTGTTATTGGAACTCAGAATATTGTAAGCTCAGAATATAATGAATCACCTAACTCTGAAAGTTATAAGCAACGATCTCGTAGGGATGTGGGAAGGAAAGCAAACATATTTTTTCTGGGAGGACCAAATTTTTAAACCCTATCAAAACATGTTGCCAGGAAGAAGAAGTGCTGGTAATTTATTCATACTATTTCTTATAAAGGATGACTTTTATTTCGACATAAAAAAGTAATTTATTTATTTGTCCAATTATGCAGTTGTTCACTTATTTTACTGCGTCACCTGCATCCACTTCACTGTACCCATGAAGTTTCGTTCAGCAGATGTAGTAGGCACTTTCACTACAAATAAAAAAAATAAAAATCGTTGTAACATAACTCAGTTAAGTCTCGTTCTATTGCTTCATTGCAACCGGAAATTGCTATGGTTAGAGGTAGCAGTACTTGGTGCTTTCTTCCAACTCCTATTCAGATGCCTGCCACCTCATTCTCTCAGAGGAAACCAATAAAACCTACCATATACCTCAATAAAAAAACAGAAACTTCCAACAATACAATCTCAACCCGTACAAACAATGGATGGTCGGTAAATAGGGGACCGAACGAAGGTGGGGTAGGACAGAAGACAGTAAAGAAAGAAATCCGCAATAATGGACTTAATTGCATTTGGGTTTTTTTTTTGCTCTGTTCTGTCTTTCGTGCTGAGTGTTCGGCAACGCTATCACAACAACATCGGCAACAGTGACGTTTCATTACGTTCATATCCTGCTGCAGGACTTGACTGTTCCACGAGATTGTTTGTTGTAATAATTGGATATTAAATGATACAATTTTATAGATTTTATACTTTGTTTAACCATTTACAAC
The DNA here is from genome assembly GCA_019455685.1 of Philornis downsi. Classification (NCBI taxonomy): domain Eukaryota; kingdom Metazoa; phylum Arthropoda; class Insecta; order Diptera; family Muscidae; genus Philornis; species Philornis downsi. Next base: position 2,362,592 of record JAHXMU010000102.1, on the reverse strand, counting down.
TGTTGTTATTACTGTTAATGGAATCCTGTGATGAAATCCTGTACAAGGACAGAGAAAGCATGCGGAGAATGAGAAAATAAGTGTATGTAACAACTTCATTAAACAACACAGAGGAAAATTGCAGTAGTCAGTTGTTTCCGCCATTGGCAAATAGTTCGGTAGCATTAAATCGTTCGTTTAATATTCTTGTTTTATTTTAACAAGATGGTGAGAATTGCACACATGGCCTTAAGTTACGAAAAATTTACTCGCATATTAAAGTATACTTGAAATACATTAATTAATTATTTAATTTGCAGTGAAGTTGTTGAAAACAGGCAGGGGAAACTACAGCATATGCAAGAGGAGAAGAATTGAAATTGGCGTTAATGACTCTCATTTTAAAAGTCATGCATTATGTCTTTAATGCAGTTCTGTATGGTGCTATCAAAATTGTGGAAATGGGCCAGCTAATGAGTTTTTAATTGATTTTCCATTATATGGCAAAAAAATGGAAGACAATGAAGCCATTTTTCATATTTAAGATTTCAGGGGTAGAGCAAAAAACAAGAATAAGGCCAACAAAAGACAGATTCGCCTAAAGTTCTTAGTATGAAACTCAACGTATTATGAAGTTCATACAAAAATGGGACACCGTGACATTTTCCAGATTCAATAAGCTTTTCACTTATTCTATTTCTGGAATCGATGACAATTCCGAAGATCAATTTGAGATAATTTTACTACACTTGCCGATTGCTCGAGATATAACTTATGATATCGAGGTAATCGTCGTTCAAAGAAAAATAGTTGGCTGTATTGTGGATTGAACCCACGATCATATGAACGACAGTCGCATGTACAATTAAACTCCTGTCGATTGCAAATTAAACATTTACAAACAAATTGCTTTAGAATAACTCAAATCACAATGAGAAAAGTTCGGTAAAAGTGGAAATAGAAGTGCAAATCAACGTAAATCTCGTACAGTGATCAAATTCAAATTATTTAACGGGCTGTCATCTGCGTATTTGTTACTCGATTAGGATGGTTTAAACACCTTCCAACTCTGCAGCAGAGTACCCACGGGAATTGTAGGTATTGTGCACCCCATATTACACAACATGAGGTGTGCCCAAAAAACAAGATGCATTTTCAAATTTCGCGGGCAACGAAATACGTTGGTACACTCGTCTCGAGGATATGTGGACAGTTTTATCCATATATTATGTTTAGTTTGTTTGTGAGAGGCATAGATAAGACAAGTGTTTTGCGTGTTCGGCGATTTTCTGCTATCGAAAAAAATGGATCAAAGAAGTTGCATCAAATTTTGTGTAAAAAATTGAATTAAGTGCTCAAAAACATTTGAAATGTTGACTGCGGCATACGGTGAGAGGACCCTGAGTCAAAAAAATGTTTACAAGTAGTACAAGCTTTTCACAGAAGGTCGAGAAGATGTGAATGAGGACACTCGCTCTGGACGCGCCATCACATCAGCAACCGATGAAAATGTTGAGAAAGTTAAGAAAATTGTTATGGAGAATCGTCGAATAACAATTAGAAAGATTTCTGAGGATGTCTGCATATCGTTTGGCTCATGACATGCAATCTTTTTGGAAATTTTGGGCATGAAGCGAGTGGCAGCGAAGTTCGTTCCAAAAGTGCTGAATTTTGACCAAAAGCAACGTCGCATGAGCATCGATCAGGAATTGTTGAATGACGTCAATGATGATCCAGATTTTCTCAAAAGGGTCATAATTGGTGATGAATCCTGGGTATATGGTTATGACATCGAAACCAAAGCCCAATCGTCTCAATGGAAGGGTCCAGGAGAGCCAAGACTAAAAAAAGCAAGTCAAGTTCGATCAAATGTCAAGGTTTTGCTCACTGTTTTCTTCGATTACCATGGAGTAGTGCATTAGGAGTTCTTGCCACAAGATCGTACGGTAAATAAAGAGTATTACCTTGAAGTTATGCGCCGTTTGCGTGGAGCAATATTTAAAAACGCCTGGAATTGTGAAAAAAAATCATGGCTTTTGCATTATGATAATGCACCGGCTCACTCATCTTTGCTTGTGAGAGATTATTTGGCCAAAAACAACATCGTTATCATGAATATGGTTCAGCCACCGTATTCACCAGATTTGGTCCCTGCGACTTTTTTCTGTTCCCAAGATTGAAGAGACCCATGAAAGGACGGACGGAAGTTTTGCGACGATTGAGGAGATGAAAACCGAATCACTGAGAGAGAGGACAGGGACAGAAAGTGCATATCAGAACTGCTTCGAGGATTGAAAAAATAAACGCTGGCACAAGTGTATTATATCTGAGGGGGACTACTTTGAAGGAGATAAAATAGAAATCGATGAATAAATAAATATTTTTTGAGGAAAATAAAAATTCACCGTATTTTTTGAACACACCTCGTACTTTACGCTGGCTCAAAGTTGGAATGACATGATTATTTCTCTATATATTACGCAGAAATTTTCGGCAGTTTTGCTTACAATCCCAAGCCGACTTACCAAATAGTATCTCTCAAAAGACGTATTGCTATCAGCAAACTCTCGTTTTCGCCTTTTGATATTTCTTCAGCCATTTCCTTGCAAATGTATCTATTTTTTCTACTAAAATTCGATTTTGCTACAAAATGGTTGATATGATATAGAAACATTTTTGTGATATATATTGTTGAATGGCAATCAGTTGTAATTATTAAGTTCTCAAATCACTGTGCATACAATTTAGACCAAATCGGGCGGCTTACGGTTATTCGTAACCGTATTCTTTGGAAGCGTGACTTAAACATTTCCGTCTTCAAAATCTATACTTTTGCCCAGATTTTCATAAAAATCGGGGAGTAGCTGTAGTTTAATCTCACTGTAGAAATGTGGAAGATGATAAGAAAATCCCTTGATAATTAATAATTTTGACAAAAATGATAATTTTTTATTTTCTGTTTATTTTTCGCAAATATGTCTGAGGGTAAGAAAATAGTGAAATTGAACATAAGCGCCTCCGGATAGGGATCTTTACTCTTCCGACAAAGTATATCAAAATACTTGTCAAATAGTTTCATGTTATTACTTTGCTTCAAATTCGGTTACGTCGGGAAACGATGGCCAAGCTTACTTTTACGGAATCAAAATAGAAGAAGTCTGAATTGATTTCACCGGTTGTATGGACATCGACACTCGCGTCTGAGACTTCAAAACGATTTTTATGTCGATTTTGGGAAACAGTTTGAACAATAGGGACGGCTAGACGGCTGAAATAAAAACTTAGGATTACAAATAATTTTTAAAAACCCACTATAACAGATAAAACTTTCTTCGTAAGAAAATGTTGAAAATTTAAATGTATTTACACCAAATATTGATTGCGTATATACGATCCCAGTATCTTGAGCCTAAGTTAAGGTGCGCGACTAAGTTCTCGCTGTTTTAATAAATAAAAACATGTTTTCAAAGGATTCATTGAAAGTATTGCCCATCGCTATCCATTACTTTTTCCCATATTTCTGGCAAAGCTCTAATTCGTTCATGGCAAAACTGTTCATCTTTTGAGGCCATCCACGAATCTAGCTATTCGTTGATGCTGCTGGTCAGCCAGATCGTGAGCCATCACACAACAGAACAAATGATAATCGGGCTGCCCAATATCTGGAGAATAGGGCGGATGGGGTAAGACTACGTTTTAATGGGCTTGATCACGCGAGGCCGAGAGTTGCAATGCTAAAGAATTATTTTTTCGTGCCTTTCCGCGTGCCTCTCAATTACATAAATTGAAGTCGATACTGATCCCCAATGATAGTTTCGCTTGATTTCAACAGCTCGTAATAAATAAATATAGAGTCTAACCTTCGCAGCGTAAATTTTTGGCCGAGGCAACGACGTTGAAGCATCACTGGACAGTCCTCATGACTTTCTTTCCTTTGATTTGATTGCTGAAATGAATCTATTTCTCATCACCCGTTACAAAACGATGAAGGAAACCCTACCTTTTTTTGTCGCTGTAGCAGTTGGCGAAAAAACGACGCTCAACGTCCCTTGGCTTCAACTCATATGGAACCTAAGTTCCTTGCCTTTGAATCATTTCCAGCGCATGCAATCGCTTGGAAGTGTCTTGGCGGGTAACTCCTAATACTGAAGCAAGCTCTATCTACGTTTGACATGGATCCCCATCAGGCAATGCCGTCAATTCAGTGTCATCGAACGTTTTTCATCCTCCTTCATGCGAACGGTCGTCAACATCAAAATCACCATCATTAAAGCGACGGAACCAATCTCAAAGTGAACTACTGATATTCTTCAATTTTTACAAAAATCGCCTTACGAAATACTTATATAACGACCAAGGTGCTGTGCTTACAGTTCAAAAAGGATTGTCCTTCGGTGTTGTTCAGAAAACAAAAATTCTCTGTGGTTTAAAACACATCATGGTAGCAACATTCTTTAGCCATCCTGTATAACCAACGTTGCCGCCAATAATTGTGTAAAAGTTTAATCCCTGGATAACTACAAATGGACGCAAATACTTATGTTGAGTGAAAACTTACAATTCTAGAAATTTTACTTCCGCATTTGAAAATGGAACAAGTGAGTTATAAATTTTGCTAGGCATTTTACAGAAGAATTCGTTGTTATTTAAATTATACACTGCCGATCAACCACATAGACTCACAGATTTTTTTTTTAAATTGAGTTTACAACTTTTTATATAAATATAAATGGGACACAGTAATTTTTTATTATTCAGTAGTCAATTCAAAATTAAACAAAACAAAAATTAGCGTTCTAAGCTTACAATTAATTTTTTAACATTTTTTTTAGGTTTACCTCAAAAAGTACCCTTTTTTATCGCTCAACCGAATAGACTCAAGGACTTTAATTATATCTAAACCACAAATTAATGAAAAAACAATGTAAAAAATAATTTTCTTATAATATTTACACGCTATTAATAATGAGTAAAGCCACCTTTATTTGAAATAACTTCAAAAATTCGGTCAGGGAGTGAATCGTAAAGTGACTTTAAATAGTCCAAGGGCACTTCGCTCCAGGTGTTCAAAATGGCTGCTTTTAATGATTCGACGTTTTCAAACTGTGTGCCAGATTGATAAACCTTACGTGTAAGCCATCTCTATAAATTTTCGATAATATTGATATCAGGAGAGTACGGAGGCCACTCCATCAACTTTACATTTTGGTCACTTATCCATTTTTTTACCACTCGAGAGGTGTGTATTGGGGCATTGTCCTGTTGAAATGTCCAGGGTAATGATCCAAAAATGTTCGAAAAATGGGGAAATGCTTTCTGAAGCAGTTCTTTCTATTTATTTGCATTCATCCTGGATGAAACAAATTGAATTTCAAATGGCCCATAGTAGGATATTGCGCCCCACAACATAACACCTCCTTCACGACTATGATGTCGGGTTAAAAAGAGTTCCTCCTTTCTTAAATCATGGAAGTAATATTTAAAGCCATCTGGTCCATCCAAATTAAGACGTTTTTCATCAGAAAAAACGATTTGATGCCACTCCCTATTCCATGCCATGTGATTGCGGGCATATACACAGCGACTTTGCTTACGAACATCAGTAAGCGGTGTTTTTTTTTTTATTTTTAGTCTCTTTAGATCTTTAGTTTTACGGATTACACGTCTCACGGTAGCTATACTGGCATTTACACCCAAATTTTGGCGAATTTTGACGGCAGAACATGTCGAATTTGACGCCTCTCGGATGGTCGTTAGTGCTTTTCTTATCGACTTATGCATATTTTTTCCATAACTCGATGGATTTCTGATAAAATGACTCACAACAGAATGACTTCTACCAATTTTTTCAGCGATTTGTCGAGTTGTCAGCTTACTGTCATGATACGCCAATATTTTGCCTCTTTCCTCCAAAGTTAATGTTGTACCACCACCCATTTTGTGTTTAATTATTTTTAAATTGCACCAAAAGAGTGTACGCAACTTTTTGTTCGAACAGCTAATCAGAAACTAAAATTACAGCCTTTGAGTCTATTTCGATGATCGCCAAAAAAGCACATTTTTTCGACATTGTCAAAGCAAAACAAGAATATTTAATAACTGTAAATTTTTTGCATCCTCTTGTTATCGCAATTCGTTTGTCTATTGCTTTGCTCTAAAATAAATAACAATACTTGTTCAATAGCTTCTTCCACAAAGAAGATAATCGAAAATTAAAAGAAAAAAATTTGTGAGTCTATTTGGTTGATCGGCAGTGTACATATCGGCATCTTTTTTGGAAGTCCTTCATAGTGTATTCTGTCAATAGCTGGGTCAATTCTATTGAACTTTAACATCTCACTTTTAGAAAATACCTTAGCTAAGTCTCATAAAATTCGTCTTCGAATCAAATTAGCAACTTTAAAAATTACAGATTCATGTGCTACTTTCTTTTAGTTATCCTATTATGTATTGGTTTCTGTAGCCTTGTTGTCATTGAGAGAATTTATCTCCATCTAATTTCATAGCAGTTTGATGTTGGGCAACTAAATGATCATCCTTAATCGGCACACACTTCAACGCCTCTAATAAGAGTAATTTCTGAAAAAGGTCTCCCCTTAAACTCAGCGCACTCTGCTCATTCGTGACCAGATTTCCATTCCAATATTTGCGTCTGGACAGAAATTTCAAGTTCCGCATTCCTGAATTAAATTTAATTAACTTTTGTTCTATGATACATTTTATCTACTCGGTTATGTGAAATAACCCAAATCAGCCGAATATACGCATATAATTCATTCCCAAGAAATTATAATTATAATACATTGCTGTTTTTATTTAATTCTATTGTTATATCTCAAATATATTTTTATCTCTATACAAACGAAGTTACTTAGTTAAAAACTGCCAGACACAATTCCGAACTCTTAGAGAACATTGTCATTCACTTACCATTTTGCATTCAAATGCAAACAAACGGAAGCATTGATAATTTTGAATTGAAACTCATTTCTGGTTGATGCTACAGCAACAAAAGCTTCATTATATATGATGTAAGCAAATGCGTTATGCCAAATATCTATGTGATGCATGGGAAGTGCTCCCTGGGAGAACATTTGGAAGAAAATTAAATAAGTAAATATCAAATGAGCAGAACAAAATCTAAATAACATCTCTAAAACCCCTTAATTGCATTAGCGAATAAATTATTTTACCCGCTTGATATGTTTGAATCCGTTTACGCTTCTTTGAAAGCAAATCTTTACCATAAGCAACATTTTCGAAAATTAAAAATAATTATATATGGCAAATACTTTACCAAGAAGAATATTTCAGTAATAGTTCGTCGGAAAGTGCCTGGCTTGACCTGGGATGCAAATGTGGGTCGCGAACCAAGCCTAATATTTATTTGTTCCCACAGAATGGATGGTTACTAAGTCAAAGAATTAGCCGAGGTAATTAAATGTTGCTTAAAAATTTTTTTGTTGCATATTATATGAGTAGCATCCTATATACATTTTAGCATGCTGAAAATTTGAAGGACTACAATTTCATTTCATGAAAACCTATGATACAAAAGCACAAGGCTTCTTTCTTGGATTTTCTCAATCGTTTTTATACCTCTAGCCAAAGGAAAATATATTTCATTACATATGGCAAAAATTTAGACCCGAGGAGATAATTTCTGATTAAATGTGTTTCATGACCGACTGAGAGATGTCCGTCTGTCTGGTTGGCGGTTAGACACTTTAACTATCGTCGACATTTATAATTAAAACTTTTTACAACTTTGGCACAGCCCAATACTTTGACAAATGGGAGCATCCTTTCTGGTATCTCTCATACTAGTTGACCGATTCTCGAAATTCCATTTGTTCCCTATTACTAATCATCCCTATACATAATCATGGTAGACTGCCGTAACTTAAATTATTATTCATTGTATTGTTATGAAAAGTTCAACAGAATTTGAAAACATCCACCGAATAACTGCTCAACTTCTGTTACCACCCTTACAAACGGCCAGTTAACTCGTCCTTATATTCTTAGTTACATTAGACAGAATTTAGTTTAGTATATGTTAAGCACGTTAAGCAGTACGTTCTGACAATGAAAATTGACCACATTGTCACACCCTTTAAATATTTCCAATAGAAATTATTAGATTTTTCCAAATTTAGTCTTTTCTCTATAGCATCTGATTAGTATGCTGCAGTAGCCTTATTTTTGTCCATTGTATTGGCTTATAACTTGTGAAAAACTGGTCAAGTAACCACGCCTCTTCTAACGCCATTTACACAAGTGGCTAGTTTCACATTTTCCAAGCAGTTATACTGCCAAATTTTTCCACAAAATGGGTTCTGTGAAAGAAAATAGACTGCATTTCCAAATACATTTCACTTCTATTACCTTCCATACAAATTAGTTTTTCCTGTAATCCCTAATCTGTAAACTGAAGTTGCTTAAATTGTTGTCGATTGTACTACTTTATAATTATTGGAAAAAACTAATCTAATTGTTGTCAATTGTACTAAGTTATAACTCTTGGAAATATCTAAACAATCGAATTACAAGATTTAATTCACATGTACCTAGATTTGCATTCGTAACGTGTAAATCCCACTCAATTCGGTATAATTTATCACGCTTCAGGTATCTAAATTGCGAATGAGAATGAACCCCATTCTCATGTCCTCTGGGCGCTACACACACACACACACACACATATGATTAACCTAGTTAGCAAATGTCAGTGATGTCCATATAATTACTAAGCGGAAAATTTCAGAAAGTTATAACTTTGCTTATTTTATTCCACTTTAGTTTATAGTATTTTGGATAACGACTTATCACGCCCCCTCACATTCTAAGCCAACACAAGAGGACATAGGCTGGAACTGAAATCAGTTAACCTGACTGAAATTTCGGTACTGTTTGCTATTTTATTTTTAGAAAAAAAACCCAAAAGTCATATGTTGGCATATCTAAGGAATAAGCTGATGAAAGGAACTTGATCAATGTATTCTAACATAGTAGATTCACTTGTTTTTCCAGCACTGTGAACTGGCGCAAATACATAAGGAGCTCCGCGGATTCTCTTTCTTTTGGTTTCCCAACATTTTTCCCTAGAAGTCTGTTATTCACGTAGTATATTTTTATTTCGTCTGTCTCCTTTTTAATTTGTCAATTCTAGACTAAGGTCAATCAAAACAAAAAAAAAATCATTGATTCCCGTTTTGTTTCAGGATAGTACTTGTAAAACCAATTGATGAAACTTACTTTAAGAAGTTTTTAGGAGACATTTGGATCATAATGAGCAAAACGAGTTCTTTTTCAAATTCAGTTAATATTGCAGGAACTCATCGTTATGGTTACTGCATGCGCTTAAGATAATGGTTTAATGTTCACAATGGCAGACACAGTAACTTTCAATCCTATTTCACCATATGGACTGAATTTGCAACCGCCTCAATTTCTGATTTTTAGCACCACTATACTAACACTATTGGTCTGAGATTTACGGTGGCATTCATAAGGCTCGCTCTCTGCAGAGATCTCCATGTATGTTAACATGGATTCCGTTAAATATTTCTACAGGCTTAAGTTTATATAGAAATTGTTAAAGGATGATTTAGTGGATAACGTGCTTCGTTGACACAGAGATCCATGTATAATTTTATGTCTTCTTTTGTTTCTATTTTAACTGATACTTCTGAAATTTAAAATGAAGTATGTTAGCAACATGGTGAATAATACAGAAGTTATATCGGGTTGTTCGTAAAGTTCGTTCGGTTTTTATATAAATTAATTTGCAAAATTTATATAAAAGAAAATAATTATTTTAGTCCATTATATAATCTCCCCCTTTTTTAATAACTTCTTCCCATCTCTCTGGTAGCTTTCTAATTCCTCTCTCATAAAACTTGCGTGGGTTTTCTGAGAAAAAAACATTCAATTCGATTTTTCACTTCCTCGTCGTCATGCAAATTTAAATCCTTCAAGTGATTACTTAGACTGTGAAATAGGTGATAGTCTGACGGGGTGTGGTCACCCAAGCTCTGACAGTTTCTGAAGGGTCCGCAAGGCATTGTGAGGGCTCGGTGAGAGAGTGAGGTATCCACACATTGAGGTTGCTCACAAATCTAAGCTCTTTTATGACCCGTGAATAATTGAGACTAATTTTTTTTTTTTGATTTTTTCAGCTATTTACATAACTTTTGCTCTGGGATTAACAATAATTAAATCTCTCACCTCCCCGGAAACAATTTCTTTTGGCCGTCCTGATCTGGGACCGTCCGCTACGTAGAAATCGCCCATAGTAAATCTTTTAAACCATTTCTTTCAAGTTCTCTCATTTGGTTCGTTTTCTTCATAAACAGACTTTATTTTTCGACTGGGTTCAACAGCCGTTTTTCTTTCTCGGAAAGAGTACACCATAATATGCCTAAAATTTCCATTTTCACTCATTTTTTCCACTTTTCAAAACTTTATTACTGAGTTATGTGTCAACACTAGTCGAACGTTTTAGTCAAACTTTCTAAGAACTTATTGGCTTGCTAGCACAGTTTTGATAGCAAAAATTAGTACCGTTTCCATGACCGAAACCTTCGCATACATTCCTCCATTGCAACAGCCACAAACATTCATTTATACGAGTATCTGCGTAAAATAACAACATTTCATTTATGAAAACTCTAAAACTTGGTAGGGCGAATTCAACTGTACGCAGGGTTAGAAGTAATAATGTGAACTCTAAAATGAGCCACGGGAGAGGGAGGATGAATAAGTGGAATATCCTAACAGTAAAGCTCTTCCCAGTGCAATTAAAAGTGCTGAATTAACTTTTCTTGCTTCATAAGATACAGACCAGCATGGAGAGAATCAGAGATTTATGCGTCTAAATGCGGTTGGTCATTATGGGTTCTTTTACTTATTTACGCCAAAATTTATGAGCGCCCAACCATCAGTGGCAGCAACGACATGCAAACATCGTATTTCCTGTTTCCTACATTTGTGGCCAGATGAAAATGCTGCATTTAACTTATAGGACGGATTCTTACAACATTCGCATTTTGCAAATGGTAATTTAAGAATTGAAAAATTCAGTAAAATCATTCATCATTATTGAAATGCAATCTCTGATATTCCATTTCACTCCAATCATGTGTGATGCATCAGTGATTGAAATATTTGAAATTTGTCATTTCTGTGAGCATAATTTTGAAAACTGTCATCGAAATGCAAATATCGATGTCCGACTATTTGAGGTTTTCTTTGTATTTGCATTTCTGTCCATAATTGAATTGCGCTCTCTGTGAAATTTGTTATCCTGATTATGCCGTAATCATACACAACAGCCGATTGTGACAGGGATAATCAGATTTCGGGGCCATTAGTTGATTGACCAGGCAGACAGCCAGCCAGCCTGGATGCCTGCAGCTGAATTTTGGTTCAATTAACGCCAATGCCAATAAAGAAATATGTGAGTATTTGATTGTAATTATGGGTCGCTTTAATAAACAAATGCAATATGCCAGCGATGATGGATTTGAGCAAAAATTAAAAGAGAAAGAAATATGGGTACACACACAAATAGTAATTAGTTTGTAACAAAATGCTAATTGGATCGAGAAAAATGCAGAAACTTAATGATGTAAAGAATTCGTAATTGCAAATTGTTGTTTTATCTTTGTAGGTTCTTATTTCTGCCATGTTCCTGAAGGCTTCACCTATTTTAGGGGCTCGTTATATTAATTGAATTATCGCTTTTTGGGCCCAACAATTCTCTTTCTATCCTCGATTAATTTTAAAGCGGGAACTTGGGCTGCGGTCCTAAATTCTAGAATTAAAAGATAAAGTGTCTGAATCTTCAACCGACTATAAACTCACATCCGGTTTCTTAACATTCTGCATATCATATGTAGTAAATGAATCTCGTCAATCTTAAACATATTTGCCGAGAACAATCAGGTAAGAGCGTCTTCTCTGCACGAGTATATCTCTAGAATATTTTTACATCACATCAATAATAGCTGTCATTGTTTTTGTTTTTCTTTGCGTTTTAGTTTCTAATGTATAATATGAACGATGGCGGGTGACAAACCTAACAAACGCGGGGTTTCGTCACTCATTGGAGCTGGTGCTAGTGGGACGAGTCATGTTGGCATCATGTGAACATCATGAGTGATCTTGAAGAATGACATTCGACCTTTTGAGAGTAGTAATAAGTGGTGGAACCCATTCCACGCGATCTTTTTTTTAGGACGACGCTCGAGTTTAAACAGACAAATGACGAACCAATCCATCAGGATATACCTTAGATCGAATATAAAAGAAATGAATAAGCTTTCTAACGGGTTTTCCATATAGGGCGTCACAATACCAATATTTTATTTTAGTTTAAGATTTTTATAAAAGAAATGTTCAGATTTCAGATAGCCATATGCACAATTTTTTTTTTAATTCTATGTGTTCAGAGGTGGTGATAAATTGATAGAGATGATTGATATGATAGCAGGGTGAGTAGCGGGGAATCCTCCAATCAATTTGATACCTCTCTCGTTGTAGTCGTGGAATGTAAATGTTTTACTGTATTGCGAATTATCCAGTTGCGAGGATGTTTAGGAGAACCAATTTCACAGTTGGTTTATACCAGAGAACTGAAAATTGGAACTTGTAATTTGGATCGTATAATTCCACAGTCATGTGAAATTATATGTAATCAAATTGATATTGCACAAATTACAAGGGGCGATAAGTAAAGGATGAGAATTAGAATTAGTGCAAATTCAAAGGAGATTTATTGAGGCAACGAGTTGTGCTTACCAGTTGAGATCTGATTTGTAAGTGATTTTTTCTTATTACAAAACTTTTGACAACAGTTAAATTCATATGTTACAATTCAGAATTCAGTAACATTTAGTACACATATTTTCACTCAATGGAGTTATGTAACACTTCAGGGGCAAAAATTTGAGTTAAATCACAATAATATTCTTACACAAGTACATGTTACATGTTACAAAAAGTACATTGTACAAAAAAAAGGTTGATTTCAATATAAATTCAATGGTAAATTCAAATATATATATAATTTTAAAATTATGGCTAAAATGTTGAAGTTTAGACTCTATGTAAAACACCAGTATTATAATATATGTTCAGAGGAATATTTATCGAGATGTTGCTGCTGCTAATGTCCAGAAAGAAGAGACCTAACCGACCAACATTTTGTTCTCAACAAGCTGCACTTTGCTGGCATTGAGTGCTTATTGATTTGTTCTAAAATATTGGAATGGTCATAAAAATCTACCTCTATCTCCTTGCAGTCAATTATGCTTATAATGTTTCAAATTTTAAACCAAAATGACTTGAAAATATATAAGAAATGCAATGAATGATGAGGAATAGATGTATATTAGATTAGCATTATGCAGTCAACAGTATGTTGTCTGCTAACGATCGATAGGTCAACAGCCTAAACAATTGACCGCATACTTTTGAGTGGAAATATTGTGCAGTAAATGCATCATGAATATTGTCACTCAAAAGTGTTCACTCAATAAATGCGTAGAAATGTAAATGCATTAAATCAAATCGTGTACACAGATAGCGTACATACGTAATTTAGGAAATAAAACAAATTATACATAATAATAATGAAGAAATGTAAGTAAATGTTAATGATTGGTTGAGAAATTGAAGAATTTCTCAACATAGGGTAAGCCGATGATTACAGTCTGTGGTGGCCGCACCGTTTTGATGGCGTTTGCCAAATCCATTGTTTATCAGTCGGTCACAGATGTCAAATCGTCTTGTCAAGTGGAACAATTGAGCAGCACATGAGGTGAAGATGATCGACGAAATCGTCTTCAGTGAACAGACCTATGCATGGATGAATGGGTGCGACAAGAAACAAAATCGCCGGATTGGGGATGCATATACAAAAAGTAATTGTTCGGTGCGGAAAGTATCATTGGTCCTCACTAATTAAAAAACTTTGTTATATTTTCTACAAACAGGAAAAGAATTTCATTAAGACCTCAAACACAGCCTTTATCCCAAGTTCAACATCGGTCCCGTAAAGAAGTACATTCTGCTACTTTTGGTGTTTGGCAAAGCTTCTTTGTTTAAGGCCTCAACTATACCGAATTGTTTTAAGCATGGCATTTTGAATACATTCGCTTCTGCCTCTTATCGCAACAATTTGTTTCGATAGTTCTTAGAAGATTTTTTCTTTTCATTTTGTGTTAGTTTAACGAATTATAAGCTATTCGGAATTTTGTTTTGAATTGTTCCCTTTCATGTTCGACATCTAATAAGCTGCTCTAGAGATGAATCATGGAGCATCATTGATCAGGCGCCACAGCCTGAAAGTCATCATTTGATTTCGGTTAAGAATTAAAGGTTCGAGGTTGCACAGGAAATCAACTTTTCCCATAGGGCGACGGTCAAACCAGTTGTGTAAAGGAGGATTTTGAAAGATCGTTTTTTCCACAGTGTGCGATGGTCAAAACATTTTCTACCATAAACGATGATTTCCCCAAACGATGCTCCAGCAGAACTAAAAGTCACTAAAGGCATTTACACCTCACAATAGGGACATATCTTTATATCCTCACCCGGATGAATGAAGATATATAACATTTGATACACGAAAAATATAATATCCAGAATGATGCGTTTAAATCATCAATTACGATTTGAACAAATGCGTTTCATAAGTTTTTAAATTAATTGGGTGATGTCCATCTGCCTGGCTGACTGGCTGTTAGACACAATAACTGCCGCAAATCTTTAAGAAAAATTTTAAAACTTGGCACAGGCTTCTATTTTCCCGGATCGTAGCCAGAGATAGTAAACGGGCTATATCAAGATCTCTTCCGGTACCTCCTATGCAAATTGATTGACTTAACGAAACTTAATTTGGTACCTGCAGCTCCTCATCCGTAAACTGCAGCACAATTTTTTTTTCTGTTATCATAATTCCAGGTAAAACTAGAAAAAATACTATTAATCTCCTCCCTTTTGGTACCAATTATACAAACGACTGATTTAACTCATACACGAGTATTCATGGATTCGTGTCTTTCAAGTGCTTACACAAAATTTATTCAAATTTGGCCCACGTTGTGTAGTAGCCAAAATAGAATCTCACCCATTCTGATACCTTCCATACAGATTGACCTTTTTTTTCGCAATTTAGTCAATCCTTTGTAATTTCTAATTAATTGGCTGTAGCAATTTTGATTTTTGTTCATCGCATTGCTTTACTATTCTTTCCAATATCGGAAAAAATCAATCAAACCACCACGCCTCTTCTGGTACCTGTCATACAAATGATCACTTTAACTCATATATTCTTACCTTCATATCTTCCAAAAGATTGTATCAAATTCGATTAAATTTACCCTATGTCATGCGTCTGGTAATTTAAGGTTAGACAATGAAAATTGGCGACGTTACCCCTACCATTTTAGTACGTCCCATACAAATTTACCGATTTATCGCCATTGAATTTTCCACTGTTATCCCCAATATCTAAAGTTACTAAAGGCTAAAGTTTACATTCGTTTATACTACTGGGTATAACATGTAAGAATCTACTGAATGAGCTCGCTTTCTCTGATACCTCCCATACAAATTACCAGATTCAACTCATATATTTCTATATTAGTATCTTTCATTCCCTTGCACTATATTTGGTATAATAAAAGGTGTCCCAACAAGAACGCAAGATTTAAATTTGGAGCCATTCGAAGTGTCATTGCTTGACATTTGAACAATTGTTATTGTTTACTAGTAGAAGGTACGAGGTTAGTAAAAATGCAGCGTTACACGAATGAACAACACATTCTCATTGTGAAATTGTTTTATCAAAATGGTGACAGTTTTGCGGCTACAGTTCGCAAATTGCGAACAATTTGGGGTCACAATAATGCTCTGTAAGAGTCAACTGTAAAAGATTAATGGATAAATTTGCCAGAACTGGGTCTGTTAGTGATGTAGAGACAACAACGCGCCTTCGACCAGGTCGATCGACCGAAAATGCCGCAGCTGTACGTGAAGATGTCGCTCAAACTCCATCCCCCCCAATTCGACATCGAGCTCAGCAAATTGGTGTCCCCAAATCCACTGTGAAGCGAATTTTGACAAAAGATTTGCATCTTCACGCATACAAAGTTCAATTGGCTCAGGAACTGAACCCAGCTGACCATGGACAGCGAAGGGAGTTCGTTAATTGGGTATTGGAGAGGCAACATAAAAATGCTGATTTTGCCGATAAAATTATCTTCAGTGACGAGGCTCATTTCCATCTTGATGCCTTCGTCAATAGGCACAATTGTCGCATTTGGGGTGAGGAAAATCCTCTAATGATTCACGGGAAGCAAATGCATCCTCAACGTGTCACTGTGTGGTGTGGATTTTGGGTTGGAGGAATCATTGGACCTTTTTTATGAAAATGATGCATGTCAAGCGCAAACAGTCAATGGTGTTCGGTATCGTGAAATGATAACCAGTTTTTTCGTGCCTAGAATTGAAGAAATGAATGTGGAAGGCATGTGGTTTCAACAAGAAAGCGCCACATGTTATACAGCCAGGGAGACAATTCAATTGCTGCATCAGTCATTTCTCAGGCGTATTATTATGCTTTTTGGAGAGCAGAATTGCCCGCCTAGTTCTATTAAACGCCATTTTCTTTGAGGTTTTTTGAAGTCGATGGTTTACACGAATAAGCCGACTACGACTCAAGTCTTAAAGGAGGAAATTGCACGCTGCATTAATATTTCATCACCACAGCATTTATGCAAAATGGTCATTGAAAATTTTATTAAAAGATCGCGTGTGTGCCAACAAAGCCGCGGCAGCCATCTGCCCGATGTGTTGTTCCATACATAACCTCATTCTGTCTACTTTACGATTTAATAAAGTTTCCTTTATAATTGAGCTCGCATCAGACATTAGTACTGCGGATGAAAATAGATTGCACTGCCACGCCCGTTAGGGTAGCACACATAAAAATTAGAATTTTTGCCAAAAATTGGTGGTGGTTC
The DNA here is from genome assembly GCA_019455685.1 of Philornis downsi. Classification (NCBI taxonomy): domain Eukaryota; kingdom Metazoa; phylum Arthropoda; class Insecta; order Diptera; family Muscidae; genus Philornis; species Philornis downsi. The sequence continues at coordinate 2,345,580 of JAHXMU010000102.1, read as the reverse complement.
AACCTTTTCCAAACGGAGAATTTCAAAAAATTTTAATTTTCCTTATTTTATTGTGCTTTAAATAAAAATATTTTCGCAGCAATACAAACACTGACTAATGTTCATCTTATTGATTTTAATCCTAGATTTATTGGTTTTAATTTCTTAAAGATCCATAAATATTTAGATCCAGTGTAGGTGGGGATTTAGAAAGATAACAGGCTACGGAAGCAACAGGTTACACTTTCAGATATCGATGGGTGGACCACTTGTTGAAACATTTTGTTAAACATAAAATTAGTTCACGTGGGAAATATGCGGTATTATATATTATTTCGGTTCAGATTATGACCGTTGATATAAATTTCTAGTCTTGGGTTTAAGCCCTTTAATTCTTAGCAAATTCCCTTAAATCTTCAATAAGTTCATAATCTGGATCGACCAATGAATAATAAATTCTAAACAATAATTGCTCAACCAAATCAACTTTTTACAAAAGTGCATTATTCAACATGTCTGTCTCTGATACTTATGCAGCCAATAAGTCTCTTAGAATTTGAGTGATGAACAATAAATTTTATATATAACACACCATATACTACCCAACATAAAATGGCACTGCTTCCATCTATTCCAGCCTATTCGCTTTAGAGCAATACAATGTATTATAAACGCACAACAACACCATCACATACAGTTTCTTGATATCCTAGGAGTTTCTTTAACCTCTATCGCTTATATTTCCCCAGCTTTCAGTATTTTTAATTTACTTCTTTTCCTTCCAAAATCCCCCTGAAGTTCCTTTCTTTGTAAGCTGGTCCCCAGAGACATTTACGCTGCAATACATTCACAAGAGGACGCACACCTACGTAGGGTTTACCCCTTCACTCATTCTTAAAACTCAAGTTATATTCAGAGTTTTTCTTGCAACTCCTATTTTCACTCCGATATTACAGTTTCTAGAGTCAACAACAGAAAATGCTAACAAGGACAGCAGCATAAATGCTGAAAAAAAGCTTTGGGGCTCTTAGGCTTTGTGAAATTTTAATAAATCATAAGCTTTCATTTTGCAGACGCTGATGATGTTGCCGTTTTTTTTTTTTGTGCTGTTCCTGTTGTTGTTTAATACCACCCAGCTCCATAGAATTCAATACAGTAGTGCACACTGTGTAACCATACCCTCATAAGGATAAACACTGCCACGAAATGTACGTAAACGTAATATGATAGTCAAGTGGAAACATATTACAACAGAGTAGTGCAGGAGGCTTTTATTTCTCATCAAAGTGCACTGGAAGAAAATGTCATGTGGATGGCGTGGTTTATGTTAATGTAGAAAATTATTTTTCTGACCATCGTTATTCAATGCATTCAATTTTATGATTCGCCAAGTTAATATTGTATAGTTTTTTACTTCTGTCCCTGCTTTCGCCGAAAATTTGTTAAAGCTACTGCAGTTCTATCAAACATTGAGAATCAATCAGCAAAAGTGCTAGTTCTATGGATGATACATATACAAATTGACCGATTTAAAAAAAAAAAAAGTAATCCATTTATTATTTCTTGGTGGAAAACTTCAGAACGTTATAATTTATATGTATATATATACAGGGTGAGCCAAATAAGACCTACTACGACCTACGAATAGCGTATTGTAGTCGTTGTTGGTGGTATTGCGATAGCAGTGCTTGCACAATTTGAGTTTTGTATGTTTACATCTTAAGATCAAACTTTAAAATTATACGCAATATCATCTGCAACACTATGCCGCACACTTTCCACGTTGTCTTCGGTTCGAATATTTCGATGAGCATCTCGACCGACAAAACGACCGACCAAACTCCTAATCATGAAGGCTGTGGGAGCTGATCTGGAATTAAAATGTTGCCGATATTTACGTTGCGTTAAAACAATTGATCGTTGACAAGAATAAACTCGATAATGTTAACGCGTTGTGTTGTACTGTTGGGTTCCGTAATAAATTTCTAACCTTTCAGTTATAACCTACAAAAAGAGAAAAATAAATATGTCAAAAAATAAAAAAGTTGTTTGTGCTTAACATTTGTAGGTCTTATTTGGCCGTATATACGTATGTAAATCAGTTCATTCGAATAAACGGATTAATGGTTGTAATATACAATTGACCAACTCTATGATTGGTAATTTCTTATTATTTTATTTTCTGGCTTTCTGGTTCATCTCTTTTGCCGTTATAAGTGGTTTGCAAGAAGTAGGCGTGGCGAAGCCCCAAAATGTGTTCCGTTTTCTGTCATTAGAGTATGTAGCAAATCTTAACTATACGTTGCTAAAGCGAGCAGAAGGTGCCACACCCCTTTTTCCAATCATAACCCATTTTACAATTTCGTGATTGATACAAAAATACTGATTAAATGACATGAGTTATGGCCACACTGCACAAAAACAAAATCCGTTTGCAACCACTTCAATAAATCTGGACCCAAAAAGAAGCTCTAATGTAAGTGCCACAAGAGTTAACGCAGACAAATTTCATGCTTTTCCGATTTTCCATCTGCGAATCGCTGCTAAACCGCGATGCTGAATCGCGATGAAAAGTGAGTCACATGCCATAACGTCAACCGAAAACAGTGGTGGTGGAATCGCGGTGGTGGAAATGGTAGCCAGGACTGACGATCAGATAGTTTTTACTGTATGTTTTTTTTAGGATTGGCAGGGAATCACTTATTATGAGACTTTACAGCCAAACTGTTAACTCAGACCTGTACTCTCTACAACTGGATCGTCTAAAGTAAAAATTCCCCAGAAGCAGTGTTTCCCACCAGGACATCTCCAGGCCACACACATCGATTGCGACTCCCCACACTTTCCGGAATCTCTATTGGGAGGTTCTCATACATCCATCTTACAGTCTAGATCTAACACTAAGTGATTGCCACCTGTACCTGCATATGGGACTGATTTTGCTGATGAAAAATTCACCTTAAAAGGAGCTTGTGAAAATCGGTTGTCGATCGACTTGGCCAATAGAGCCAAAGGTCTTACAAGGCTATCAGCTGCTAAATACCTGTCATTTAAAGTGTTATTTATCTAGTGAAAGATTAGCCATTTACGAACATGGATCGTTTAACAACCGAAGAACGTGTGAAAATAGTTAAAATTTACTATAAAAGTGGTGATTCAAACGTCGTTACTTTTCGTGCATTACGGGGTAATTATAGTCATCATACTGTTTAAGGAATTGGCAAGATTATAACAAAATTTGAAGACTCTGGAAGCTTTACAGAAAATATCGCGCTACCGAAAATATCGCTTCTGTTAGTGAAAGTGTGGCGGAAAATCCGCATTTGTCGATTCCATGGCATTCTCAGCAAATGGACCTATCTTACGGCTGATTATGGCGTATTTTGCATTCGAATTTGCAACTCCATCCACATGTAGTCCAGCTCACGCTACAATTAAAAACGGCTGACCATTCACAACGCCGTGGATATGCTGAAAGGGTGCTGCGGAAACATGCTTTCAATGCTAATTTTTCGAGCAAAATTTCTTTCAGCGATAAAGCTCATTTCTTGCTCGGTGACTACGTCAACACCCAAAATTGTCGTTCAAGTGGTTCGGAACCATAAAATGATCGTGGAGGAGCCATAACATTCGGAAAAAGTGAAAGTGGTGCGCGGTTTGGTCTGGAGGTGACATTGGGCTTTATTTTTTCGAAAATTACGATTCCTCGTTACCGTCAATTCAGAGCGCTATGGCCGTATAAAAACCGACTTGAAGATTAGTTGATAACCGATATGTGGCTTCAACAAGAAGGTACCACGAGCCACACAAAACGACCGATTTTAGTTTTATTGCATGAGAAGTTTCCAAAAAGCAAAATTTCACGTTATTTCGACGTCATGCGATTTGGTGCAGTTAGACTTTTTTGTGGCGCTACGTCCAAGATCGTTTTTACGCAGATAATCCCCAATGGTCGGAGCATTTGAAAACCAACATTCGTCAAGTTATTGCCAAGATACCGCCCAAAATGTGCGAAAAAATGATCGAAAACTGCATCAAAAGGATCCACTGCTGCAACCAATCCAGAAGTGGTCATTTAAATAACATTGTACGATATTTCGTACATAATAGCGAGGCCCAGCCATTATAATGAAATAAAAGCTTCATCGAAATCGAAACATTATGTGCGTTTTATTTAACTTTACTTTTGGAGCCAAAAAATGGATAACCCTTTACAATTATCTTCAAAATGGCATCAGGTTATCGAACAAAACGATCAAATCGGATCGTTGTAACTATGTTAAATTCAGTCATGTCAGTCATGTCATAAAATATAATGGATGTCTTTTTACAGCATCAGAGAGTCATAGTTCTATTAAAGTCGTATTTTAATGAATGAATGATTCTTTTGTCCTCCCTCCTTTTCACAGTGTATTTGCAGTGCATTGTAGTCGCCCCGTCTACACATTTCTTTTCTGGCTTTTCATTAAGTTTGAAATGTTATGACAGTAAAATATCCCATCATATTCTAGAGATTTGTTACTTTTTTCTCCTTTCTATTATTTGCTCATTGTGTGCCGATTCTGTTCAGCGTATTATAGAAAACTAAACTTAATCGGGTGGGAAACTAAAAGGCTCATTTCGCTTAGGACTTTCGCAGTTGATTGCCTAAAAAATGTTCACTGTGTGAGTTCAACAAACTTTTCCAGAGCACCCAAATGAGAATTATTAATACAGAAAGAAAAAAAAAGTCCACCAATGGTTTATTCTTTTCAGCACTATTGAGATTCTATTGATTGGGAACTGAAAAGGGTA